>OY856413.1:675417233-676017233 GCA_963693085.1 Alisma plantago-aquatica | reverse complement strand
GGCTCCTAATTGGTTATAATTTCTCCTCTAGAGAGTTTTGGGACCCATATTTTCTATTTATGTCAAAAATATGGTAAGATTATCTTCACCTCTTATTTTGTTGTCCCTTCACCATGTTGATATGGGTGCACTTCCTCCATACTGATAGTGATCCAAAGAATATCACTATTTGGACCTATAACAAAATCACTACTACAGAAATGGAGTATCTCATTGGTCATTTTAGTCATATATCGTCAATTTTAAAATGATGCCTAGGTGGGCGATGCTAAAATCAAGACATACAACATATGTTAAACAAACTGGAAACATTAATATATATTGTCCATTCGACATTACAGTCAAGCCGACGACATAAGATGTAGTGTATGATGATATAGTGGTTTTCCTTGACATTTCCTCTTCAGTTTATCTAAATAAGAACTGATGACTTAATGTTAATTATGTAGTGAAAATTGTTTCACTTGACCATTCCTAATCGGTTATTGAATGAGAAGTAATCAAAGATTAATAGTACATCGTTAGTTTCATCAGTGAATAAATAGTGAAAATTGAGGGACATCTCCTTGATTTTTTACAAAAATAACTGACGAAGTATGTATATTTAGTTAGTTCTTTTTAAATAACTGACAATAAATGATTTTTTTTGTATAGCAGGTTTGCAAACCTGCTATATGACTGCTAGCTAGTTTGCTACATGTAGTTTATCAGAAGTGGAAGTTTATCAAAACTGTAGGCCTCTACAAGCATCACATCTTAACAATAGTTCGACAAACTTGCAAGAAGAAAGACATATATACAAACCGACATATGCATTTGATACAATATGCACAAACATGCCAGAAAACCTTAACTTCTATCCATTTTTTCATTTCAAATGCACACACATGCATGAGTTCAATTGATTCATATCTCAACCACACATTCAATTTCATATAAATGCACAAATACACATCATTCTCCTCCTGATGCACTTCACATTCAATTCACACACATATGCATGAATATATATCATTATCATTTGTCATATAGTTTGTCCACAATGTATAAACAAACAACAATATGACATCAAAGTTTGAACTACAAAAATATTAACCCTCCCAATCATCCCCTGTCCACATGTTTGATGAAACATTCTATCCACTGTCCGCTTAGGTCATTCGACAACTCCAATGTTTAGAATTCAGTAGTGTCAAAAAAATGCAAAGAGAATTATATTAGATTACTTCATTAATTATGATACAAAACTAATAAAATTTTACCTTCTATATACATTTGATCTGTTCCACGGCCATGACAATCGTCTACATGTACGACATCATCTAGTATGTGCACACTCAATCATAGTCTTGTACAAGACAATGGAGATTTACAATTTCGTTAATAAATATATTTGAGTAGAGTTGGCAATATATTTGCATTGGGATAAAAACACTATATCAATGCTCCTCCAAGATACTAATTTATTTTTATCTACTTTCCCTCTGCCTCTATGGAATGCTTTCACACCCCTATAAGTTAAATCAACAGATACATTGCATTATTTAACAATCATATGATGCAAACATTAACAAACTAGTTGAGCATGGATAAACTATACTTATGCATGAATCGCCAATTTCATTGGTTGTCCCTCATTTGTTGTTAGTTGTATACCCGAAGGATCAAAGAATTACACTGTATAGATTTCAGGAACAATTATTAACAATTGGCAATGCCTATTTCTAAGTGAATAGAAGGAAAATAAAATAAATATTAAATTTAATAACAATTGTATTCATAAGTTAGAAATATAAATAACAAGCTCAAAATTACACAATGTTGAAGGGAGCTATGATCACGGTCTTGGAAGCACCAAAAACCTTCATCGCAGTAGTCACATAATATTTGACGCCACTCATATCTCTAAGTACATCACTAATCATTGATGGCATTAGAAATGCCAAATATGATATTCCAAACTTAGAAGCCCCATAATAATGACTGATGTATATATATATATACATATATACCTATACATATATATAGTAACTAGTTTATATATAGAAAACAATTGTAAAATGTGTATTCTCCACATATGACGAGGTATGCAGAATCACTGTATCCAAAATTTAATCACAAATGTGTTCATCTATTAATACTCAAATAGCTCAGAAACATCTTGCAACACTATAATAGTGTCATGATCATTACCTGCGACCTCCTCTAGAAGGTCAATTCGTGTTGTAATTGATTGCTCTATATTGTCTAACCATACTATCAAAACTTTATAGTTAGGGCCTAAGGAGTCGAACAAATCTTGTGGAATAAAATGTAAGGGTGGAGGCTTTGGAACCATAGGGGTCTTTGTAGCTATTGTTGTTTGCATGCTTGTATTATCACATTAGCTTCAGATAATATATAAATTCAATATACAATCTATCATATGGCAAAAATTATAATGAGTCGTTTGGGCCACACAGTAAAGTCGCCTTCTACCTATAATACCCTGACATTTTCTCTCCTCTGATGTACACTTTCTCTTTCATCAAGTGTCATGTTACTCAATCTAATATCAAGTTTCATATTGGAATATTGGTGATGCTCTAATTTAGTAACACTCATGACCGAATTCATAATGAGTGACATTAATTAGCTCAGTTGATCTAAGTTTCGTGATTTCTGAATCACCCTCTTGTGACCTAAATTAGATCTCTTATATGTGATCTTCGTGTTTCCTTTTATGTGTCATGATGTATATCTTTCAATTTTGAATCTAATGGTGCAAAATCACCTCCCTCGGACCTGTGAGGCTCAAGTTATGAATCATTTAACATTGCTTCAATTAAACTTTATTTTCACCCTTTTATGCCTTGTGACCTTATTGGGCCGACCCATCCATGGGCCCAACCAGAGCATGGCTTAGTTCTTCTTTGGGAAATAATCCCACTGCTGGATGGTCATCTCCCTCCTCCAACCAGATCGGGGAAGAGTTGATGTGACGTCCCCGGATTTTCTAAAACTTAATCTGATGTGTGACGTCCAAATTGAAACCCTCACCTCAGCGAGAATCCCAATTTAAACATCCCACACTAGGCTAAGAAAGAGAAAATCAGAGGAAGTCAAAAGCCAAATCCTGAAACGAGTGTCCCACACATAGTAGAGAGTCCAGTGTCATGAAAACTAGTGAAAAGGGTGAGAACAAGGGGTAGACTAGTGTAGCTACTCTAGACAACGTGCACAATATGTCTAGGGTTTCTCTTCCCTTGATGCACATTATTTCCAAATAGTGCAACGTCCCATACCGCTGCACCACAAGGAAAGAACAACATCTAAGGACTTGCTACTCAACAAGCACTAGTCTAGACCTAGTTCTCAGACATCTAGGTGCTAACCTAGAGGCCAGGTCAGATCTAGTCTCTAAAAGATGACTAATCTAACCCTAAAGATTATTATGTTCAAGGTTTTCTAGTTTTGAGTTGCATAATGAGCAAATGTTAGGCTTTGCTATTGTTCATGCTCTGATACCACCTGTGACGTCCCCGGATTTTCTAAAACTTAATCTGATGTGTGACATCCAATTTGAAACCCTCACCTCAGCGAGAATCCCAATTTAAACATCCCACATGAGGCTAAGAAGAAGAAAATCAAAGGAAGTCAGAAGAAAACACAGTAGCACATGTACATGAACAATAATAAAACCATACACACATGTTCACCATTCAACATATAATTACAACATGAATTGTTACAACATTTGATATTACATATTGAACAGCAAACTATAACATATACATGTACTACATCTAAACTGCAGGATCTTAAGACAACAGGTCCACCTGTACATCAGCTCGCCACACAACTCACAACTATCCTGGATCTTCAAGAGCATAACCACAACCTAAACAAAAAGATTACATGCGGTACACGTCAGCACAATATTTCAAGAATATTGTACTGAGTACGCCTACGTGTCTTTTATATACCTCTCATCATATCTTGGCAATAAGATAAAACTAATATACTTGGCAATAATAGAAGAATATAAGAAAAGCATATAATTGCACAAAGATATTCATTAGCAAAAGAGAACACATATTTTAAGCACATTTCCATCATATATCTCGTACATCTGCCCCCAAGGGCTTTGATGTTTTTAGGCCTTATGATCTACTACCAAAGAGTTTGAGATCATATTACGTGTGATCTACTACCAAAGAGTTTGAGATCTAACACATGTGATCTACTACCAAAGAGTTTGAGATCACTTCAATGCACTGTACTACCAAAGAGTTTAGTGCTATCATATGATGGATCAGATATCTTATATTTCATGTGTTCATAGCCATAAGTATGGAAAATCAAGCAGGATATCATACAAGAACAATCACTTCATCCAATACCATATGCCAAGTATTCTACTACACATATAACACAAGCATATTGTATAATAAGCCAAGTAAGAGGTAATAGCATACCTTGATCAAGAGAAACCTAATCATCACATATACTCCTGATGTCATCTATATCTTGGTCAAACCTGATGCCATATACTATCATCAGGTTCTCATCTTATTATATCTCATCTTAACCCTAATTATGTCCATTAGGGTTTCTCTTAGTTCATTGGGATATTCTCATTATTATTTGTATTCTTGTCTTATATTTATCATACTGATGTCATATTCCAGATTATAGTTCATCAACTGGATATACCCATGTGTCACATTATTATGTGAACATATTTAACATTATGTCACTTTCATTAACCATATTAGGGTTACATCACATGTATTAAGGGTTCTCTTCATATAATATGAATTTCATGTATAAAACTGATCTAAGATCTGCATGTTATCTTCCAGTTACTGATATGAAGGTTTTTTGTAAATTTCATCATTTATTAATCATTAATGTATTTATTACATTTAATATAGGGTTATTAGCCCTAATTAGCCATATAAAGCAAATTACATAGTTTCTTGCATAAACATGACCATATTTGACATCATATGCATTCTAAACATAATTATGAATCTGCTGACATTTTTTCCATAATTTTAGAACATTGTTTGATATTTATTATCCATCAAATGAGAATTTCACATATTACATGATATCACTGTTATAAGTGCATAAAAAGCCTGATATTATGGTTTCAGGTTATTCTACGAATGTTTTTGAGAAAAACGGTACCTTGTTTGTATTTTTCTGATGCTCGAGCTAATTTCTATGAATTATTGAAGAACTGAGTATTTTTTGAGCATTTTCTTACCTTTTAGCCAATCGGCCGTCGACACGTGGCCATATTGATCGCGGATCACTCTTCCATTGCCCACGTTGAGCCGGCCGGTTATTCCTGGTTTGACTGGTGGTGGCATTCAGATCTGACTAAGAGCTCCTTGGTGCAGTTGCCTCCTCGCCTGAGCTTTCCCAGCCGTGACGGCCAATTCCACGGAAGAACAGAGCCCCGTTGGGGACTCGCGAGTGAGGAACGAATGAGAGGACAGGGGCGGCCCAAGTCAGCCCTGAACCGATCCAGTCAAACCAGGAATAACTGGCCGGCTCAACGTGGGCAAAGGAAGAGTGATCCGCGATCAATATGGCCACGCGTCGACGGCCGATTGGCTAAAAGGTAAGAAAATGCTCAGAAAATACTCAGTTCTTCAATAATTCATAGAAATTAGCTCGAGCATCAGAAAAATACAAACAAGGTACCATTTTTCTCAAAAACATTTGTAGAATTACTGAAACCATAATATCATGCTTTTTATGCACTTATAACAGTGATATCATGTAATATGTGAAATTCTCATTTGATGGATAATAAATATCAAACAATGTTCTAAAATTATGGAAAAAATGTCAGTATATTCATAATTATGTTTAGAATGCATATGATGTCAAATATGGTCATGTTTATGCAAGAAACTATGTAATTTGCTTTATATGGCTAATTAGGGCTAATAACCCTATATTAAATGTAATAAATACATTAATGATTAATAAATGATGAAATTTACAGAAAACCTTCATATCAGTAATTGGAAGATAACATGCAGATCTGAGATCAGTTTTATACATGAAATTCATATTATATGAAGAGAACCCTTAATACATGTGATGTAACCCTAATATGGTTAATGAAAGTGACATAATGTTAAATATGTTCACATAATAATGTGACACATGGGTATATCCAGTTGATGAACTATAATCTGGAATATGACATCAGTATGATAAATATAAGACAAGAATACAAATAATAATGAGAATATCCCAATGAACTAAGAGAAACCCTAATGGACATAATTAGGGTTAAGATGAGATATAATAAGATGAGAACCTGATGATAGTATATGGTCTTGTCTTGATCAGGTTTGACCAAGATATAGATGACATCAGGAGTATATGTGATGATTAGGTTTCTCTTGATCAAGGTACGCTATTACCTCTTACTTGGCTTATTATACAATATGCTTGTGTTATATGTGTAGTAGAATACTTGGCATATGGTATTGGATGAAGTGATTGTTCTTGTATGATATCCTGCTTGATTTTCCATACTTATGGCTATGAACACATGAAATATAAGATATCTAATCCATCATATGATAGCACTAAACTCTTTGGTAGTACAGTGCATTGAAGTGATCTCAAACTCTTTGGTAGTAGATCGCATGTGTTAGATCTCAAACTCTTTGGTAGTAGATCACACGTAATATGATCTCAAACTCTTTGGTAGTAGATCATAAGGCCTAAAAACATCAAAGCCCTTGGGGGCAGATGTACGAGATATATGATGGAAATGTGCTTAAAATATGTGTTCTCTTTTGCTAATGAATATCTTTGTGCAATTATATGCTTTTCTTATATTCTTCTATTACTGCCAAGTATATTAGTTTTATCTTATTGCCAAGATATGATGAGAGGTATATAAAAGACACATAGGCGTACTCAGTACAATATTCTTGAAATATCGTGCTGACGTGTACCGCATGTAATCTTTTTGTTTAGGTTGTGGTTATGCTCTTGAAGATCCAGGATAGTTGTGAGTTGTGTGGCGAGCTGATGTACAGGTGGACCTGTTGTCTTAAGATCCTGCAGTTTAGATGTAGTACATGTATATGTTATAGTTTGCTGTTCAATATGTAATATCAAATGTTGTAACAATTCATGTTGTAATTATATGTTGAATGGTGAACATGTGTGTATGGTTTTATTATTGTTCATGTACATGTGCTACTGTGTTTCCTTCTGACTTCATTTGACCTTCTTCTTCTTAGCCTCATGTGGGATGTTTAAATTGGGATTCTCGCTGAGGTGAGGGTTTCAAATTGGATGTCACAAATCAGATTAAGTTTTAGAAAATCCGGGGACGTCACAGTTGAAATCCTAGAAACCCTAGTACCGTGTACCTTATAAGCACTCCCCTTGTCCAAACCCTTGCTTGTTTTTCCTTCTCTTCCCTCCTTTCTTCTCTTCCATGCTCCTTTGTTCCCTCTTCTTCAACCTATCCATCCACACCCTAGAAAACATGGTAGACAACCACTGTCCAGACACCCATCACCCCGACCAGGCAAGCATGAGTAAGGAGGGTGGTAGACAACAACGGTATGCCCTACTCGACCACCTCAGTATTGCCTCGAGTTGCTGTGGGTATTGTGGCTATTGGGAAACCAGAAAAGGGATGATCCCATGTTCCTCCCATGTTCTAATGTAGGGAACATAGGATTTCTGTGAGGACTGGGCATGCAAGAGAAAGAGAGAGACGCGATCATCAGTTGCGCGTGCAACAGTCTAGATTGGGCCACGCAGGTGCCAATTGCCTTTATCATCACCATGTTCAGTGAGGTAGGATGTGGTTAGTAATGAAAACAATCATGGTGCAGGTAGGTGGAGAATGTCGAAGGGTGGGCCCTGGTCGCATAGGATTCCAATGCATGTGATCTGAGCCGCTGAGCGACCCATCAATAGCTAAAGTTTCCATGTGCATTTATGGTAACATCCAATGTCAACTCTATAAAGTTTTCATGCCAATGTTTAAAAACACATATCTCCCAACTCCTAAGGAAAAATTAGGCAAATAAATATATCAAATTGATCATTTGATGAGCTCTACACTGTGGACATATTTCCAAATCCTATTTTTAATGTTTTTTCTTCTGATTTCATGAAAATGACAATTTTAGTCATGCTGAGTACATTTAATGCACTATTATGATCAAGCTTGGGACTTTGATGAACTTTCACCCTCTTAATCATGAAATCAATAACTTTTGTGCACACTTGAACCATTTTCATCTCCTAAACACCCCTTTTATCCATGTTTGTCCCTAATGCATGTTGTAACTTGTTTATGGACTTTAATGCATGATGTTGAATAAAGTGGTAATCTTGTTTCCATGTGACATCTAGACTAACCTAATCTGGAAAATTAGTAACTATATGAATTCCATAACTCTTGAATCACTCATGAACCCCCCCCCCATTCTCTTGTTTAATTAATATGCCATAAAATGTTTGCATATGTTGCATACATGTCTAGGTTTAGTTATACTTGATCCAAAATGATACCTTTGAGACCCTTGATGCCTCCAACTATAATAGATCTCTAATATCGGCAATATTATGATTAGTTGTGACCTTAAGGTCTATGATCCACCCTCTTCTTCTATTATGGTTTTTGTAATCCAAATTCGTCTAAGGTGACCTATATGACTTGAATTGTGATTCTTGTAACTAAATGCTTGTGTGGATCACTTTCTACTATCTTCCTCTCTCTAATCAGAGTATGCTCACACCCCTAGACCCCTTTGATATGGATGTACCACCTAATTCTTATGTTGAGCCCAAATGATTTAGGAAATCAATGTGATACTTGCATGCAACCATATTTCCTAGACCCTAGTAGTCATCCACCCAACTTTGAATATGTTTCCTATGTCCTTATCTTGCAACTATAAATAATGTTCTATGCTTGGAACTCTTGACTTGATGAACTATAGCCCTTCTTGGCCCTATTATGAATCTTTGGACCCTAAAATGTGCATAAATGACATGAATCATGAAATAGGACATAAAATAAATGGAACCTCAAAATGTCTTGAAACTTGAATCACACCTCCTTGATAAATTCTAAATACATAAGAGATCATAAAATCCACTAATAAGCAACTTGGAACCTAACTTGGGAAAAACCCTAAAATGAATATTATTAGGGTTAATGATGAGAATCTAATGCATGTATGTAATCATGTGCTTAATTAGGTGTTGCTTGAAACTAGATGGTCAAGGATAGGTTATGAAATATCTAAAATTAGGTATAGTTATATGACTATGACTTTCTTTCTTGAAAAGTGATACATATGTATGCTTGTTTACTTGCTCATATATAGCCATGTAGAATTCTAGTATGTACTCAGTATTTTTCTCGTATTGTTGTCTCATAACTTGCAAACATAAAATGGAAACTCCATTATACCATTTTAAAATAGGGTTTTTCTCAATGACTTTGGTCACTGAGTTCCCTCACTTAGAAATAGGGTTAGCCCTTGGCAAAGGCCTCGAGGTACCTCACGTATAAAAGGTTTATCTAATCTTGAGCACCCTTACAGACCCTTCCAATGGGAAGTTGGTCAAAGACCTTATGATACATAATATTCATTGGTAAAATTGGATTAAAATGATATAAAACACGGGCTCTCACTTTGATAAATACTTAACTTGTTTATTCTTGTTTGTTACTTCTACAAATCTTTTCAAATTATGCAAAGCTTATATATGTATCTTTTAGCCTTATACTCAACACCTCGTGTGCTTGACCTGCCTTGTTTCTTGTAATTTATAGGTTGAGATGGCTACAAGTTGATGGTCTTGGTGATCCATGTCAGGTGTACTTGTTTTAAGATCCCTAGTAAACCTGAGTAGACTTGTGCAAAATGTGTACCTCAATTTGTAAATGTAAATCTTATAATAATGAATGTTTCTTAATGTACCTGGTTTAATGTTGAAATATCATTGGTGTTTGTATCTTGTTATTTGTTCATGTATGCTAAGCTCTATGCTTCTGAATTTGTGCTTTGTTAATACCATGCTAGGGATGGATGCCTAAGTCCTATCATCGTTGACTTCTAAGTCATTTTGAGTTAAAATTTGGGTAATAAACGGTTCCAGGATAGATGGTAAGAGAGCATGAACAATAACTACACAAAAAATTGCTCACATGATACACAAACTAAACTCAACCATGCATCTCAAACCTAGAAACTTAATAAGATGCCCTTTTTGGATTATGTTGACTTAGCCTCTAGGTTAGAACCCAGATATTCGAGAACTAGGTGTAGACTTATGTAATCCCTAGAACCCTTTATTTTCTCCTCCTTCTATCCTATAGTATGGGCTATACGTTCAGGAGGGTGAGAAAAGGGAAATCTTATTACCACCCTAGACATATGTTCATGGAATGAGCTTAGGGTAGGTACACAGGTGTACATCATGTTCTTGCTAGTTCTCTAGGTGCCATGATACTTGACTACCTAATGAGTGTCGTAACTCACTTTTGGTTTTGGTCTTATTTGAATGATAATGGTGGTTTTCATCCCATTTCAACATTGGAGAAAACTTATTTCAAGTATAAGTATATGTACACATGACAAATGTTACCACACACAGAAAGGCAGTGAGTATCCATGTGACCTAAGAGAAAGAGATGTAACATCAAGGCTAGATGAGAGAGTTTAAATGATAGTTTTAGTCTCTAGAGTTGTGTAGAGCCATGATAAAGGTTAGGATAGTAGTATCTTAGATGACCTATAATGATGATGATGATGATGATGATGATGATGATGATGATGATGATGATGATGATGACAGTGATGGTGATGATGATGATGATGACAGTGATGATGACAACGACGATAATGATATGATGTTATGATATGTTCAAGATGATTCAAGTAAGTTTAATGATATGAGATGAGTTTTATCATGAAACACTGTCTAAACCTAGCACATTGTATGATAGATATGATTTGGTTAATGTGCTAAACATAGCTAGTGGGTTGGCATGTTTGCCTGTGCCTAGTCTGCTATGATCTGAGATACACTATGTGACATATGGTTTGGGATCAACATGGGCCTCAATCTCTTTACAAAGGAGGACCTTTAGCATGGGACATACGAAAAAGGATGACCTCATGATATGAGTTGACCCACCACAAGAGTAGGTCATAGTACCTAAAATTCCAAAATATGTGCAATATTGAGAAATATGCATGATGAAATACATTATGATGAGTCCCTAGCAAGAATACTTCTAAGTATGTGTGTTGAGTCACCTAGTGTATGGTCCATTGAAAACGTTGAACCCTAGATTTCCTATGAAAAGATGTAACCCTAAAGATGGAGGAATTTGAATATATGATATTTTCTATATAGGTGAGGGAGATGTCTCAAGACCCTAAGATGATGTACATGACATGTGATCTCCATGGTGAGCCTCATACTGGGGTTAGTGGTTTGATGTAGATGAATCTAGTGGTTTCTCTGATTTGGTATGTTGGGTAAATGTTTGGTATGGACAGATGTTGGGGTTAGCATGTTTTCCTTGACATAGATAGGTCTTAGCTTGAGTGGCTTGAGCTTGTGGAGCTCTTTCTGCATACAAGTGAGATAATTAAGAACCCTCAATGTTGATGATAATGTTGTCCCTCATATGATGAATGATACATGATATAATCTCACTTTAGTTGAAAATTTGATATACGTATGATGAGTCACTCTCTTAATCTTGATATAATGAGAAATCAAACGTTGCATAAAAGATATACATATGAAATCATGAACTTGATATGATGATGCCTAGAAATATTATCTTGTATAATCAGGAGTAACATGCCTCATCTCATACCCAATGAAAAAATAATTAACTTGATATGGTGATACTCTTAGGTCTTAAATCGAATAACATGATCAATAATTTTCTTAATTTCAAATCTAAAATGAGAAATGATGATCATAATTGGGGATAGTTGGTAGAATTTTGGGGGAAAAACTAAAACATGCATGAAATCTAGTATAATGATGAGATATACATGTTCAATGGTGATCCCATTTGGAAGTGATGATTGTGAACATGTTTTTTTGAGAATGGGTAATGTAGATTTTGATAATATAGCTCGGCCTCGTATGAAGATATTAACAAAAACCCTAATGTAGGGATATTAAGCGATGGGAAAACCCTAATGACATGATAATGTCATAATATGATGCAACGATAAGTAAATGTGTATATAATCAATATGAGTACACCCTTTATGATGATAACCTAAGTGTGTAACCCATTGTGGGAAATGCCTTAGAAACCATGGTTGGATACCTAGACCAAATGAATGTTGACTTTGACTCTTAACTACGATCTTGGGTAAATTTCTAGGATGGAATTTCTTTTGAGGGAAGGATGTGATACCCTAACTTTTTCTTTTTCCTCTATTGTAATATTTTTCTCTCGTCAAGAAGCAAGTTACTCAATCTAATATCAAATTTCATATTGGAAGATTGATGATGATCTGATTTAGTCACATTTATGACCAATTTCATAATGGCTGACATTAATTCGCTCAAATGATCTAAGTTTCATGATTTATGAATCACCTTCTTGGGACCAAAATTATATCTCTTATATGTGATCTTCATGTTTCCTTCTATGTATCATTATGTAGAGCTTTCAATTTTGAATCTAATGGCACAAAAATTACCTCCATCGGACCTCTGAGGCTGAAGTTATGAATCATTTAACATTGCTTCAAGTAAACTTTCTTTTTACCCCTTTTATGTCTTGTGACCTTGTTGGGATGGCCCATCCATGGGGTCAGCCAAAGCATGGCCAGTTCTTCTTTGGGAAAGATTCCCTCGATTGGAGGGTCATCTCCCTCCTCCAGCTAGAATGGAGAAGAATTGAAAACCTAAAAACCCTTATATTGTGTACCTTATAAGTGCCCCCTGTGTAACCCTTGCTCATTTTTCCTTCTCCTCCCTCCTTTCTTCTCTTCCATGTTCCTTTGTTCTCTCTTCTTTGACCTAGTTTCCGACACCCTATAAACCATGGTAGATGACCACTATCCCAACTACCCATCAACCCTCGCCAGGAAAGCGCGTGCGAGGAGGGCGGCAGATGATGACTGTGTGCCCTACTCAGACCACCTCAGCATTGCCTCGAGCTGTTGCGGGTATTGTGGTTGTTGGGCAACCAAAGAAGGGAGGACCATGTTCCCCTATTCCTCCCATGTTACAATGAAAGGAACATGAAATTTCTGTGAGGGTTGGACGCATAAGAGAGGGAGAGAGACATGATTGTCTGATGTGTGTGCAACGGTCTAGATTGGGCCATGCAGGCGCCAATCACTACCGCCCTAACTGCGTTCGCAGCATCCGGATGCGGTCAAAAACCATGGAAGTCATGGTGTGTGTAGGTGGAGAATGTCAGAGGGTGGCCCCTATCTGCATAGGATCCCAGTGCGTTTCATCTAAGCCATTGAGCGGCCCATCAACAACTCAAGCTTCCATGTGCATATTATGGTAACATCCATTGTCGATTCTGTAATGTTTTCATGCCAATATTTAAAATATATATCTCCTAACTCCCAAGGCTAAATTAGACAAATAAATATATCAAATCAATCATCTCAAAGAGTTCTACAGTATGGACATATTTCTAGATCCTGATTTTAATGTTTTTTCTCCTGATTCCTTGAAAATGACAACTTTAGTCATATTGAGTTTATTTAATGCACTATTATGGTCAAGCTTGGGACTTTGATGAACTTTCATCCTATTAATCATGAAATCAGTAACTTTTGTGCACACTTGAACCAAGTTGAGAAAACAACCCTTTCATCCATTTTTGTCCCTAATGCATGTTGTAACTTGTTTATGGACTTTAATACATGATGTTGATTAAAGTGGTAATCTTGTTTCCTTGTGACATATAGATTTACCTAATCTGGAAAATCAGTAACTATATGAATTCCATGACTCTTGTATCACTCATGACCCCCTATTCTCTTGTTTAAGAATATGCCATAAAATGCATGCATATGTCCCATACATGTCTAGGCTTAGTTATACTTGATCCAAAATTATATTGTTGAGACACTTGATGCCTCCAACTATAGTAGAACTCTAATATCAACAATCTAGTGATGAGTTGTGACTTTAAGGTCTATGATCCACACTCTTACTCCATTATGGTGTTTGTAATTCAAATTCTTTGGATGTGACATATATGCCTTGAATTGTGATTCTTGCACCTAAATGATTATGTGAACCATTTTCTATTATCTTCCTCTCTCTTATCAGAGTATACTCATACCCTGGACCCCTTTGATATGTATGTACCACCTAATTCTTATGTCAAGCTCAAATGATTTATGTAACCAATGTGATACTTGCATGTATGTTGAGGTGTTGGTACCAAGTTTGGACCATGTTTCCTAGACCCTAACGGGCATCCACCCAACTTTGAATATGTTTCCTATGTCCTTATCCTGCTACTCTAAATCATGTTCTTTGCTTGGAACTCTTGACTTGACAAACTATAGCCCTTCTTGGTCCTATTATAAGTCTTTGGACCCTAAAATATGCATAAATGACATGAATCATGAAACATGATATAAAATGAATGGAACCTTGAAGTGTCTAAAACTTGAATCACACCTCCATGATGAATTCTAAATCGATGAGAGATCATCAAATGCACTAATAAGCAACTTGGAACCTAACTTGGTCAAAACCCTAAAATGAAGACAATTAGGGTTAATGATGAGAATCTAATGCATGTATGTAATCTTGTGCTTAATCAGATGGTCAAGGATAGGTTAAGAAATCTTTAAAATCATGTACATGTTTTTAATATTTATGTGACTATGTCTTTATTTATTAAAGGTGATACGTATGTATGCTTGTTTACTTACTCAAATATTGCCATGTAGTATTATAGTATGTACTTGATGTTTGTGTCATATCTTTGTTTTATAATTTGCAAACATAATAGAGAAAATCCACTATACAGTGTTGAAATAGGGTTTTGCTCAATGACTTTGGTTACTCAGGTCTCTCACATAGAAATAGGGTTAGATCTGGGCAACAGCCTCGAGGTCCCTCACGTATAAAAGGGTTAGTTAATCTTGAACACCCTTACAGACCCTTTTAATGGGAAGTTGGTCAAAGGCCTTATGATAGATGATATTGATGGTATAATTGGAGTAAAATGATATAAAACATGGGCTCTCGCTTTGCTAAATACTTAACTTGTCTATTCTTGTTTGTTACTTAAGCAAATCTTTTCAAATTATGCAAAGCTTATATATATGTATCATTTAGCCCTGTACTCAGCACTTTGTGTGCTTGACCCGCCTTGTTTCACATATTTTATAGGTTCAGATATGGCTAGAAGTTGATGGGCTTGGTGATATATGTCAATCCCTAGTATACCTTAATAAACTTGTGTAAATTTGTACCTCAATTTGTAAATGAGAATCTTATAATAAAAAATGTTTCTTAATATACCTTATCGAATGTTGAGATATTGTTAATGCATGTATCTTGTTATTTTTTCATGTATGCTAAGATCTACGGTTTTATATTTGTGCTTTGTTAATACCATGCTAGGGACGGACTCCTAAGTCCTATCACCATTGACTTTGTAGTCATATGGAGTTAAGATTTGGGTAATAATCAATACCATGACACTACCTTTACGATTGTGGTGGCATCCAGGTTTTTTATAGGAGAGGTGCATCTTTCCATGCTAGAATGACATGTATGATGGGCACATGGTGATGATCAGAGGGAAGAGGAACACCGTAGACCGAATCATCCTGTGGAAAAACCTCACCATCTTTTGTGATGTTGTATGATGGTACATTGATGGTAAGACAACATTTTCTTCCCACCTGTAATTTTATAAAAAAACAACATTTAAACTACGACACATATATATTGACTTGAGAGATTAATTTATCACAATATATATATACACACACTTAAATTGAATCTTACCCCTACTACAAAGGACTGCTCCCAATACACTCTATGGGTGTGTGATGTTGTACAGGTATCGTGACTTTTCAAGAAGTTTGCACCGCCTAAGCCTTCAACTCCTCCAAGGTTGCATTTATCAATATTTGCACATCTTCCCTTCCATTCCCCTTTCTCGGTAGGTTTGCAATTTTGGTGGGATGAGCCAAAAAGGATTTAGCCAAAAACCAGCTCCAAAAACCCTAACACATCTAGGGTGATCTTTCATCCCTAGAGCAACTATCAATTCATCATGTGTGCCCTGAGGGGTGAACTTTCCCTCCTTTGTTTGTACATCCAGCTCCAACTATTCATCATCAAAAGATAATCAACAAAAGCTTAACAATATGGGAAAAAAACATGAACATTCATTATGAGACCAAGAAATTTGCCATTTTTGCAACTACCTCCTGAGTTTCTTGGATAGAGATTTCTCCATCTTTGTTTTTCCTTGCATCTATCCACTCAATATAATGAGGTAACCATCATGTACCATTAGAATTCTCAACAATAGGAGTAGAAGTAGAAGACCCCTGCTCTTGCTCTTATTATTTCTCTCGCTCTTACTCTTACTCTTGCTCTCTCAAGTGGCAGTGTTTAATATAACCACATGAACCCAACATGTAGTTTTGCACATTCTTATCACACCTTTATTTTTTAGTATCACGGATGGCCTGATTAATTTAATAAGAAATATTGTTAATTAATCATAAGAAATCATAAGAATATAATTAATTCAATACCTTGAATGCCTCTATTTTTATTTTCTCAACAAACTCCATCCAGTCTTTTTTTTTACCAAGATAGATCCATTTCAGAGTGGGGTCCTTATCCTTCTTGTCTCCAAAGATGTATTCTCTTGTGAGAATTGTCTGCAAATCTCTATGTTATCTCCCGATGACTTGCATAACACATTTGTGATGCAACTTTTCATCAAGATCATACGTTCCCTGAAAAGGTTCAACATTCACTAATTTTTACAAATGTGAAAAAAAGAATATGATAAGATTATAAAATATAAATGCATATATATCACCTCTAACTCCCTCCAGATGAGGTCATTAGTGGTGTTACTCACTTTCTCCAATCATCAATATAGATAGGAACTTTTCTTTGACCAAGGACCCATAGTATCTGATGAACTCTTTAGTAACCAGCTTACCTATTTCATTAAATTCAATGACACCCTTATTCCCTTCCACGTTTGAGTCAATTTTCATCATAGTTATCCCTCTCTCACTACATTTAGGAGGCCCAAAATCTCCATCACCCTAGTCAGGAGATCCAACAAGATCGTCACCATCAAGATCTCGATACTCATGATCACCATGCTCCTAGTCAGATGCAGTCTATAAAAGTAAAATATTAAAAAGTAAGATTCACATATGGAAAAGTCAAATTACATATGAAAAAGTCAGATCACATATGAAAAAGTCAAATCACATATGAAAAAGTCAAATCAAATATGAAAAAGTCAGATTATATATGAAAAAATAAACATGCTATATAATGCAAATAATATATGAAATATTACATGTAGTAAAACTTAAACTAATATCCCATCTTCTTGATCTTCACGTGTATAGTCATTAGTGTTAGATTCAGCATTTACACTTCATAAGCCAATAGAAAATGGACTAGAGTCATCATACTTTTCTTCATAGTCTTCTTCATCAATAGGAATGGAAATTAACTACCTTTTCCCATGAAGAATGACATGCCCATTTTCTTTTGTAGATTGTCGATATAGAATACCAACTTTTCCTGTGATGCCATCATGAATGGTTCATCCTTCTCATCTATCCACTCAAAATTCACTATTGTGAAATTGAGTTCATCAACTACAACTCCTTTATTGTTATCGACCCATTTACACCTAAATAATGGAACTCTAAATTTTGTGTAGTCAATTTTGTTAATATGTATGCCCAGAGAGACAATCATATGATGATAGAAATGGCATAACATGTAAATGATTTGATAAATAACAAAGGCAATATTCTAATTTATTCTGATTCAATCATTTATGAGATAATGACAAATTAGAGTGAATGTCTAAAGAATGATGATATTCAATGATACATGTCTTTAGGTTTAGGAATTGAACAATGAGATCATGTATTTGATAAGAGTACACACATTCTTAGTATGTCCCTAGTCAGATGTCATTGTGGAAGGTTCATAGAAAACAATGACACATTAAGACTAGAGTGTGTATTGGTTGATGACAAAAATCTCATCAGTCATGATATATGATATCAAACCAAGCACATACATACTTCTTGGTGAACAATGTATCAGAGAGACCCACCTTGAGAGTGACACATGGAAACCATTAATGGTAATTAGAATCATCTCTTACAATGATTGTGGTGATTGCCATTCTTAGACCTAAAGTCACTACACTCATCGCACATCGTTCTATGTAATTTGACATCATCCATCGTGACCTTGAATAAGGGTTGCTATAAAGGTGAATTTTAGGTGCACTATGACACATGGAGATGATTGTGAGTGATGTAGATGGGATGTATCCCTCCTACAAGAGTGTGATATCTGGGCCACTCGATAAGCGAGACTAAGAAAGGCATGCACACGCACTTGCAAATCAATATGGGATATTGAGTTAAAATATATTACAGACAATCTTCTATAGATCAAGAAACATTAATTGAATGATTTAGTGGATGATGGTTCCATGCCTCAATTTCATTCCAGATATTAGTGACAAATGAATTATATAATCATCATAACACCAATCATAGATTGTAGGTTGAATTTTTTCTCCAACTTTCCAAATACTTGAGTAGCAATGATGTGTTACTATATGCCACTAATTGTTTGTGATGCCATAAGTCAGTTATGGACATTCACTACCAACGTATCTTGGAACTTATAAGGTCACACACATAGGATGCACTTGGAATAGGATTTTGTTCATGAATGAAGTATATATTGCTGACTAAACGTGTTTAGGTATTCAATTAAACATCAATTAACTGACTGGACTCATAACCATTAAGTTCAAGTGTTGAACTCATGTGTTAGAGTGTCGAGTTGATTGGAAATTGCATTGGCTAAATTCTGCATGAGTCTGGTCACCAACCAACTGGTTCATGGGTGAACCGACTGACTTAGTGTTGGTGAGATGACCGGTTCACCTAGTGAATCAACTGACTCAAGCATGCCAACGGAGCAACTAATTACTTGCCTAGTTCATGAGAATAGTTTCTCATTTCACACAAATCAATTTGGTTGATTTTGGGATTAATGTACCAATTCAATTGCAATTAGGAAACTGAGTGAAATGACTGGTTTACTGGGTGAATCGATCAACTCACACACCCAACCAATTGGTTCACCTATGAACTGACCAGTTCACCTATTGTAGGGTAATTAATTCATGGAAATTCTAGACCCTTCTATTCCTACTCAGACTAGGAACCTAGACCCTAACCCCAACTATAAATAGAGGGGTACTGGGATCTTCTCAGAACACAACATCTTAGAACATCAGTTGTTGTCTTCTCTGGTTTTGTTAACTAAGAGAGCCCAAGCAAGTTCTACATGATAAAAGGAGTGTAACAGACTGAAATCTAGGGTTCTCCCTACAATTTACCCAATTTCACCTTTTCCTTTTCTTTTAAGTCCTTTTGGACCTTTATCATAAATTTCCCATTTGTTGTATCCAATTTGGCCTCCATGTGCAATTTGAGCACACTTTGATGGTGAAATCAATATTTACCCTCATTCATGTTAATGAAGGGGTGTTTGCACAAATAACTAGGTTACTGTGTTAATTGGGGACTTAATATGCTAATTGACCACTAATGGGTGATAACTAGTGGATAATGTCAATTTGAAGATTTTTTATCCTTTTGGAATTAAGAAATGAGAATTTATGTGCACTCGGAATTATTAATGTAATAGTCACCCTAATTTCTCTCTCTCCCCTCCAAATTGCTATTAAAGCAATAAAATGGAGAATGAGTGGTAGGACATGACACTTAAATGATTTTATGACAATTGCCTCAAATTTTATTGAAGAAATCACTTAGAAAATGGTTTTGTGTTTTAAAATGCATTAATATATATATTAAAGGCCAATATGGTGACTAATGGCCAAAAGATGGTTAAATATGAGATTTAAGGCCATAGGAGTGTTATAGAGTTAATTTCAGACCTATGGGTCAAATTTGAGGTCATTTGACCACTGTTTGACCCCTCTAATTGTTTTTAAAAGATTTGCATTAAAGTTTATTCAAAAATATCATTGATTTCATTAATTGATCAATCAAGACCTTAGTTCTATTTTGTTTCTCACTGTCACACCCCCCTTCAGCCCAGGCGAGTAATCCAAAGGGTTAAGGGCAGATCATCTAGATCGCATCCTGATCGGACGACCACAAACATGTCCTCAACCTCCGATCACCAACCTATAATGCATGCACAGTGCGTGCCTTCTCTCCGCGCTACCGTTCTCACTCCGCACTCCACCAAAGCAATTGATTTTTCGGCATTGAATTCGTAGTGACCCAATGTTCGATCCAAGCCCTTACTCACTAGAAAACACCCTCAAATGGCAAAACGCCAACCTGTCACCCTCGAGTTCTCTCACCTCCTACTCTCAGAGGCCAAGGCACACCTCCACACCTATAAATACCAACCCCTACTGCTCCGCCAAAGCACACCCATCTACTCTCTACCTCCAATTTGGTCAAAGACACTCTCGACGACCGTTGGCTGCTCGAGTTTTACCCATCCTTTGAGGCACTTTTCCCTAGAGTTCGGTGATACCAGCATCAAAATTGTTAGGATTGGTGAGTTCGTCGTTCAATTACCTTCGTTTTGAGTACTTGCATGCCTCTTTTGGTCCCAATTTGCAAAAACACCCAATGCAAGCTCAAGCTCCAGAGCAGCAGCTGGAGAAGAATCATGCCCGACATTTTACTGTTTTACCCCCGCTTACTCTGCTCGTTCTGCTTTTTCATCAGGGATAGATTGGTCTTTTGCATCTTTGCCCATCCGCATTGACCTGAGCCACACGAGTCGTAGACCGCTGACCTGGAAAAACTTGATTGGTCCAGGTTGGCGCGCCTCCGGCCCACATGGCTCGCCCATCATTAGCAAATAAGCCCGCGTGGCTTTTCTCTGAATTCTTATTGGCTAAGCTTATTTAATTCATAGAAAATCAATAATTTATCAGAAAAATATAAATAAATACTTATTGGAAAGCTTGTTTCATGTAGAATCTGATTTTAGGGTTTTTGAACCTTGATTTCAATTTTTTTTAAGTTTACCTTAGATACCATTTAATTCATGTTAAATGTTCTAAAAATGATAATTAATTCATTTTTATTCCAAATTGATAAATAAAATATGTTTTCTTAATCACTAAAACTCAACTAAGCTTTTGGTCTAGGTTTTGAGTAACAAATCAAGATTTGGTTTTGAAGGTGGAAAATTAAGGTTTTCAACCCTTATAATTTACATTAAACCTAATCCATGCATATATACTTGAATCTAGGACAAAAGTGGTTTGGGATACAATCTAATCAATGAAAGTGATGAATGTGATTCTACAATAAGGTATGTGACACCTATTTATGTATGAGGATCCTATTTATGTGAAATCTATAAATGTGCAAATATACCCCATTCCTTCAGTTGGAATTTTATCAAACCCCAAATTCCTAATGAGGCATTTGATAGCCTTGGAATTCTTCTATTGTCTTTCTTTGTCTCTTTATTTGATTTGAATCTCCTATATTCATTTATTCTTGTTGTTTCCTAAATTGTTCTAGGGTCTTAGACCCCACTTGCAATGTTGACAAGATTATTCTATCTGCCATTGATTTACTTTAGCATGATGATGAAAATGAATAGTTAACTAACATAGTGTACATGAGTACATACCACCCATAGGGCACTGGGGTTTTATTCCTCCTACTAGGCACTGGGTTTTTATTCCCCCTTCCATATTATATATATATATATATTTTTAGGTTTGGGAAGTGATTTCCCCTCTCCTCTTGGTGTAGGTTCAGTAGGTGCCTCACCCTATATTGGTTTAGTTTAGTCACATTTAATCATGCAGGTTGTTATATTATTGTTGTTGAAATTATGGAAGAATTCCTATTTCGTATTTGATATACATGCCTCATACTTTTAACACTCTTAGTATAGTGGATCTTTTAATATGCAATGCTTTAGCTTATATTTCTCCTTTACTTCTATTGACACATACGTTTATCTCTCTCTTGTTGGGTGACCCCAACCACCCAGATATAGGATCAGAGTGTGTAGTTGAAGCTTGGTGAACCAGCCTATGGCTAGGGATGTGGAGTTCAACCAACTAGCTTGGACTTAGCTACATATGTGAAGTTGTTTTATTTGGAGACAATGTTGATTTGGTTTAGTCTTCCTCTAACTAGATCCTCATTTTGTATAAATTTGTACCCCTTTTGGAAAATTTTATAAAGTACTATTTATACTAATGAACAAAGTCAAAGTTTAAAATTATGCTGCTTCACATTGATGCTTTTGTTTACCATTTTTTAGTAAAGATGATGTGTCTTTACAGGGAGGGGAATAGAAAGGGATGCCAACTATTAGAAAGGAACTTGGTGTGGGAGAGCAGGTGGGTGCAAGTACACCAACAGAAGGGGATGACTCCTTCTTGTCAGTTTTTCTAGAACAATTAGAGTTCTCGATGGTCCATATGGACTACTATAGAGGCGGGAGGCCATTGTATACCGCTCTTGGAGGATGAGTCATCCACAATCCATGGTGTTTGACCAGGAGGAGTTGCTACTGACATTGTCCCTATGCAACCAGAAGAAGGAAACACTTCTACTATAGTGAGAGGATAGTCCCTGGACTTGCTCCATAACCAAGTATAATCTTGCTAAACCATCCTTCCCATTACATAGTTGTTGACGTGATCGTTTGTTAATGGGGAATCTGTCAAATTTTTTTCCATTGTCGTATCTGATGCCATATTTCCAAATAGTGGTATCAGAGCTATGTCAATCTACTGTGTTTTAGGATTAATCGATATGATCAATTTTTTGTCTTCATCTTTTATTTATTGCATATAGTGTGATTATTGAAAATAGTTAATGTCCATATCCTATTAAACACCACACGTGTCACCCCAAAATTGGTTTTGATGGTGGATGTGTAGCATGGTTATGGCCAATAACCCTAGATGTATGTGTTTTCTTGGTTGTTATCCTATTTGCATCTCAGTTTGCATACCAAGCCTCACCTTCTTTATCCAATGTAAAGTTAATTCTCTTCTACATATGCTCCCCTCAAATGTAACTTGAGGTTTCTCATTATAATGTAATAATAGGATAGATTTAATTTTATGTTACTACAAAGAAGACACTCGACACTAGACGAGACAACTGACTGGAGGACCGAGGAGGACCATGGCAAGAGGAGAGGAAATGATCTACTGGTGGCCCAACTAACCATTTGGAGGTGTCCAGAAATTGGTTAGACCTAAGGCCAAACAATCAATCTAACAGACCAACCGATCAGATGGGAGGCAAGCTGATCATTTCATAGGATGAACCGAATAACCTGGACTAGTCAAGCACAAGATCTTCATCAACAACAGGTTGATGCATATTATATAGACCTTAGATGATCGTAACTCCTTGTGGCCCCAAGGAATTACTGTAGGATGGCCATGATCACCGCTTATGTTTTGTATTGCATGTTTTTGTTGTAGGATATAGCATGTATATGATACATACTATATATATGTGGTGATTGGATATGCATATGTATATATAAACATAAAATCCCTCAATCAAACATATTAAGTTTAAGATGCCTTCCATAAGTGACACACATGAAAATCTTATTCGACTAAGTGTGGGCATGACCTAACGTGGTGCAATTTCCATCTCGTGGAAGTGTGATAATATACACACACACACACACACACACACACACACACACACACACACATATATATATATATATATATATATATATATATATATATATATATATATATGTGTGTGTGTGTGTGGGGGGGGGGTCTTCCCTAGAAGGGTGCATATTCTATTGTGTTGTCTTATGGGTTAGAGCTAACTAGGAGACCTTAATTATATTAAGTGCCTAGAGGCATAAATATGATCAATGACAAGGAGTTGAGCATGTCATCTATCAAGAGATGCATATGATGTAATTGGAAAAAGTTGCCTGCTTGAAATAATCAAGTTGTGGGTGGGAACCATAGTTGGCTCATGCTTTTTATGAAATTGGGATCTCGACTCACTAGAAGAATGTGTGTTGCAATCTTCCAAATTGATAATGAGGGTTATCAATTTGAATAAAATAGTGAGAATGATAATTAAATAAAAGGACTAATTAATCATCATCAAAATTTCTTTCAAATCAAAAAAATGGTTTTGACAAAATTGGAAATTTCTATTATAGAATCAAATGGAAAAAACAACCACTTTTCATTGTGATCAGTCCTTGATAAGGACAAGATGAGTGGGAACAATTTCCATGACTGATTTAGGATGTTGAGAATTGTTCTCATATAGGAGCGCAAGCTCTATGTCCTATAGACACTAGAGTCAGATGAACCTGCTCCCACTACACCAAAGGCTGAAAGAGATGCTTACAAGAAGCATAGTGAGGATGTTGTTGATGTCAAATGCCTAATGCCATGTTGTATGAACTTTGCGTTGCAAAGAAAACATGAGAACATGGATGTCATTGAGATGGTAACACATCTCCAGAACCAGGCAAGAAATCATAGATATGATTTCTCCAAGGCACTATTAAAGTGCAACATGGTAGAAGGAGATTCAGTTGGTCCTCATGTACTCAAGCTCATTGGGTATGTGGAGCACCTTGGAAGACTGGGATTTCCTCTGGTCCAAGAGTTGGCCACTGATGTCATTCTATAGTCTCTGCTAGATTCATAAAGCCACTTTGTCATGAACTACAACATGAAAGACTTTCACAAATTGATGATAGAGTTATTGGGCATGTTGAGAATAGTTGAGACACAAATGAAGAAAGACAATCCCAAGTCTATGATGATGGTCAACAAGCCAAAGGGGAAGTCCAATGGCAAAGGAAAATCTAAGAAAAGTTCTAAAGTTTGAAAAACTACTAGAGGGGGGTGAATAGGGTTTTATAAAAAATTTAACAATAATTTAACTCAAGCAATCAACCACAAAAGAATAGACAAGGGGACACATGGTTTAGAGTGGTTCAACCCTTAGCAAATACTAAGGGAGTCAGTCCACTACCAAATTGTTTCCAATTAGGATTTGAAAGCACCTATATTTTATTACCTCACAAGGATGTTACATAAAATACAACTACCTTCCCAAACCCTTTGGACAGCCTTCACCCCGAACTCGTCTCACCAACTTTGAAGCAGCCTTCACTCGAAGTAACTTCAAGCTCCCCCTTGAAGTAGCCTTCCTCCTTGAAGTAGCTTCCCATTGAGACCTTCTATAAGTAGTCCAAAGTCCACCTTCTCCTCCGAGAAGACCCTTCACCTGAGAAGATAAACCCTCTCCAATCCGCAGCCTCCAACCTAGGAGTAGCAAGGAGAGTACAAAATAGATAAGAAGGAACAAGAAAGGAAAATAGAAATTACAATTACCGTTGTAGCACAAGGCTTGATTTCCTATATCAAGCATTTTTATCTCCTAACCAATGTGTATGAAAGTGTAAGTGCAGTGGGTAGGAGATGCTAGCCTATAGGACACGAATTTGGAGCAATGGAAATGAATAGCAAATGTTGGAGTTGCTCAATTGCTCACAAGAATGGATTGCCAATTGCAAGTATGTATGCTCAAGTGTTGCACAAGTGTGTTATGGGTGTCCTAAGGCATGTACTATTTATAGGATTGGCCTATGAGTGCTTAAGGACGTTCTAGACACTTTATATGGGGTTCTTAGTGCTCAACTAGCTGTTAGTTGTCCACTAATTGCTTTAGCAACGACTAGTTAATTAATTCCGAAAAGTGCAGACAGAGTTCTTCTCGGTCGAAGAATTGTCGACCAAGACATCAGTCGATCGAAGACTTTGTCGACTGAGGGATGGTCTGGAGCAAGTGTATATAACATTCGATTCCAACTCCCAACTACCTTGTTTGCTGTGTCTAATGGCTATTTGGGTCAATTCTCATTCGAGGAGTTTGTCGAACGAGAGTGTCTCGGTCGAGAAGTTTGTCGACCGAGAATGACTCTGTTTCAATGTTTTAAACTATGTACTAAGTGTGTGTATCAGTGTGCAGTTGTGACACTATTGTAGGGGATGACCTATCTAAGTGTTGTGATTGTCTAGGGAAGATCTAAACGCTTGATTTACATGATGTCTAAGTACTTGTACATTATATACTTGTACAAGTTTTTACATTTGATTACAATCATGAAATTTACACATTGTGAGCATTTAGATCTTCCAAAGGTTTGTCATCCACCTTGTTCCTGCAACACTCAAGTAGCACATTAGATCCACAAGAATGAAATGTTTGTCATCATCAAAACAAAGGGATTACAACAATGTCCAATTTAGCCAATAATCTCCCCATTTTTGAAGATGACAAACATTTCCAAAATATAAAATAAGGAAATATAAATCATATGAGTTTCATACCTGAAGTTTACCTTTTGTAGCCATTCTCTTATTTTGCAAGTGTGTGCTGACCGATTATGAAAATCATTTATTTTATATTCATTTATTTTATATGATTTCTCCACCTTTGTCATTTCAAAAAGATAACCAAGATAATCATTAAGTGTCCCCCTTAATTTGATAATTAGATGCTCCCCCTTAATAAGATATTTAGTTTTAAAAGTAAGGGATGCAAACCACTTATTTTCAAATTTAGCCATAATGTATTTCTCAATCATTTGCAAAGGATGTTAAGCCTTGAAATGATATGAGATCCTTTTAGATTCATGGCATATGTGTTTTGATTTCTCATCCATTTTACAAGGGATGTTAAGCCCCAAAAATGACATGAGAATCCTTTAAGCTCATGAGTATATTTAATAGTATCTCAACCATTTACAAGGGATGTTAAGCCCTGAAATGATATGAGATTCTTTTAAGATTATAGTAGAATCAATGACTATATCTCTAACCAAATGCATGGGATGTTAAGCCCTAATTTGTTTAGAGAACTCCATTAAGAACAAGATATATATCACATTCATGAATATTTTAGGCTCCTTTGTTTTCATAGCCAACATTACCTTAAGAATACTAAGGTCATAACTTGTTTCAAAATTGTCTTTAAGATGTTTTACAAAGTTTTTGTGAACTCCCCCTTAATCAAGATAATTTAAGGATTCTAAGGTCATAATGAGCATTGGATTATAATAAGTTAACCTTTTATGAGAGCTATGCACTAAAGTCTTATTTTCAATATACTAAGATTGATTGCAAGAAAAATATTTATAAATAAGCATTTGGTCAAGCTTATTTTAGGTCGACCTTGACTTCGACCAAAGAGCCCCTTGGTCAAATTTGATTTCAACCAAGAGGCAATTTCAAAGATTTCCAATTTAAGTATTTTCAATGATCTACTTAATTGAACATAGCTTACAGAGTATAAATCATGTATAACAAGAATATCATTTTCCATAGGCTAAGAACAAGATAATCATTTAACTAATATATCAAGATGCATTTGTACCATAGAGATTTATCTTAATGCAAAAATTTCTTTTTCAATGATAATATCATCTTTATGTGACTATGATCATTTTGAGAACAATATCCATTCATGGTTTATATATAAATCCAAGATCATTTTATGCGGACCAAGTAAAGGATGAAACACAATGATCATGGTGAAATAGTAAAGGCATGTCCATAATTATAATGATCATGATCATTTAAAGGCATAATTTCTATATAGATAAACCGAGGAATATGTGGATTATTATAAAACAATAATTAAATCAACATGGTTCATAATTTTCAGTTTTAAGCCAAACCATGTAGGAGATTATAACAATTAAAAATGAACTTGCAATTTATGTTATATGTTTAAAGAATTTTCTCCAAGATTCATTCCTGATTTGCATATTAAATCAATCATTAATAGAAAATTGATAGCAAACTAGATCAATTAAAATAGGTTCAGCAGAACTTGATTCGGTCGAACTTTTCTTCGGTCGAATTTATCTCGATCGAAGATTTTCTCGACCGAGTATTCTGCTATTTGTATAGGTTTTATCAGATTTTTGCAAGCTTAAAAAATAGTAACCTACTCGTTCGACTAATTCTCGACTGATAGTGTTCTCGGTCGAACATTTTCTGGACCGAGAATGTTTCTGTATTATTTTTCAGTGATTATTTCCAAACAAGGTACAAGAATATGAAAGTTAAAGCTCAATTTTGTTGAGATATGACATTTGTATATCAAAGTAACATTTTAGGTCAATTCTCAACTAATCATATTCAAATCTCTAGGTTTTAGGAACTTAAACTAAAACAAGTTATTAAAGATGTGTCTCCTCATGTTTATATAAAAATGTGTATTTTCAAGTTAGAAATTTTAATTACTTGAATCAATTTGTTATCTCATTATGTTAAGTTCAGATAGACATAAAGATATACAATTTAGAGTCTTTGGTCATATCTCAACTTAATTTAATCTATTTAGTTTGGGGGTTTTGGAACCCATACCAACTCAACATCCTTTTTCTTGTAGGGACATGTGAAGGAATAATGTCCAAGATGCAAACAATAATGACAACATATGGAATCAATCTCATTTCTCTTTTTATGAGTTTGATCTAGATTGTTCTTGGGTACATATGTATACTAGCCTTTAGGTACATACATAGATTGATTCTTTTGGCACTTGAGTCCTTCCCTCACTAGGTTTTTGGTAGGATTTTCCTTTAGGCTTGTAACCTAGTCCTCTCCTTACAATTTGACCATGAGAATCATTTAAGATCTTATCAAGAACATCATTGCTTCTTAAGCTACTACTTCTTATTGTAACTTAGCAATCTCATCCATTCTCTTTTTGATATCTAACTTTTCTTGATCTAGATTAAATAATAAAGAATCTCTTTCTTTCACAATAGTATCATAATCTAGATGAGTGCATGAGATTGGATATTTTTGAAGATCATTAATTTGGGCGTGCAAGTTTATATTTTCTAGAGAGAGAAGATTGCAATTTGCCTCTATTGATTTTAGCTTAATATCATGGTCTTTAATAGTTAAGTTTAATGTCTCCTTAAGATCTTCATTTTCATATGTGAGAGCAAGAAGTTTAGCATGTAACTCATCATTTTATATATTAGATTTCTTTAATTTCTTCTAGCACTCAATATACTTATCATGTGTCTCTTGAAGGTTAGAAATTAACTCTTCTTTAGATAAATCAAAAAGGCTTACCTCTTCTTCTTCTTCACTTATTGTAGCAATAAGGCATTCTTTATGCACATCTTCTTTCTTTAACCTCCATGGACAACTAGGTGTTGTGTGTCTTATTCCTAAGCACCAATTACAACTTGTTGAAGATTGGTCCAAGCTTCTCCTTTGCTTGCGGTTGTAGAGACCACCACCCTCCATTCTTCAAAACTCAATTAGAGCTCCTTGAATCTTGCTCTGATACCAAATGAAAAACCACTAGAGGGAGGGTGAATAGGGTTTTATAAAAAATTTAACAATAATTTAACTCAAGCAATCAACCACAAAAGAATAGACAAGGGGACACAGGGTTTAGAGTGGTTCCACCCTTAGCAAATACTAAGGGAGTCAGTCCACTACCCAATTGTTTCCAATTGGGATTTGAAAGCACCTGTATTTTATTACATAGAAAGGATGTTACATAAAATGCAACTACCTTCCCAAACCCTTTGGACAGCCTTCACCCCGATGTCATCTCACCAACTTTGAAGTAGCCTTCACTCGAAGTAACTTCAAGATCCCCCTTGAAGTAGCCTTCCTCCTTGAAGTGGCTTCTCGTTGAGACCTTCTAGAAGTAGTCCAAAGTCCACCTTCTCCTCTGAGAATACCCTTCTCCACCTAAGAAGATAAACCCTCTCCAATCTGCAGCCTCCAACCTAGGAATAGCAAGGAGAGTACAAAATAGATAAGAAGGAACACAAAAAGAAAATAGAAATTACAATTATCGTTGTAGCACAAGGCTTGATTTCCTATATCAAGGATTTTGATCTCCTAACCAATGTGTATGAAAGTGTAAGTGTAGTGGGTAGGAGATGCTAGCCTATAGGACACAAATTTGGAGCAATGGAAATGAATAGCAAATGTTGGAGTTGCTCAACTGCTCACAAGAATGGATTGCCAATTGCAAGTATGTATGTCCAAGTGTTGTACAAGTGTGTTACGGGTGTCCTAAGGCATGTTCTATTTATAGGAATGGCCTATGAGTGCTTAAGGACGTTCTAGAAACTTTCTAGGGGGTTCTTAGTGCTCAACTAGTTGTTAGTTGTCCACTAATTGCTTTAGCAATGGCTAGTTAATTAATTATGAAAAGTGCAGACATAGTTCTTCTCGGTCAAAGAATTGTCGACTGAAACATCAGTCAGTCGAAGACTTTGTCGACCGAGGAATGGTCTGGAGCAAGTGTATATAACGTTCGATTCCAACTCCCAACTACCTTGTCTGTTGTGTCTAACGGCTATTTGGGTCAATTCTCGATCAAGGAGTTTGTCGATCGAGAGTGTCTCGGTCGAGAAGTTTGTCAACCGAGAATGACTCTGTTTCAATGTTTTAAAGTATGTACTAAGTGTGTGTATCAGTGTGTAGTTGTGACGCTATTGTAGGGGATGACCTATCTAAGTGTTGTGATTGGCTAGGGAAGATCTAAACGCTTGATTTACATGATGTCTAAGTACTTGTACAAGTTTTTATATTTGATTACAATCATGAAATTTACACATTGTGAGAATTTAGATCTTCCAAAGGTTTGTCATGCACCTTGTTCCTGCAACACTCAATTAGCACGTTAGATCCACAAGAATGAAATGTTTGTCATCATCAAAACAAAGGGATTATAACAATGTCCAATTTAGCCAACAAAGTTGTCCAGAAGTCCAAGTCTTTAGCACTTACGACAAAGGAAGGATAAGGGAGGCAATTGTCACCACTATCACCAGCCTAGACACTGGAAGAGAAATTTCCCTCTATACCTATAGGAACTAAAGAAGGAGGGGGTGGATATCTCCACCTCAGGTGTATACGTTATGAAATAAACATGTATACTTCTTCATATTAGGTATATGATATCATATGTAGATCTCACATATGTTTAAATATGCAGGCTCTAATAAGTAGTAAATCCTTTATGAAAGGACAAGGAAGGAGTACTCATTGCCAATGGAGCAAGAGTTGTTTCCATATCAATAAGTACCTATAGTTTATTTCAGCCCACATGCATGTTATAGAGTTTACAAACTGCTATTTCATTTCTTCCAATATGGAAACATTTTTTTTTCACATCTTGTATAGACAAAGATGGTTATAAACAAAATTTAATGTTTCATTTCAAAGACGTGATCTTTTATGACATTACCTCAAATATCTTATGTATCTTGTTTGCATGTATCCAAGGATAAAAGGAGATAGAATAAATATCTCAATATTATAAATTGATAACTCAAACAAGGAATACATATAGCATTGTCACCTAAAGCACATAAATAAGAAATACATTTCTAAGATTCATAATGATGGATGACTAGAATTTTTTTGTTATTGAACCATTAGAGACATGTATATCCTATTTATTGGGTAAACATGACAATATTTCTTTTCACTAGATGTAGTGGGAGAGTAAGAGTTTAATTGTACCTTGTACATATTGATGTACATAAGTCTTCCAGAATGAATGCTAAAGTTAATCAACAAGTACATCATTACATGTTAAGTATTTAATGAAATACAAACATGAACATCTTGAAGTGTTCACAAAGATCATGAATGAAGTACACAAACAATCTTGGCAAAGATATTAAGATAGTTTGATATGAGCAAATGTGAAATATCTTGAACCAAGGGTTTAAGAACCTTTTAGAAGGATTGTGATAGTGTATCACAATAAACTCAAACTGAAACATAATGATGCATCGGTTAGAAGGAATCATACACTAAAGATTTTTGGTATGAATATCAATGAATCTAAATCAATCTTCCATATTCCTTCTTGAAAATATGCTTTACACTAAAAAAATGTATCATCTAAATGGTTAAAAGACTCCATATAAGATATGGAATCAGAGATGTCCCAATAAGTCTTTGAAAGCTTACATAAGAAAGTTAGATTCTTTAAAAAGATTTTTTCACAAAATGTTAACATGTTGAATAGTACCTCTATCCAAATCCAATAATAAAGATGTTTGTTATAGTGATGGATGAATTCAAAAAGAATTGGTGGAAGAGAAGTAGAACTTGAAAGGTTCAAGATCAACAAATTACATTGAACCTAAAGGGTACTTAGGAACAATGAGAATCACAAAGTGTTGTGGAATCTCGAATTCCTCCTATAACACATAACCTCATAAAACCTAAAGATGGTAAGTTGATCATAAGATGAAGAGTCAGCAAACTATCTAGAAAGTATTGAGGACCAGAATCTAAGATACGTCTTAAAGCCATGAGCATCCAGAATGAATTCCATGTTAACCGACAAGGTATGACCTTAACGATAGAACCGGAACGGTAAAACCCACTGGTGTAGTTGGGTCTTAAAATAAAGACCAACATGGATAGAATATAATAAGAAGATTGGTTACAAGGTTTTCGTATAAGTTCAAGATGTTGCACATAATGAAATCCATTTACCAATTGCCAAGATTATAGGATCATGCTTGTCATTGTAGCTCAATAATACTGTAAGATTTGGCATATGGATATTAAAACTGTGTTCAATATCATGAAGGATGTGTATGTGGTGCAACCTAAAAGTTTTATAATTCAATAAATCCAAATAAACTTTGTAAGCTATAAAAGTTAATCAATGTGATTAAAAACAAGCATCTCAGAACTGGAGTCATTTATTTGACAAAAAAGTCAAAGAGTTTGACTTTAGTCAAAATAAGGATGGAATATGTGATTACAAAAGATTTAGCGGGAGCATATTCATCTATCTTTATTCCACATAATGATGTCGAATAACTTTATGATATTGTTAGTATTAAACGAGGCATGGAAATACCTTTTCTATGGAGGTTCAGATGAGGCCTCATATGTGATATGAACTGAGAATTATAGTGATAATTCTGGAAAGCTTCTTAACCTATATAAGAAAACAAATATTGTCTATATGTTGAAGGGTTCAACATGAAATGACTCTATAAGAGAAAATATAGAATTAGTCTCTCATGTATCTTGTGTTCTAATTTTTAATAAGAAGTTATGGAACATGAATGAGGTGACATATGTGTTTGCTATTCGATCTATCATGTGTGCCATATAATGTAACCATCCCTTCATCTTGTATGTATTAGACATGATAAGAGGATAATAGTTGAATTCTAATCAAGCTCATTGCAATGACATCAAGCAACATCCTTAAGCACTTGAGAAGTACTTAGGATAGGACTATGGTAATAAGTAAGAGTTCGGTGGTACAGTGATGCAAGCTTCAGATCACAATCTAAAATTTTGTGTTTGATCATGAAATGAAAAGTGTTAGTTGGGAAAGTTCTAAGAAATAGATGCTATTTAAATTCTACAAGTATAAGATGAGTATCCTAGTATTATGAATGTATCAGAAGATATTGTATGGATCTAGAAGTTCATACATATGAACTTATAAATGTTCTAACCATTGATGACATAGTAGATATATTATGTCAAAAACAATGGAGGTACTAGTTAGGCAAGGAATATTAGATAGCATACTACTATAATTCCATCTTATATGAAAGATCATACAATGAATAGATGTGAAACATGCAAATATACCGACTTGAGAAAAATGTTGATAAACCCACTGGATTAGCAAATACACAGCAAAAACATGATGGATATGTTTAAGATCACTAAGAATGAGTATCATGGGCCTAGAGAGCCAATCATATGATGATTACGATGGCATAATGTTACAACCCCAACTTTTGGGCTTGAATGGTTTGAAATGCAATTTCTCCAATAAATGTATGATTATGAAATTATATGATTTATGTGTAAGGAATGGATTCTCTTTGCAACATTTACTTTGTGCATGTGATTTAGTGGATCATAATATGTTAATTAGTCCAATATGATTATAGGAAAAATAAGAAATCAAATAATGCATTATTAAGAAGAAAATTTGAGATAATGATGAAAATATGAGAAATATGTGGAAAGATGTATGAATGATCATCATGGGTAAGATTTCGAGTCCACATGATTTCTAATGGTAAGAGGAATCCAAATAAAGAGAATTAAAGAATAGGAGAGGGAAAATATGCATAAACAATGCCCTAATAAGTTTTAACTTGCATGTAAAGAAAAGACATTTATCCTTTCAAGTGTATATAATGCTAATACAAGGTTTCCCCTAAAATTCATATGAAAAGGGATAAACGAGGAGATAGTTATGGATTTAGCAAGTTTTCCTAAAGTGATAGGCTAATCAATTAATCGTATTAAATGTCACAATATTAATTGGATTAGATTTTTGTTTTTCCAAGAGCGCGGGTAACATGAACTGTTGAATCTGAGATCCAACGGTGGTGGACTATTCCTTGCCTTATTTGGAAGGTGAGAACTAGTGGCAAGTCCAGGCTATTTTCCAAACCAGATTGCTCATTATTGAGAGAACGAAAGGAGTTGGGATTAATCCCAACATCTTTAGAGGCACCAGCCGAGGTATGCGATCCTAGGTTTGTAATAGTTTCAGGAATCCTAGAGGATTTACCCAATTTACTCAGAACATGGAGAATGAACCATAGCCCAAGGCTATAAAGGGGGGACCATAGACCCCTCTGGGAGATGGTGAAGTCTCCATAAGACTCTATGCAACCATTGTTTCCCTTCCCCATCTCTAATTGCTCCGCTAGACACGGCCACAAAGTTACCAATGACATGCTTCCTCACCGAGATCCAACCTTACGGTCTCATTGACTCTGACCATCGTTGAAGGAGAGGAAAGTGTCGTTGAATTCGTCAAAATGGGGAGAATGTGAAGGACTTCTTCCATGCAAGAGGGGAGGACTAGATCATAAAGTCAACTAGTGGGTTGACCACTAGTTCATGAACAACAGACGACTCACAAGGTTGAAGAAGAGAAAGCACTGAATTACATGTTTGCCCCTGGCTTGGCTCTTGAGAGGAAGGGTGAAAAAGACATTTTGTCAGGTTTGCAGGTGACCAAGTTGTGCCCAATGTGGCGCTAGGTGGCAAGTGACAACTGGACCAGTCGGGATCGGTGTGGACCCATGGATAATAAGAAAAAAATGGGTCGTGTTGCTGACGTGGCGACATCCCATTGGCTTATGTAATTCATATCTAATGATTGGTAGCTCAGATATGAACAAGTTATGTATGAAAATTGATCAGAAAAATATGAGGAATCCACTAAAAATATTGTTGAAACCTAATTCTACTTGTAATTCAAAAAGACTTAAATTTTCCACCTTTAATGGTGTTATTAATGGAAAACCCTAATTTTGATATTAATGAGTTTTAGTAAAGTTCTTTGGATACTTTAAAGACAATATTAACTTGTTGTTAATGAATGCAAGATTTAGATCTAAAAAGATGATCTTTATATATAATTGTCTTAATTTAGGGTTCCATGTACATGAATATATATTATTGGGCCTAGAAACCCTAATTTTGATAATTATGACTTTTAATGATATTAATAGTGCAAATCCATGAATAAGTTAAAGATATGTCATTTTAAAGCCAATTTGAGTAATTAGGGGTTTTTATGAGTAGAAAAGCTATTTTAGGGTTTGTTCAACTAAAAAGGATAAAGAATGAGAAATTGATCTAAGAATCCATAATGAATCCTAATGAGACTTAGAAACCTTGGAAGGTGTCCCAAGTCAATAAGGAGTTGTTTGGGATATGTTTGTGACAATTAGACATTTTACATATTTTTAGGATCAATGTTTGCTTGATTGATTGATTGGATTGCTTGATTGGACATATAGTTGGATTTGGATATATTGCTTCTTTGAGATCTCCAAAACAGGTATGTGGTTATTTATGAGTACACACTTTAGTTTCCCGGTGTTTCCTGGTGTTTTATCAATTACATGGAAATAAACTATTTGGATGCTTTTATTTCTACAATCTTTAAAGTGAATATGATTATAAAAAATTAAATATATATATGATTGGCCCAAACCTACATGCCATCTCTGGATGTATGATGCGAGATCAAGCCCCAGAGGGAAGGTCTAAAGTGGTCAAGCCCTGGAGGGAAGACCATTGGGCACCCAGAGAGGTGACCCCAGGTACCAAGCTCAGGATGGAGAAGGTAGCCTTAAATTCCCTTGCAAGGACTAAACCCTAAGAGAGGGTATCCCAGAGTATGAGTAAAAGCGGTTGGGAAGTCATATTGAAAAATTTAATCTCACATTGTTAAAAACTACTTGATGTGTTAAAGTTGTTAGAATATATGTGCATTGTTTTGGTTGTCACCACATACCGGTATATTCATTTATACTGATCGACGTTTTGTTTTTCAGTGTTTTGGAAATATTTGAAAGTGACAAACAGTAAAGTGGCATTTGTGAAGAATAAAGATAATCTGTTAAAGGAGGATTTAGATAGGTAGAACTCTACAATGGGTAGAAGTTCCAGATTCCTATATTTGAAAGGTATGTGAAAAGTAAATTTTAATCCTATTTTAAGCTTAGTCTTTGGTAGAATTTATTTATTATTTTTTATCATTTGCAAAACCATTGATCCTATTTTTGATATAACACCTCTGACTTCTTGGTCTTCCTTAATTGGGGGTTACCAGGAAGCGAGGTCATTACAATTGGTATCAGAGTGATGGTTTTCCATTTAATCTCTAATAATTATTAAATTTAACAAACTCTTTAGAACCCAAGGGAGTTATTAGAGGATATTCCAATGATGGAGATGTCTAGAAAAGGATCATAATCTGGGGGATGGCAAGATTTTCCTCTGCCCTACTAGTTGGTCTATGAGGACTCTCAGATTCTGTGTGACTGCCTGGCCAAAATTGGAGGATTTGACTCAAAGTAAGATACCTCTAGGACTCTATCATCTGTCCTCTTCCTTTCTCAACCCTAATTCAAGTATAACTCTAAGAGATTAGGATTTCTCTCTCTCCGCACCCACCTGAGTTTTGGGGTTTAGAATGAATAAGGATTAAGGAATCCTCCACCAAATAATAAAAAGCATGTAAGAAAGATGTCATGGTTAAGTTTTGGATAATTAGAAACTTAGATTGAGTTTAGTTACATGCTTACGTTGCATGGCATGTGTTTTTGTGCCCTTGGTTACCCATCAGGAGAATGTTGAGGTTATACCATCTGGTAGGAAGATGAGGAGAGTGAGTTAGTCTTAGAGGAAGAAGCCTCCAGGAAGAGGTAGAGACGTGACACATCCTCTAAGGATGATGCTCAACCCAAAATCTTAAGCGGTGGATAGAGAAAGAGAAGACATGATGAGTTGGATATCATAGTTGACCATGGAGGTATGTATGTAGGTTTTACATGCATACTTTACATATAGGATTTGAGTATGCATGATAAACATAGACTATGTGTGGTTCTTTGACCCCTAGTGCCTTGGGGTGACCCGACCTTGGGTGGGTCATGCCTGTTAGGATGAGGGATAGTTCCCTCATTAAGAAGGTTGATGGTGACTGTATAGGAACCCTAACATGCATATATGAAAAGAAATGAGGCACGTACCTACGTAGAAGACAGTGGAAGCAAGGTTGGCATTAGGTTTTATACCTAAGCCAGAAGGGTTATGCCAGATATTTTATGAGATAGACGTGTAGAGCTTGGGATTAGCTTGGTCGGACATAAGTTTTGATAGTAAGTTTCACCCAGGAAGGGATAGTTGTGTATGCTTAAAAGCTTGACCCATCTTCTGAGAGAGAACCTCCATTGGTAGGACCCGTTATAGGGTTATCTCTACAGAGATAAAGAGAGAGACTCGATGAAGAAGGTTGGAGACTTGACTCTAAGATATGAGGAATATTGAGAAGTTGGATATAATATGACCTAGGATAGACAATCCTGAGTAGATATATGTGGTTGCCTCATGCGTGATCCTTGGAGGATTATTGTACCTTGGATGCCTTTAGAGGAACCAAACTTTATAAGAAAGAAAGAGGCTTTGTGAATGAACATACAAATGATACAAGTGCCTGCCTTTTAGGTGTAGGAAGGAGAGTTCCATAGACTCTGAAGGGGTATGGTAACAAGTTGTGTGGCCTAGAACCCAGTTGGTTTTCCTGGTGTAGGACTCTAAAGTTTGTTCACATGGAAGAGTGTTAGGATGTATATTCCCTATCTTGCATATGTTTGGTTCATGGTTGAACAGTAGAATATGCAGTTTAGATAGTTGATGCATAAGAGGTGAACCTGGGGTTCCTAGACCAAAAAGGGGAAGTAGTAGTACCTGGTGCACATGATGCTCATGAGGTTGATTGAGTTCATAGTATTTGAGTATGGCACCTCCTCATGTGTTAGAGAAAAAGGAAACCCCACTTGAACTAAGGTATATGTTTGATGAACCCTTCACACATGTTGGTGGCATATGCATGTATGAGATTAGCCAACCTTGAGGAATGATGAATATGTATGACATACCAAGGAACTTAGCATGGTTTAGTAGGTTGTCTTCTTGCTATATGCGTGCATAAGTATCATGTTAGGAGCCAAGCATATACATGATGATGTAAACCTTGGAGGTTAGAACGTTTTGTGACCCTTGTTATTCTCAAGTGATAGGTTTGCAGTAGTACCTTTAAGGTCTGGAATGAAGACATAGAGTTACATGTGGCCAAGTGTCGTACATGCCAGAGGGTGAAGGATGAATACCAGTAACCCAATGGATTACCACAGATAATCAAGAGTCCCTGATAGGGAATGGGAGCAGACCACCATGGACATTGTTGTAGGATCTCTTCTGGACCAAGAGAGGTTAGGATGCAATATGGGTTATGGTAGATTGCCTTATCAAGTCGACACATTCTCTTTCCTAGGAGAGCACTTCCAGTGTGACAGATCTATTTGAAGCATATATATATATATATATGAGAGAGAGAGGTAGCTCAACTACACAGTGATACGAGTTCAAATATCTTGAGCATGACCTCAAGTTCACTTCCATGTGTGGAAGTAGGTACGAGAAAAACTCGATGCTAGATTAAAGTTTAGTACAACATATCAACCCCTGACTGATGGACAGTCAAGAGAGTTTGATCCAAACTTTAGAAGGTCTGAGGAGATCATATGTGCTCGTTCGGGGTGATACATGGGAGCAATTCCTTCCCCTAGGAGAGTTTTCTTGTCATGATAGCCACCATAGCCAATATCAGGATGTAAGAAGCTCTATAAGGGAGACGGTGTCAGTCACCTTTTCATGAGGATGATGTTAGTGAGAGGACCTTGTGAAGGTCAGAGAAACCATAGTGTTTGCAGAAGAAGTTGCTTTGATGGAGCAATGGCTGAGAAAGCCTTGGATCGATAGGAGTCGCGTGCTAATGTGAGGAAGACTGACATGCAGTTCACTATGAGTGAATATGTGTTATGAATCCCGACCCCTCTGAGCTATAGCTAAGAAGGTTGAGTCCCCGATACATGGGTCCATTTGAAATGGATTGATGTAGTTAGCTTATGTTTAGCCTTACCCCCACGATAACATGATGTATAATGTGTTCCATGAGTCTGATCTAGAGAATTATGTGATGTACCTGAGCCATGTGCTGAGCAATGAACCTATTGAGCTTCAAGGGAGGCTAACATATCCTGAGTCACTTGTGAGGATTCTAGATACCAAGGTGAAAGAACTTAGATGTAAGAATATAAGATGATAAATGTTCTTTGGAAGCACCATGGAGAGGATGAAGCCACTTAGGAGCCAATGATGGACATGGAAAAGTCTATCCTGAATTTTTTGTATGTTTGGTGGAATTTTGAGGGCAAAATTCCTATAATATGGGAAGGATGTTACAACCCCAATTTTTGGGCTTGAATGGTTTGAAATGTAATTTATCCAATAAATGTATGATTATGAAATTGTATGATTTATGTGTATTGAATGGATTCCCTTTGCAACATTTCCTTTATGCATGTGATATCGTGGATCAAAATATGTTAATGGGTCCAATATGATTACAGGAAAAAGAAGAAATCAAATAATGCATTATTAAGAAGGAAATTTGAGATAATGATGAAAATATAAGAAATATGTGGAAAGAAGTATGAATGATCATCATGGGTAAGATTTTGAGTCCACATGATTTCTGATGGTAAAAGGAATCCAAATAAAGAGAATAAAACAATAGGAGAGAGAGCAAATATGCATAAAATATGCCTTAGTAAGTGGTAACTTGCATGTAAAGAAAAGACATTTATCCTTTTGAGTTTGAGACTCAAACTTGGTACACTAGTAGATAATGCTAATACAAGGTTTCCCCTACAATTTGGATGAAAAGGGATAAACGAGGAGAGAGTTATGGATTTTGCAAGTTTTCCTAAAGTGATAGGCTAATCAATTAATCGTATTAAATGTCACAATATTAATTGGATTAGATTTTCATTTTTCCAAGAATGTGGGTGACATGGACCATTGGATCTGAGATCCAATGATGTTGGACTATTCCTTGCCTTATTTGGAAGGCGAGAACTAGTGGCCAGTCCAGGCTATTTTTCAAACTGGATTGCTCATGATTGAGAGCATGAAAGGAGTTGGGATTAATCCCAGCATCTTCGGGGGCACCAGACGAGGTGTGCAATCCTAGGTTTGTAGTAGTTTCAGGAATCCTAGAAGATTTTCCTAATTTACTCGAAACCTAGAGAACGGACCATAACTCAAGGCTATGAAGGGGGGACCATAGAACCCTCTGGGAGATGGTGAAGTCTCCGTAAGACTCTATGCGACCACCATTTACCTTCCCCATATCCAATTTCTCCTCTAGATACAGCCACAAAGTCACCAATGACATGTTTCCTTGTCGAGATCCAACCATACAGTCTCGTCGACTCTGACCACCGTCGAAGGAGAGGAAAGTGGCATTGAGTTCGTCAGAACGAGGAGAAGGTGAAGGACTTTCTTTCACACTGGAGGGGGGGGGACTGGATCAAAAAGTCAACTATTGCATTGACCACTAATTTGTGAACAGTAGACGGCTCGCGAGGGTGAATAAGATAAAGGGTTGAATTACATGTTTGGCCCCGGCCTGGCTCTTGAGAGGAAAGGGCGAAAAAGACATTCTGTCGAGTTTGTTGGTGACCAAGCCACACCCACTGTGGTGCTAGGTGGGCGACCACTGGGCTAGTCGGGATCAGTGTGGACCCATGCATAATAAGGAAAAAAAATGGCCCGCGTCACTGACGTGGTGACATCCCATTGGTCAAGAGGTAATTATCTTATGAAATTCATATCTAATGATTGGTAGCTTGTATATGAACAAGTTATATATGAAAGTTGATCAGAAAAATACGAGGAATCCATTAAAAATATAATAAAACCTAATTCTTCTTTCAATTTGAAAAGTACTTAAAGTTGTCTCCTTTAATGGTGTTATTAATGGAAAACCCTAATTTTGATACTAATGACTTTTAGTAAAGTTCTTTGGATACTTTAAAGACAATATTAACATTTTGTTAATGAAAGGGAGATTTAGATCTAAAAAGATGATCATTATGCATAATTGGCTTAATTTAGGGTTCCATGTACATGAATATGCATTAATGGGCCTAGAAACCTTAATTTTGATAATTATGACTTTTAATGGTTTTAATTGTGCAAATACATGAATAACACAAACATATTGTTACAACCCCAACTTTTGGGTTCATTTGGTGGGAAATGTAATTTCTCATATTAAAGATATTTGAACAAATAATGATATAATTTGTTTTGAATAAATGGATTTCGTTTACAATAGCCTTGATGATTGTTTTGTGGACTTTATTGGCTATTGGGCCCAATAATAAGGAAAAGGCAAAAGGAATTCCATTATTAATATGAAATGGAGAAAAGAAAAATGTAGAAACCTATGAAAGGCAAAAGTATGTGATCCAAAGGTGGATTTCGTGCCTCTTGGGTTTCTTGGGTTCCAAGGAGTCCAAATTTGCAAAAAGAAAGCAATAAGAAAAGAAAAGATCAATTAAATATTTCTTTATTAAGAAAGAAATTGAAAACAATGATAAAATATGGAAAATAAATGAAAAGAGGTATAATTGAGTTATCCTTGATGGATTTTCGTATCCAAAGGATTTCTAATGTTAAATGGAATGCCAATGAGGAAAATTAAAAGAAAGATAATGAGAAATCCTCAAAAAGAGATATTTTAATAAGAAATAAACAAGATAATGTGAAATAATGAATATAGATGCATCTAGAAGGATAATGAGTATTCATTAAAAAGGATTTCAAAATATTAGAGTTTCTTGGGGTCCAAGGAGCCCCAATGGAGAAAAAGAAAGAGAAAATCAATAAATACAAAATAAGAGGATAATGTGCTACATAACTAATAAATTTTTGATATTATCAAAAGGGGATGTTAATTGCTTTAAGGAAGTTGATCCTCATGGCCAATGGATTAAAAGCCAAGCACAACGAGATTAAAATAGGTAATTTTCGGATTTCACTTTAAGTAAATAGATTCCTTATTAACCAAGGAATTCTAATAAGCCAGGAATAGATTAAAGGAGAAAAGTTACACCTAAATAAGGAAAGTATGATAAAGGGGACTTGTTTTTCTCGTATTTAAGAATGATGGGACGTTGCCATCCTCCCCTATATAAGGGTTGGATCCTTGGCCTCGAGCCAAAGAGATCTAGGGCATCTTTCTCTCTGTTTCTTCTTGTTTCCACCTAAACCCTAGATAAGAGAGGGTGGAGCGATCCAGGGGACATCCAGGCACTATGATAGAGTATGAGGGTGGCTTGTAGCTTCCCCAATGACCAAGGGGCATAGCCATCATCCCCAAGCTCCCACTCTCACTCCTGCCATCCGCAGCGGGACTGTAAGAACAGTAGACGGAGGAGCGCCGCAACCTGACCACAGCTCTCTTTGGCCCTAGCTTGGGGCCCCGCAGGCACGACAAGAGGCGGTGGAGGTAATGGGAACCCTCGTCGGTGCCCTACAGATCCAGGGAAGGCAGACAACTCATTCCCAGCCACTGTTGCGGAGGAAGCAAGGGTTATCGTGATGTTGAAGACAATGCAGGCTTGCGTTGGACCGTTCTACCCTCCACGGGCTAGAGAAGCAATCGACTTAATCGAGAGCATTATTGTCTTTCTGTTATGTTTCTAACAACCAAGCAACGTCGCATGAATAGGAGGACGTGGGAACATGCCATTGGTCCAAACAGGTAATTCATAAAAAATTCATATCTAAATATTCGTAACTCTATTGGTAGCAAATTATATATGCATTTTGCTTAGAAAAATAAGAGGAATTCATTAAAAATGGTTTTAGAGGCTAATTCCTTTTGCAATTCAAAAAGTAGTGTAATTTATCAACTTTAATGAATTAAAGATTAAGAAACCCTATTTAGAGATGATTAATGCTTTTAGTAGGGTTTAATGGATGACTAAAGTTGATATTAACCTATTGATTGTAAAAAGGTACATTAAGCACAAAAAGGATGCACTATGCACGTAATTAGTTTAATTGAGAATTCATGTGCAAAAATATGCTTTAATGGGCCTTGAAAACCCTAATATTAGTAAATGTGACTCATAATGGTTTTAATTATTCAAAATCATGAATAAAGCTAAGATATGATGATTTTAAGCTATTTCGAGTATAAAAGTTCCTATTTGTGGATAAATATCCTTAATATGATAATTTGGTGTTTTCTAATGGATAAAGGTAGAATTAATGACAAATAGAGTTCATATGTGAATTAGACCATAATGAACTATGAATTGATGATAAATGAGCATAGTGATCTTGTCATGGATTAAAAGGATAAAAATGGTAGTTTTAATGTAAAAGAGGAATAATGAACCTAATTGATGGTTAATTAGGGTTATATGTTGTTAAAAGATAACCTTAGTATCTTCCATGATAAATAGAAGAGATAATTAAGGTTTGTGAGTAATTGTATAAAATTAGGGTTTAAAATAGTAAGAGATGAAGGGAAACCCTAAAAGTGGATTAGAAACCCTAGGAAGCGAGCTAAGTTTAAATGATCTTGTTAGTATGATTAACAAAAATGGAAATTGTATGATTATTTTAGGATCTTGTTATGTGTGCTTGCTTGCTTGGATTTCTAACTTGCATGGATTATTTTCTCTCAAATCATCAGATCAGGTATGTGGTTATGCTTATGAATATCTCGAATTAGTTTTTTTAGGTTTTCTGAAGTTTTCCTTGATGACTTGAATTTAACTGTTGGATGAATTTAATTCATGCAAAATATAATGTCGATATGACTATCACTTAAGATATGTGCCTACTAGCTCAGATCCTAGTCCCCTCTGTGGCTTAATAGTTTGACCTAGTATATGGCTACCTATGGGTTAGGTCCATCCGGCCATTGGATGACTTAGTACATGGCTACCAATGGGGTAGGTCCATCAAGTCACCTTGAGTAAGGGATTGGGCTACCTATGGGTAGTGCCATGCGACTCTTTATCACACCATGAGTTAGGAATTGGGCTACCTATGGGTAGTGCCATGCGACTCAACCCTAGATATTGATCTACCTATTATGTAGGATCATGTAGTGTTTAATGGGGATCTACCATGAGGAAGGTAGCATCCAGGTCCACTGCAGGGACAACACAGAGATATGGGATATGTAAGGATTGAGTAGTATTGCTTAAGACGTAATCTTGGCTGTTAAATTATAATTGGCTAATTACATTGTTATCATAGTTGCACGATTATTGTTTCCCCAACATACCAGCTTTATTTTGACCGATGTTTTATTTGTCGGCATTTTAGGTACAAATGAAAAGAACAAATAGTAAAGTGGCATATGTGGAATCAAATGAGGATTAACGATCAAGGAGGATTAGTTAGAATATTCTCTCATATGGATAGAAGTTTACTAATCCAAGTTTTTCAAAGGTATGCAAATTTTTTAAATTTATACCAGATTTCAGTATAGTTGGTAGAATTTGATAATTGTTATTGATTATTTGTTGAACCTTTGATCCTATTAATTGGGATAATAGCTCTGACCTTCTAGTCTCCCTTAATTGGGGGTTACCGAGAGGCGGGGTCATTACCTTTGGTATTAGAGCATAGGTTCCTCATTTAATCTTTAATAATTATTAAATTTTACAAACTCTGTAGAACCCAAGGGAGTTATTAGAGTAATTTCTGAAAGACAGAGGTGTCTAGAAAAGGATCACATCTGGGGGCTGACACGATTTTCCTCCACATCGCTAGTCGGAATATGAGGACTCTCGGATTAGTGTGACTGCATGGCCAATGTCTCAAGATTTAACTCGAAATAAGATACCTTTAGGACTCTCTCATCTTATTCATCCCTTCTCAACTCAAATGTTGTTAAGGATCATAAATATTAGGGTTTTCTCTCTTTTCCTCACCCTCTTGAGGTATGGGTAAGTTTGATAAGGTTTAAGTAATCCTCCACCAAATTAATAAAAGGCATGTAAATAAGATGTCATGGACATAAGCTTAATAGATTAAGCGTAAAAGAATAGATACATGTGTAGGTCGTATGACATAAGTTGTCATGCCCTCAGGAGAGACATGAGGCTAGACCTTCTTGTCAAGAGGATAAGTAAAGAAAGTTAGTCTTGGAGGTAGAGATCTCCATTATAAGTAGAGACATGGCACATCCTCTAAGTATGATGCTAACCCTAACCCTAAGTAGAAGTTAGAGAGAGAGATGACACAAAGAGTTAGATGACATGATGCGGTGTTTGGATAGACATGCCTTGGATGCCATATGAGCCATGAGAGGTTGGATGACTGAGTACCTTTGGTGACACAAACCTGGGAAGGGTCGTGCATGTTAGAGTGAAGGATAGATCCTTCATTAATGAGGTTAGAGAAGAACCTATGGAAACCCCATGAGCTTATATGAGCATGGCATAGTAGGCACCCAGAATACGTCAGTAGTGCGAGTAGTAGGTTGAAACCCTGGCTAGGATAGCTATGGATAACCTTGAGCAAACATAAGCGTGCACATAGGCTTCACCATGTAGAGGTATGATCCATCTTCATGGAGAGAGGACCTTTAGTATAAGGCTGGTTGCAAGGTTAGCTCTAGAGAGAGAGAGCGGGACCCAAGCAAGAAGGTTGGAAGTCTAGACTCTGAAATATGAGGAAAAGTGGGGAGTTGAGGATGATGTGACCTAAGTGGATGTTTGTGGTTGTCTCATACTTGATCCCTGGAGGCTGATGATGTCTTGGTTTCCATGACAGGAACCAAACCCTAGAGAGAGGATGAGTCTTCTAGTATCTCTATACCTATGGTATAGATGGGGAAGATGAGTTCCTTAAACCATGATGAGGTTTAGTAATAGGTTGTAAGGCTTATACTTTGTTGGTTGTCCTTGTGGAGGACTCCACTCTGATGTGTTGCTCGAGTAGAAGGATGATAGAAAGTGCATGTCATACCTTGTACATGTTTGGATCATAGTTAAGAGGTTGAGCATGCACTTTTATCACCGAAAAGTGAACCTAGGGTTCTTAGATATAAGAGGGGAAGTGGTGTACCTGATGCTCATGATGAGATCTGAGTTTCTATAGATTCAGGCATGGTACTCCTCATGTTTAGAGGAAAAGGAAACCCCTTAAGTTTAAGGTATGTTTGATAAAACCCCTCACAGCTAAGTTGATGACATGGGAAGGTATGATCATGTTCCAGTGTTGAGGAAAGAGAATAAGTATGACCTAGCATGGTTTAGTAGGTGGTCTGCTTGTGCCTTAGTAGCTGCTGGGTTAAGCATGCTCATGTTACTATAAACCCTAAGGATGTATGTGACCTTGTTATCAAGAGTTGTAGTTTCCTCCCATCTTGGGAGAGGAACCCTTTGGTAGGGTGTGTACCCATTTGTGGGTTTTGTGGAAACCTAAAGAGGTCTCATTAGATCGTGAGAAGGTAAGTGAAAAGTACATGGTATGAGAATGAACCTATAGACCCATAGATAACCATCTCTAAGTGCATGTGGATGTGTTACCATAGATGTAACCGGTAGGGGGGCTGACCAAGGTAGGCAAGTTGCCATGACCCCTATGAAAGGATGAAAGTCAACCCATGAATGCAGAGAAAGAGATGATGAAGGCTTGGGTAAGGTTCTAAGTGGAACATGTACTAAGTTAGAATCCTAAGTCTATCCTAGGGTCAGGTAGGGATAAGACTGATGGAAGTAGGAGTTGCTTAATTCCCTAGTTGCACATGACCATAGGGTCGGGAGGTAACAACTATCATTGTCTGAGGGCCATGGGTTAGGAGATTGATCACCTTCATGAACTCATGGGACCCAAAGGGCAGATGAGTAGGGCACTCTCTGGATGCATAAGGGAAGAGGGATGACCCCTAAAGTGTCGGCACCCTATAGGCCTAGAGGAGATGACCAAAGGATGTGTGTGAACCTCAGTAGGTTCAAGACCAGTGTTCCATGGAAGTAACTTTGATATTGAGATGATCGGGATGTAGAGACATATGTTGCATGTTTCAACTCAGATTCAAAGGTGTACTGGTAAGATGGGATGTACCATCTCTACTCTTAGAACAGGAAGAACTCTATATTTGGATTGCAACCAAATGCTTATTTCCTCTTGTTATGGGAGTGAGAGATAGGAAAATATGCATGTCATACACCAAGGATAAAAGATGAGGTGAGCTGGAACATTGCTATGAGGTCTGAGGATAGAGATGATAACATGCCCTTATGGAGTGAATGATACATGGATGGTTTACAAACAATAAGAGAAACAAGGTTGTCATCTTATGAGGATGTTTTCATCATGAGATACGAGTCATACAAGGTTGAGTTTGAAAAACCAAGAGAATAAGCTCAAAATTTTCTTGATGAAGATAGACCTAGAGCTGAGAAGGGATAATAAGTGGAATACATGGAGGTGTATGTCTTCAACTTTATCTAACACCTAAGGATGTGAAGTGGTAATGGATGCTCTGGATGAGATGCACCTGCCTAGTTTATATAGAGGCTAGAAGAGGTTGATACGATAACCCCAGTTGGAAAAAGAGATAAGTTTGGCTAACACCCAGATGTAACAATACTGGTTGATCAAGTTAATGGTTGTTTGGATGGTTGTAGAACCTCATATGCACTTCTATGGAGAAAAAGGAGATGAAACCCCGACTATAGTGATTGAGGGTTTCTGAGGAATTGAACTTAAGGAATCATGACAATATGGGAGATCATGATTTAAGATCACCAACTACTGTGGTACTACCAAGATAATAAGTGACAGTAGTACTTTGGATACCTAAGATGAAGTTGCATGTAGTATGTTTCCATGCATGACAGGAGGTAAAGGATGAACACCAGTAACCCAGTGTAATGATATAGAAGTTAAGAGTCCCTGGGAGGGAATGTGAGTTCATCACTATGGATGTTGTGGTGAGTCTCCCCTAGACCAAGGAAGGTCAAGATGCAATATGGGTTATGATAGATCGCCTTACCTATATGACATGAGAAAGAAAGAGTTCTGTCAAGGGACAGATCCAGTTGAACTACATATGAGAGAGAGTTGGTTCAACTACACCATGATGCGAGTTCTTGAGTTTAATATAAAGATTCACTTCCATAAGGTGGAAGTAGATACATGAAGAACTCGATGTTAGTATAGTTTATCACCCCTAACTAATGGTTAGTATGATCTAGACTAGAGGGTCTGATGAGAGCATGTGTGCTCATTCAGGGTGATACACATAGACAGTTCTTGTCCTTTGTAAGATGTGATGATAACCACCATAGCCAGTATCGGGTTGTAATGAAGCTCTATAAGGGAGGTTGTGTCAGTCACCACTTCATTAAGATGATGTTGGTGAAGGGATCTCGTGAAGATCAAGAAAGGACCACAGTGTGTGCAGATGAAGTCGCTTTGATCGTGCAATGGCTGAAAGGATCCCAGAGATGACATGAGTGGTAGCTGATGCAAAGTAGACTAACATGCAGTTCACTGTGGGAGAATATGTGATATGAAAATCTGACCCCTCTAAGTTATAGCTAAGAGAGTTGAGTCCCCGATGCATGGGTTCTTTTGACCTGGTTTGGTGGAGAAGGTTAAGTTTTCCCTTACCCCTCAGGATAATGTGATGTGTGATGAGTTTCATGTGTCCAATTTAGAGCACTATTTGAGGTACCCAGACCATGTGCGGAGCAATGAACCTAGTAAGCCCCAAGGGAGGCTGTAATGACCTGAGTCACCTATGAGGTTTATAGATGCCAAGGTGAAAGAACTCAGAGAAAGGAATATGTGATGATAAAGGTTCTTCAGAAGCGCCATGGATAGAGCAAAGCCACATAGGAGCCAATGATGGACATGTAAAAGTCTTATCCTGAACTGTTTGTTTTTTTGATGGAATTTTGAGGGAAAAATTCCTATAAGAGGGGAAGGATGTTACAACCCCAACTTTTGGGATCATTTGGTGCGAAATGTAATTTCTCATATTAAAGATATTTGAAAAAATAATGATATAATTTTTTTTGAATAAATGGATTTCGTTTACAATAGCCTTGATGATTTTTTTGTGGGCTTTATTGGCTATTGGGCCCAATAATAAGGAAAAGACAAAAGGAATTCCATTGTTAATATGAAATGGAGAAAAGAAAAATGTAGAAACCTCTGGAAGGCAAAAGTATGTGATCCAAAGGTGGATTTCGTAACTTTTGGGTTCATTGGGTTCCAAGGAGTCCAAAGTTGCAAAAAGAAAGCAATAAGAAAAGAAAAGATCAATTAAATATTTCTTTATTAAGAAAAAATTGAAAACAATGATAAAATGTGGAAAATAAGTGAAAAGAGATATAATTGAGTTATCCTTGATGGATTTTCGTATCCAAAAGATTTCTAATGTTAAATGGAATGCCACTGAGAAAAATAAAAAGAAAGATAAAGAGAAATCCTCAAAAAGAGATATTTTAATAAGAAATAAACAAGATAATGTGAAATAGTGAATATAGATGCATCTAGAAGGATAATGAGTATTCATTAAAAAGGATTTCGAAATATTAGATTTTCTTGGGGTCCAAGGAGCCCAAATGGATAAAAAGAAAGAGAAAATCAATAAATACAAAATAAGAGGATAATGTGCTACATAATTAATAACTTTTTGATATTATCAAAAGGGGATGTTTATTGCTTTAAGGAAGTTGATCCTCGTGGCCAATGGATTAAAAGTCAAGCACAAGGAGATTAAAATAGGTAATTTTCAGATTTCCCTTTATGTAAATAGATTCCTTAATAACTAAGGAATACTAATAAGCAAGGAATAGATTAAAGGAGAGAAGTTACACCTAAACAAGGAAAGTAGGATAAAGGGGACTTGTTTTTCTCGTGGTTAAGCATGATGGGACGTTGCCATCCTCCCCTATATAAAGGTTGGATCCTTGGCCTCGAGACAAAGAGATCTAGGGCATATTTCTCTCCATTTCTTCTTATTTTCGCCTAAACCCTAGCAAAGAGAGGGTGGAGTGATCCAGGGGACATACAGGCACTATGATGGAGTACGAGGGTGGTCTGCAGTTTCCCCAATGACCAGGGGGCGTAGCCATCATCCCCAAGCTCCCACTCTCACTCTTTCCATCCGCAGCGGGACAACAAGGCTATCTTTGGTTCTAGCTTGGGGCCCCATAGGCGCGGCAAGAGGAGGTGGAGGTAATGGGAACTCTCGCCGGTGCCCTACGGATCCAGGGAAGGGAGCCAACCTGTTCCCTGCCTCTGCTGTGGCGGAAGCAAGGGTTATCGTGAGGTTGAAGACAACGCAGGCTTGCGTTGGACCGTTCTACCCTCCCCGGGCTAGAGAAGCAATCAAATTAACTGAGGGCATTATTGTCTTTTTGTTATGTTTCTAACAACCAAGCAACATCGCATGAAGAGGAGGACGTGGCAACATGCCATTGGTCCAAACATGTAATTAATAAAAAATTCATATCTATATATTTGTAACTCCGTTGGTAGCAAATAATATATACATTTTGCTCAAAAAAATGAGAGGAATTCATTAAAAATGGTTTTCGAGGCTAATTACTTTTGCAATTCGAAAATTAGTATAATTTATCAACTTTAATGAATTAAAGACTAAGAAACCCTATTTAGAGATGATTAATGCTTTTAGTAGTGTTTAATGGATGATTAAAGTTGATATTAACATGTTGATTGTAAAAAGGTACATTAAGCACAAAAAGGATGCACTTTGCACGTAATTAGTTTAATTGAGAATTCATGTGCATAAATATATTTTAATGGGCCTTAAAAACCCTAATATTAGTAAAAGTGACTCATAATGGTTTTAATTATTCAAAATCGTGAATAAAGTTAAGATATGATGATTTTAAGCTATTTCGAGTATAAAAGTTCCTAATTGTGGATAAATATCCTTAATATGATAATTAGGGTTTTTCAATTAGATAAAGGTAGAATTAATGATAAATAGAGTTCATATGTGAATTAGACCATAATGAACTATGAATTGATGATAAATGAGCATAGTGATCTTGTCATGGATTAAAAGGATAAAAATGGTAGTGTTAATGTAAAAGAGGCATAATGAACCTAATTGATGGTTAATTAGGGTTATATGTTGTTAAAAGATAACCTTAGTATCTTCCATGATAAATAGAAGAGATAATTAAGGTTTGTGAGTAATTGTATAAAATTAGGGTTTAAAATAGTAAGAGATGAAGGGAAACCCTAATTGCAATGGAAACCCTAAAAGTGGATTAGAAACCCTATGAAGCGAGCTAAGTTTAAATGATCTTTTTAGTATGATTAATAAAAAAGGAAATTGTATGATTATTTCAGGATCTTGTTATGTGTGCTTGCTTGCTTGCTTGGATTTCTTACTTGCGTGGATTATTCTGTCTCAAATCATCAGATCAGGTATGTGGTTACGCTTATGAATATCTCAAATTAGTTTTTCGAGGTTTTCCAAAGTTTTCCTCGATGACTTGAATTTAACTGTTGGATGAATTTAATTGATGCAAAATATAATGTGGATATGACTATCACTTAAGATATGTGCCTACTAGCTCAGATCCTAGTCCCCTCTGTGGCTTAATAGTTTGACCTAGTATATGGCTGCCTATGGGGTAGGTCCATCAGGTCATTGGATGACTTAGTACATGGCTACTAATGGGGTAGGTCCATCAAGTCACCTTGAGTCAGGGATTGGACTACCTATGGGTAGTGCCATGCGACTCTTTAGCACACCATGAGTTAGGAATTGGGCTACCTATGGGTAGTGCCATGCGACTCAACCCTAGATATTGATCTACCTGTTAGGTAGGATCATGCAGGGTTTAATGGGGATCTACCATGAGGAAGGTAGAATCCAGGTCCACTGTAGGGACAACACAAAGATAGGGGATAGGTAAGTATTGATTAGTATTGCTTAAGATGTAATCTTGGCTGTTAAATGATAATTGGATGATTCCATGGTTATCATAGTTGCACGATTATTGTTTCCCCCACATACCAGCTTTATGCTGACCGACATTTTGTTTGTCGGCATTTTAGGTACAAATGAAAAGAACAAACAATAAAGTGGCATATGTGGAATTAATTGAGGATTAATGATCAAGGAGGATTAGTTAGAATATTCTCTCATATGGATAGAAGTTTAGTAATCCAAGTTTTTCAAAGGTATGCAAAAAGTTTTAATTTATATAAGATTTCAGTATAGTTAGTAGAATTTGATAATTGTTATTGATTATTTGTCGAACCTGTCATACTATTAATTGGGATAATGGCTCTGACCTTCTGGTCTCCCTTAATTGGGGGTTACTGGGAGGTGGGGTCGTTATAGATATGTCATTTATATTGACTGACGTTTTGTTTGTCGGCATTTTAGTTGTTAGAATATATGTGCAATATTTTGGTTGTCACCACATACCAGTATATTCATTTATACTGACCGATGTTTTATTTGTCGGCATTTTAGGAATATCTAAAAGTGACAAATAGTAAAGTGGAATTTGTGAAGAATAAAGATAATCTGCTAAAGGAGGATTTAGATAGGTAGAACTCTACAGTGGGTAGAAGTTCCAGATTCTTATTTTTGAAAGGTATGTGAAAAGTAAATTTTAATCCTATTTTAAGCTTAGTCATTGGTAGAATTTATTAATTATTATTTTTTATTTGCAAAACCATTGATCTTGTTTTTGGGATAACGCCTCTGACCTCTTGGTCTTCCTTAATTGGGGGTTACCAGGAAGCGGGGTTGTTACACATAATATGTAAATGATTTGGTAAATAACAAAGGCAATCTTCCTATTTATTCTAGTTCAATCAGTTATGAGATAATGATGAATCCAAATGAATGTCTAAAGAATTATGATACTCAATGGTACATGTCTTCAGGTTTAGGACCTGAATAATGAGATCATGTATATGATAAGAGTACATAGATTCTTGTTATGTCCCTAGTCAGATGTCATTGTGGAAGGCTGATAGACAATAATGACACAATAAGACTAGAGTGTGTGTTGGTTGATGATAGAATCTCATCAGTCATGATATATGATATCAAACCAAGCACATAGCTACTTGTTGGTGAATAGTGTATTGAACAGAACCACCTTGAGAGTGATGCATGGAAGCCATTAATGGTAGTTAGAATCATCTCTCATAGTGACGGTGGTTATTCTGGTTCTTAGACCTAAAGTCACTACACTCATCACAAGTTGTTCGTGTACTTTGACATCATCCACTATGACCATGAATAATGGTTACCATAAAGGTGATGATCGGCTACACTATGACACATGGGGATGACTATGACGTATGAAGATGGGATTTTTCCCTCCTATAGGAGTGTGATATCCTACCCACTTGATAATCGAGACTAAGAAAGTCATGCACATGTACTTGTGAATCAATATGGGATATTGACTTCACATATATTTCATGCAGCCTGCTCTAGATCAAGAAACATGGATTTAAAAATTGAGAGGATGACAACTTGATGCCTTGAGTTCATTCTAGATATCAGTGACAAAGGAAGTATACAAACATTGTAACACTAATCATAGATTGTAGGTTGAAGTTTTTCTCCAACTTTCTAAATATTGGGGTGGGAATGATGTGTTACTAGATGCCACTCATTGCTTTTGATGTCATAAGTCAGTTATGGACACTCATTGTCAATGTATCTTAGAACCTATTGGGGTCACACACATGATGCACTTGGAATAGGAGTTTGTTCATGAATGAAGTTTAGATTGATTACTAAATGTGTTTTGGCATTTAATTAAAAACAATTAACTAATTGGACTCAAAATCATTAAGTTCAAGTGTTGAACTTACAGGTTAAAGTGTCAGGTTGATTGGAAATTGCATTGGCTGAATTTGACATGAGTTAGGTCACTAGATGGCTGGTTCACTGGGTGAACCAACCAACTCAGTGTTGGTGAGACAACCAGTTCACCTAGTGAACCAACTGCCTCAAACCTACCAACTGAGAAACTGGTCACTTGCCCGATTCATGATAATAGTTTCTCATTTCACACAAATAAATTCAATTAATTTTGGGATTATTGTTGGACGATAATTAGAAACAAATTTCCAATTCAATTGTGATTGGGCAACTGAGTGAAATGACTGGTTTACAGGGTGAACTGATTGGCTCATACACATTCACTAGTGAACTAAGGGGTTCACCTATTACTAATAATTAATTCATGGAAATTTTATACCCTTCTACTCCTGCTTAGACTTGGAACCCATACCCTAACCCCTACTATAAATAGAGGGGTACTGGGGGATTCTCAGAAAACAACATATCAAAACATCAGTTGCTCTGACATATGTTGTCTTCTCTGGTTTTGGTAATTGAGAGAGCCCAAGTAAGTCCTACCCAATAAAGGGAGTGACATCCATGGAAAGACAACTATTCAGAAGCAAGTTGATGTGGGAGAGCAGGTTGGTGCTAGTACACCAATAGAAAGGGATTACTCATTGTCGATTCCTCTAGAACGACAAGAGTTCTCGGTAGTCCTTGTAGACTACTACAGAGGTGGGTGACCATTGTATGTCACTGTCGGAGGATGAGTTTGCATTTCATTATGTTTGACCAGGATGAGCTACTATTGATACTATCTGGGTGGAATCAAAAGAAGGGAGCACTTCTACTATAGCGAGAGGATAGTTGATGGACTTGCTCTAGGACCAGGTACTATTGACACAATCTTGCTAAACCATCCTACCCATTACATAGTTATTGATGTGATTGTCTATTAATGGGGAATATGACATATATTTTTTTGTTTTTGTTGCCATATCCGATGACATATTTCCCAACAAATTTCCCATATGTCTTCAATGACACCATAGTAAGACATATTTCCTTCGCTTGGAATCTTATCCTTGGCACTAAAAAATACAATGAAGGTACCTGAAAGTGATCCCACTATTTTAAACGACACTCTTATCATTTTGACATTTAGTGTAGTATGAAAATCCATTTTATGTCAAACCCTTTGTTAGATGTGACGACCAACTTTGGCTTATACGTGAGTCATTTGATATTTTATGTAACATTATTTGGTGTTTGAGATAGTTGATTGAATACTTTCTCTTCAAATCACCTAATAAATGTATGATTATGCTTTGTAGCAAGCCACATTGAACTGGCTTGGTGATGATTTGTTTTCTCGTTGGTGTGTTTGGTGATATAAATACCCACATCGTCAATGTTGTCTAAAACATACAAGTTTGCTTGTTCCCATTCCTTACTACTGATATTCATTTTTCATTCTCAAAAAGTACCTTTGTCGGGTTAAATGTTAGGATTCATAGTATTTGCATTAGTTTCATTGAAACTCAAAAAGTCATTGTAAAAGTCCATAACCTCCCTAGAAACTTATCCCTTGATGATACTCCCTTTCAGAGACAAAGGTTCCAAAAATCTCCTTTGAAAACACTCATGTAATGCTCAAAAGGATAAATCCAATGCATGAAAACTAGACCCAACATTTTCACTTCCCTAGTCAAATGGACAACTAGATGTACCATGATATTATAGAATGAAGGGGGAAAATACTGCTCAAGTTTGAACAAAGTAACAACCACTTCTTCTTACAACTTATATAGAATATTAGAATCAATTACTTTGTTCCATAGTGTTCAAAAAGAAGCAAAGCCTAGTGATTGCAAACCTTACATGTTTAGGAAGGATAGATTGAATAGTCACAGACAATATATGTTGCATTAGAGTGTGACAATCATGAGTAATAACTATTAGATTTAGATCCATAATTGATACCAACATACAAATATTGGTTGAGTATCTTTGTGGTATGTAAACATTAAGAAAGCACTCACAAAAAGTTCTCTTCTCATGTATTGACAAGGTGTAATAAGCAAGAGGTAAATATGTGTGGAAACCCTTGCTAACTTCTTTTGTTGATTTCTTCCTTATATCCATTTCATGTAGATCCACTCTAGATTTGATGCCATCTTTAGTCTTGCCTTTTATATTCAACAAATTACCAACCCGAAAAACATTTTTCTCAACATGCATGACATCGATGCAATGTCAAACTATCAAAGAACTCCAATAAGGAAGATCCCAAGATATCAACATTTTTTAAATAAAGAATTTTCACTTACGGGAGTAGTACATGGTCTCTTAACAAGATGATTTACAATGTTATTTACTCTTTCATAAACATCCTCCCCTAACATAGGTTTAGCGGCACTTTGTTCCTTAGTTGAACCATTCAATGTTTTGTGCAACTATCAGTAAGGATGCACCTTTGGAAGAAACCTTCAATGATCAAGATATACACTCTTACCACCATGGTTTACTCAAAATAAATCAATATTTTCCTCACATATAGGACATTCTTTGGTTCCTTTGAAACTATAGCCAGACAAGCTCACATATGCTAGAAAGTCATTAATAGTGCAAAACAACATAGCATGTAAATTTAACATCTCTCCACGTAAAGAATCATAAGTCATCACACCTTCTCCACAAATTTTCTTTTGTTCATCAATAGAGGTTCAAGGTAAACATGAATATCATTTCTAGGTTGTTTGGGGCCCAAAACAATCATGGACAACATGATGTATTTATTCTTCATACACAACCATGGAGGAAGATTGTATATAACAATTATGACATGCTAAGTGCTACATTGACTGCTTAATGTTTCATATGGATTAATCATGTCAACACAAAGTCCAAGTCCTAAATTTTTGGTTTCTTCACCAAATTCAGGATACAATAAATCAATATTCTTCCATCGCGGGGAATCAGATGCAATTCATGTTGGTATGTATGCCCAAAGAGTCAATCATATGATGATTGTAATGGCATATCTTATAAACGATTTGGTTAATAATAAAGGTACAATTTATTTATTCTATTTTATTCATTTATGAGATATTGATATAATATAATTAATGTCTAAATATTGATTTTTATTTATGATGTATGTCTTCTAGATGAGGACCCGGACAATAAAATCATATGGATGTCAAGATTATATACATTCTTGTTATGTCCCTATTCGGTTGTTATTGTGGAAATTTATAGACCACAATAACACATAAGACTAGAGTATGTGTTGGTTGATGATAAAATCTCACTAGTCATGATATGTTATATCAAAATCGTGTATCAGATAGACCCACCTTGAGAATGATGCATGGAAACCATTGAATGGTAGTCAGAATCATCTCCCATAGTGATGGAGGTAATTGTGGTTATTAGACCTGAAATCACTACATATGTCACATGTCATTTGATGTACCTTGACATCATCAAATATGACCTTGAATAAGGGTTACCATAAAGGTGATTCTCGAATACATCATGACACATGGGGAATGATCGTGAGTGACGTAGATGGGATTTGTCCCTCGTATAGGAGTTTTGATATCCTAGCCACTTGATAAGTGAGACTGAAAAATGCATCTACATGCTCATGTGAATCAATATGTGATATTGAGTTCAAACATATCTCAAATAATCTTCTCTAGTTCAAGGAACATAGGTTGAACATTGAAGAGGATGACAATTCCATGCCTCGAGTTCAATATGGATATCAGTGACAAAGAAACTATATGATCATTGTAACAGTAATCACAGATTGCAAGTGGAAGCTATTCTCTAACTTTATAATTAATTGTATAGCAATGATGTCTTACTAAATACCAACCATTGCTTATGATGCCATAAGTTGGTTATGTACATTCACTGCCAATGTTACTTGGGACCTTTAGGGTCACACACATAGGATACACATGGAAAAGGAGTTTACTCATGAATATGGTTTAAACTATATTACTAAAGTGTTAGGTATTCAATTTAAACAAGAGAAGCATTCAAAAATCTAAAACGACCAGTTCAGTTTGTGCATTGATCGAATATTAAAAGACAATACAATTGTGAATAGGAAACATAGTGAATCAGTCATTTCAAGGATTGAAGCAATCAACTCACATGTGAACTAAGCAGTTCATGGATTTGTAGGTTTTGGAAGATTCTTGAAATATCATCTCTTTGACTTCTTAACAGTCTAGAAATCCTGACCATGGCCCTCCTATAAATAGAGGGATAGTCAAGGCTTTCTGAAGACAGAACATAAGCTATGATATTTTTGTCTTCTCACAATTGCGATAACATGAGAAATCAGATCAAGTGTTACCCATAAAAGGGAGAGAAAACAAGGGAGAGTGAGTCGATGCTAGGACATTGACTATAAGGGACAACTCATTCGTATTTGTTCCTAAAGAATGATAGGAGTTCCTTGTGGTCTGCATGGACTACGTAGAGGTGAGGAGGCCTTTGACATCTACTAGGAGGACATTGTCAACCGCCATATGTGGTGCCAGACTAGGAGGAAGCAAATGAAAGTTGTCCAGGTGCAACTTAAGAAAGAAGCACGTTGCAACAAGGATAGTCACTGGAGTTGCTCCAGGACCAGGTATATGCCTTGCAATCCTTCCTTCTGTAATAGGTACGGGTAGACCCATGGACCCGCAAATCCGGACCCTTTAAATACCCGTTACAGGTCTAAATTCTTGTACCTACATACTCGTGAACATGCATACCCTTGGACCCACATATAAGTGGTTCCACTGAAGGGTATGCTTAAACCCAAACTCGCTAGACCCACATACCCACTATACATATATAACTACTTAGATAATATGTTATTTATATCACACTTTTCTAGTCTAACTAATTTAATACTTGAGATTATGTCACTTTAGTTTTAATAAGGTCGAGACTAGTCATCTAATTGAGAATTAATGAATATAATTTCAATCATGAGAACCATATGTAAACTTAAAATCAAAATAGTTACATGATATGGTACATAATTAAAACATTATGACAATGACTACAAATATGTAACAAATTAACTCAACTAATCTTCAATCTACAAAGTATTGCATTATTTAATATAAATATTGCATGTTAAGATACTATACAATAGCAATATCTCGTAGTATTAAAATAAACCCAACATATTCATAATTTTTCTTACAATAACAATATGATGTTCTATATGGAACCACTTACCCACATACCCACACTGCAAACCCACTTTTAATGTGGGTATGGGTATGGTGTGGGTCTATATTTATATTACGTGGGTCTAAAACTGGGATCAGACCCGCTAAATTAAACGGGTATGGGTATGGGTATGGTCAAACCCACACTATTTACACACTTACTTCCCAGTTCATAATCATTGACGCAGTCTACTGTCTAAGGGGAATATGGCAATAATTTTTTTTTGCTACCTTATCCATCATCATATTTTCCTATAGTGCTATTAGAGCCACATTAATTTATTATGTTTTGAGATTTAATCAATATGATTGGATTTTTTTGTCATTTATTTATTACATGCAATGCAAATATTTTTAAATGTTTAATGTGCATATCTGATTAAATACCACATATAATCCTTATATATATGATATGATATATATGCAATTTATACACGTCGCTCTAAAATGTGTTTTGATGGTGGATGTAAGCATGATTATGGCCAATGAACCCATATGGCATGATTATGGCCAATGTCGCTCTAAAATATTTTGTGCTTGTTGGATGATTATTTTCTTGTTCATATCTCATTTTACATACCAAGCCTCTCTCTCTTTTCCATATGTAAGTTAATGCTTTTCATCCTATGCTCCCCTCGAATGTAACTTGAGGTTTACCTATTATAATGTAATGTGTTAAATAGGATTATGATAGTTTTTATTTCTTATAATGGCAAAGAGGGTGTTCTACTCCAGTTGAACTGCCCATTTTCGAAGGTGAACCACTTGATTGGAAGATCGAGGAGGCCAGACAACAAGGAGCCTACTGATCAACTGGTGGCCCAACCAATTAACTGGAGGAGCCCAAACGTCGCTTGAGACCAGTCGATCGATCCATAAACCAACTGACCATCCAAGAGGAAACTGACCGGTTTAAGAATTGAACCAATCGACCGTGACAGGCTCCAGCACAGATCTTCACCAACAACAAGTTGCTACATATGATGTGGACCATAGGTGGTAGTAATTCCTTGTGGCTCCAAGAAATTACAATAGTGTGTCTATAACCATCACTCATGTTTTATAATTGCATGTTTTTGTTTGTGGATATAGTATGTATATGGTACATATAAGTATGTGGTGTTTGGATATGTATACACACACACACTGGTATATATATATATTTATATTTATATATATATATATATATATATATATATATAATCCCTCACACAAATATTAAGTCTTAGATGCTTTCCGTAAGCAACACATATGAAAATCTTGATCGACTATACATAGGCACACCAAGTGTGGTGTGTTGTCTATCTTGTGGAAGTGTGATGGTAGTCATGTGGGCCTGTCAAGAAGGGTGCATTACTATCCTGTTGGCTTTTGGGTTAGATTTAACTAGGTGACCGTAATGAGATTAAGTTCCTATAAGCATGCAGATGACTATGGCAAAAATGTGTGTATACCATCCATCCAAGACTTGCATAAGATGCAATTGGCAAGTGTTTTCTACCTTAATAATTGGTTATGGACGCTAGTGTTGGCTGGGTAATAACCCAATTGTTTTGGGTCTTGGCTCAATAGAATATTGTATGTTGTAGTCTTCCAAATTGATATGTGAGGGCTATCAATTTGAACAAAATTGTGGGAGAGATAATTAATTAAAGACAAAATTAAACATCGTCATATTTTAATAAAATCAATTCAAGAGTATTTTATCAAATTGCAAGTTTTTCTTCTATAATGAAAAGGCAACCAATAACACATTTTCCTCTTGATCACTCCTTGAGAAGGACAAGTTGAATGGAAATAACTTTCATGACTGGTTCAAGACATTGAGAATTGTTCTCACACAAGAGCACAAGCTCTATGTCATGTAGACATTAGAACCATATGAACCTGCTCTCACTATGCCTAAGGCTGACATGGATTATTACAAGAAGCACTCTGTAGATGTCATAGATGTCAAGTGCTTGATGTTATGCTCAATGAACTATGAGTTGCAGAGACATCATGAGAACATGGATGTTCTTGAGATGGTAACACATCTTAAGAACATGTACTAAGATCAGGAAAGATAAGAGAGATATAATGCCTCAAAGACACTATTCAAGTGCAACATGGCTGAAGGAGATCTAGTAGGTCTCCATGTTCTCAAGACAATTGGGTATATGGTGAACCTTTCTAGACTTGGATTTCCCTCATGTTAAGATTTGGTCACATATGTGATTTTACAATCATTACCAGAGTCATACATCTAGTTTTTCATGAACTACAACTTGAATGATTTTGACAAGTCGTTGTCACGATTACTTGACATGTTGAAGACAATTGAAGATCGGATGAAGAAAGACAAACCCAAGTCTGTGATGATGATCAACAAAGGCAAATGGAAGTCCAAAGTCAAAGGGAAAGCCAGGAAGAGTTCTAAGGGTATCCAGAAGCCCAAGTCTTCCACACTTATATCAAAGGGAGAGGCGATCAAGGTAGGTAATTTTCACTACAGTCACCAGTCTGGACACTGGAAGAGGAATTTCCCTATCTATGTGGAGGAACTACGGAAGAAGATGGAGGGGATAGAGATCTCCACTTTAGGTATATACGCTATTGAGATAAATATGTCTATTTTTTCATCATGGGTACTAGATTCCAGATGTAGATCTCACATATATACTAATATGTAGGATCTGAAAAGAAGTAAGCCTTTAAGGAAGGGCTAGGTCAAACTGTGCATTCTAAATAGAGCAAAAGTTTCTACCACTATAGTTGGAACCTACAATTTATCTCTACCCACGAGGCTTGTAATAGAGTTCAACGATTGCTATTTTGTACCTACCATTAACTGAGACATTATTTCTATATCTTGTATGGACACATATGTATATGAATTTCATATAATGAATGGTCAATGTTCTATTTCAAAAGATGAGATATTCTATGACACTTTGTCAATGTCCTATGGTCTCTATTTTTTAGATATAAAAACAAATGTTTATAACATTAATACCAAATGGTTAAAACTCGATAACTCAAACAAAACATATCTTTGGCATTTTTGTCTAGGGCACATCAATGAGAAACACATATCTAGAATCCATAAAGATGGATATCTAGACACTTTTTATTTGGAATCAATAGAGACATGTGAGTCTTGTTTGTTGGGCAAGATGACAAAACATCCCTTTAGTGGAAATTGTGAGAGGGATAGTGATATGTTAGGACTCATAGATATTGACGTATGTGGCCCTTTTAGAACAAATGCCATGGTGGTTATACATACTTCATTACTTTTATTAATGATTTTAGTAGGTATGGTTATGTTTACTTGATGAAACATAAGTCAAAAACTCTTGAAAAGTTTAAGGATTTCATGAATGAAGTACATAACCAACTTGATAAAAGTATTTAGGCACTTAATTCTGATTCAGGAGGAGAATACTTAAGCTAAGATTTTGAGGACCTTTTTGAGACCGTGGTATCATATCACAATGGACTCCACCTAAAACACCACAATATAATGGTGTGTCAGAAAGAAGGAATTGCACATTGCTAGATATGTTGCGATCAATGATGAGTTTTGTTGATATTCTGACTTCCTTTTGGAGTTATGCTCTAGAAACCACAACATTTACACTAAACCATGTACCATCTAAATCGGTTCAAAAGACACCATATTAGATATGGTATGGGAAGTGTCCCAATGTGTCTTTTATGAAGATTTAGGGATGTGAAGCTTATGTGATAAAGCAATTTCCTGAAAAGCTTGGACCCAAATCAGATAAATGTTATTTTGTTGGATATCCTAGGGGAACCAAAAGGAAACTTCTTGTATACTCCATCTGACAACAAAGAGAATGTTTCTAGGAATGTTTTATTCCTAGAAAAGAAATTCATTCAAAGGAATTAGTGAGAGGATACTAGAACTCGAAGAGGTTCAAGACCAACAAGAGAGTGTTGAACCTATAGAGGTACAAGAGGAAGATAGAGAGTAACAGACCATTGTGGAATCTCAAGCTCCTCATGTTACACAAGAACCTTTCAGATCTAGTAGGGTACGCCTTGAGCCAAAAATATTTGGTTATCATGTGACTCAAGAAGGTGAGTAGTTGGTCATTCATGATGAGGAAACTACCTACCTAGAATCTATTAAGGGAGAAAAATCTAAGAAATGGCTTGATTCCATGAATCTAAGATGGAATCCACGTATACCAACAAGGTATGGACCATGGTAGATCCACTTGACGGGGTAAAACCTATAGAGTACAAGTAGGTCTTCAAGAAGAAGACTAACATGGATGGTAATACAAACTTAAAAAGGTCTATTGGTTGTATAGGGTTACAGACAAGTTTGAGGTTTTGACTATAACGAAACCTTTTCTCCATTATCATGGTTAAGTCCATCATGATCATGCTTGCCATTGTGTCTTATCATGACAATGAGGTTTGGCAGATGGATGTTAAAATTACATTCCTTAATGGGAATTTGATTGAGGATGTGTACAGGACACAACCTGAGGGTTTTATAAATCTAAAGGATGCAAATAAAGTATGTAATCTATAAAGGTCAATCTATATATTGAAGAAAGAATCTCAAAGATAGAATTTTTAATTTGAAAAAATAGTCAGAGACGGTTTGGCTTTATTCAAAATGAATATGAACAATGTGAAGAAGGTTAGTAGGAGCATGGTTGTATTTCTCATATTATATGTAGATGACATACTATTGATGGGGAATGACGTCCTTAATTTATAGATGGTAAAGACCTGGCTAGGATATAAATTCTTTCCAAAGGACTTAGGTCAAGCATCCTATATCTTGGGAATCAAGATCTATAGATATAGATCTAAAAGGCTTCTTGGCCTAATCCAAAGCACATATACTGACAAAGTGCTAAAAAGGTTCAACATGGAGAACTCAAAGATAGGAAACTTACTCATGTGTCATGGTGTTAGTATCTCTAGAGCTCAATCTCCTAGTTCTTATCAAGAACGAGACTGCAAGAGTAAGATTCCATATGCATTTGCAATTGGATCTATCATGTACACAGTGTTATGTACTTGTCTTGATGTCTCATATGCCTTGAGTTAACTAGCAGGTATCATTCAGACCCTGGTGAATGTCATCTAACTATCGTAAAGAACATCCTTAAGTACTTGAGAAGAACTAAGGATCAATTCCTTGTGTATGGTGGTGAGGAAGAGTTGGTGGTAAAGGGTTACACCAATACAAGCTTCCAAACTGACAAAAATGACTACATGTTGCAATATGGACTTGTTTTAGCCTAAAGAACAAGCTGTAAGTAGGAAGAGTTCCAAGTTGGAGTCATTTGTAGATTCTACAATATAAGTTGAGTATATTACCACATCCAATGTAGGAAAGGAGGTTGTTTGGATCAAGAAGGTCATTTCTAAACTTGGGTTGGTTTCAAGCATCAATGATGCAGTAGAGCTATATTGTGACAACAATGGAGCTATTGCACAAGATAAGGAGCCCAGATCACATTAGTCTTGAAATCGCATACAAAGGCATTTACATATCATATGAGAGATCGTACATCAAGGAGATGTGAATATTTGCAAAATACCAACTAAAAGTAATGTGGTTGATCCCTTGATAAAATCACTTTCATAGAAGAAGCATGAAGGTCATGTTAGATCACTTGGGATTAAGTTCATGGGTGATTGGCTCTAAGTGCAAGTGGGAGTTTTTGGTATGTATGCCTAGAGAACCAATCATACAATGATTGTAATGGCATATCTTGTGAATGATTTGATTAATAATAAAAGGGAAATTCTATTTATTCTGTTCTATATAATTATGAGATAATGATGTAACATAATAAATGCCTAAATAATGATGTTACTCAATGATGTATGTCTTTAGGTTGAGGACCTAGACAATGAGATCATACCGATGTTAAGAGGATATATACATTCTTATTATGCCCTAGTCAGTTGTTATTGTGGAAACTGATAGACAACAATAACACATAAGGCTAGAGTGTGTTTTGGTTGACGACAAGATCTCATTAGTCATGATATATGATATCAAACCAAACACATAGATACTTGTTATGTAATAGTGTATTAGACAAACCCACCTTGAGAATGATGTACAAAAACATTGAATGGCAGTCATAATTGTCTCTCATAGTGATGGTGGTGATTTTGGTTCTTAGACCTAGAATCACTACACCCATCACATGTCGTTCGATGTACTTTGACATCATCCAACGTGACCATGGTTACCATAAAGATGATGCTCAGTTACATTGTGATACATGAGGAATGACTATGAATGATGTAGATGGGATTTGTCCCTCCTACAGGAGTTTGATTTGCAAACCACTTGCTAAGAAACACTAAGAAATGCATGGCCATACTCATGTGAATCAATATGTGATATTGAGTTCATGTGTATCTCAAACAGACTGACCTAGTTCAAGTAATATGGATTGAACATTGAAGAGGATGATGATTCCATGCCTCGAGTTCAATATAGATATCAGTGCCAAAATAACTATACAATCATTATAAAATTAATCAAAGATTGTAGGTCGAAGTTGTTCTCCAACTTTCCAATTACTTGGGTAGCAATGATGTCTTGCGAGATACCACTCATTTCTTGTGATTTCATAAGTTAGTTATGGACATTCATTATCAATGTAACATGGGCCATATAGGGTCACACACATAGGATACACATGGAAAAGGAGTTTATTTATGAATATGGTTTAAACTTGATTACTAAAGTGTTAGGTATTTAATTTAAACAAGATTGACAATCTGAACTCCAAAAGACTAGTTCAGTTTGTGAACCAATACATTGAGGTGAATGAAATGACCAGTTCATGTTGTGAATCGACAGTTTGGTTGATCAATGAGTTTGGACCCAGGATTGGTGCTGATGTCATGTTGTTCATTAATTGAATATTAAAAGCCAACACAATTGCAAATAGGAAACATAATGAACTGACTTATTGAAGGGTTGAACCAATTGATTCAAGGGTTGAATTGATCGACTCATACATAAACTGATCAATACAGGATTGAATTGAGCAATTAATGGATTTGTAGGTTCTAGAAGATTCATGAAATTATATCTCTTCAACTCTCAATCAGTATGGAACATGACCCTAACTCTCCTATAAATAGAGGGGTAGTCTAGGCTTTTAGAAGACAACATAAGCTCTGACAATTGTTGTATTCTTACAGTTGTGGTAACTTGAGAACCCGAGAAAGTCTTACTCATAAAAGGGAAAGACAATAAAGGGAGAGACAACAAGGGAGAGCTAGTCAATGCTAGCTCATTGACTAGAAGGGACAACTCCTTGTCTATTGTAAAATAACAAAACGAGTTTGTTGTGTGATGTGCACATTTCATATCTACTTTTTGCACACATCCGCACACAAATTCAATTCATTTTTTCCTTCCATTTAGCCTATAATCATGCTTAACTTGCCATCATTTAGTTATTTTACTTGTTGCATGATGTTGGTGGCATGAACACATTGAAAGTGCCAATTTGTAGATAGCCCAACCCAAATCCAACCTCAGTGGGACCTCCTATTGATTTGTAGCTGATTTAGAGTTCATCTTGAAGAAAACAACACCAAACATGAGGTGTCTTTTATAAGACATGATGTGTAACTTTCTTGAAAGGCTCGCACAACAAAGAATAGGCCAGCTGATATTAAACACATGAGAGCATAAGTTTCCAGTGACCTCAGTACCCAAATTACAGAGCAGACGACACAGTGTGTCCTCACAATCCAAAGGTCGACTCCAAGTTGTTGCCAACGCGCACGAGCGTGCATTTAATCAAACACGATGTGTGCCTTATGCCCAGATCAACCCCAGGATGTGTCTATATGAGGACACATTGTGTACTTTTCACGTAGTAGTTGTTATTCAACAAGTTACACGACGAAACACAACATGTCTCCTCAAAGATACGTCATGTCTTAATCAGTTTCTACAGAAATCAACAGCAACACCCCTCATTTGAAAACATGAGTCCAACCTTTTGGGGAATTTGTCACTTTCCATTTGAAACACTTTTTGTCCAAGAGAAATTCCAGAGCAAAACAAGGGCAATTTTTGGGTGAAATAAGAGGTTTTGTGAGAAAGAACCTCAATTCTACTCTCATTCTTCACTATTTCTTCTCCAAAAGGTGCAATAGAGCTCTTATTCCCACTCAATCTCCTCTGGAGGGAGAATTTCTGAGTTGAAGCACGGTGGAATCTTGTCCTCTAGCCAGATTTCTACTTCCCCTTGGCTACACTTTTGGTTCCTTTATCTTTTTCTTCTCTTGGCTATGCAAAACTCTAAAAAATCTGCTATGTGCTTGTGTTTCTCCATTATGAGTGAGTAGAAACTTCTTCTTGGGCATGTGATAACAACTCCCATGCCATTTCTCATGTGAACTCAAAATTTATATTGAATGCTAGTTAATTTGCTTCTCCTTGGATTCCTACGGTGTTTATTAGCTTGTATACTTGGCTGGCCACCTTTTATACATGTTTTATTCTTCTTTGTTCCTCGGGAGAATGTATGAAGGAGTAGGGAGTAGGATCCATGGAAATATTCTCTTGACCACGGGAGTGGTTGGAGAATATTGAGGGTTTATGGTTGTGTTTAAAACTAAACATAGAAATGGGAGTGTTATGTGAAGTTGAGAACCATCTCATGTCATGGGAGGTGCATGATGATGACAGCCTCCTTGCAAATTGACAACATTCTTTAATTTCATAGTTACATATGATATGATGGTGTGGTTGTGAAATTCAATGTCCAAGTCCTTTAAATTATGAATTGAACAATTAACTCAATCTCTTTTGTTTTTACTCGTCTTTTAGCTATCTGTAATCAAACTCAACCTTTGTAATTTGACTTAGATTAATGAAAGTTAATGGCTTTGTGCCTAGCTAACCTAGATCCTTGTGTTTCACACTCAACTACAATTGACCCCGTACACTTGTGGGTGATAAGCAAGTTGAGACATTCTTTTAAAACTCCAACAAGTTTTTGGCATCATTGTTGGGGAGCTATGATAACTTTAGTTAGAGTAAAGGAGTTAACAAGTACTTGAGACTAATCATCATTTCCACATCCCATATCATGGTACCTCTTTGCTTTTGTGAATCTCACTCAATTTTTGCCTTTTCAGTTGCATGCATCGTTCTAAGAGGGGTCTACAAACATCAATCTTTATAGACTCAGAAATAGAGCGAATCTTTAATAGCCACATGTGAGCAAGGAAGAGTGATAACTCTTCAAGTTTGGAGGTACTATAGCCTTCGTCAATGCATTCTTCACCTTCACCACCGCCTTCACCCGATCCCCTTAAAGAATTGGAGATGGAGGACAATTGTCTGTTAAAAATTTTCACTATGTCAGCTGCCTTCAATATTTGTGGAGCCATAGATCATCTTGCCATAGAAGCCAACAACTTCTCCATGAACCCAACAATCATGCAGATGATCCAACAAAACCTCTTTGGAGGAACTCCTATGGAAGATCCAAATCTTCACATAGTATACTTTCTACGATATATGAACACCTTCAAGGTCAACAATGTTCCATTTGAAGGAGTATGCCTACTCCTATTTCCATTCACCTTATGAGATTGGGCCAAGTCATTGCTCTCTTCAATGCCCAATTATTCCATCAAGAGCTGAGATGAGTTGCTAAATGCTTTTCTTACTAAGTATTTCCCTCCTACCAAGACATCCCATGTGGCGTACGATTCACAAAAACAAGATTAACTAACGCGGAAGTGATTACTAGCATCGGATTACTGAAAATCACTAAAAATTTAAAACTTTTTGCAAGGAGATCCATCCACAGGAAAACTCTCACATTCAAAACCAAAGTAAATCATTACATCCTGGTTCATACATAAATGTCATGTATCATTGCTTCTTCAGGCATACAAGAATTCACTACTCTATCTCTATTGTACACAGGTAGCATAAGGACCTCGAGACTTGAAGTCTAAAATCTCAGATCCAATTATTAAAAACACTAACTCCTAGGACCCAAGAGTACAGAGACGACTCATAGGACTAACTATACAAAACCAGACAACCAATATCTCCACCTGATGGATCACTGATGTCCCTATGATTGTTCCTGCTCTTCTCCTACAGAAGAGTTTCTGCCTGCTTGTCTGTGTCTACCTAAAAACGTTGAATCCCACGGGGGTGAGACAATTATAAATTGCCCCAGCGAGAGATATAACTCTCCGCCGTAACATCATTATTGCAGTTTAAGAGAAATAAATTGAACAGTGGAATCATAAGCTTAACAACAGATAATTCAACATCTACACAGATTAGAGCAACATTCTTATGTAAGTATTTCAGCTATAACTTGATAAGAAGCATGCCTGATATTCAATAAAGAATTGAAGAATCATAAATAACTTTTAAGTATCAAGGACATGTTAAGAAATATAACATCAACTAGTGATTCTCGTATTTCAATCTTATGCAAATATGCTACACGGCTAATTACATTTTTCAAACATATTTAAGCTCTGAGGAGATGAGGTATACCGCTCATACTCCAACCGACCATTTCTAAAATCGAAATCGGTACCATAAATAGGTCAATGGAAGAGCCAGATTCCCATGACCTCCCACATCCTAGTCAGTACGGGACCACAAGCAGGACTGTGTTAACTGCTCAAATGGCTTTCCAGGGTATACTAGAACTTCACTATAGAGTTACATCATCAACTGCACTCTCATTGGCAATCGAGAGATTTAATGTTTATCTCCATCGACCCAACATTAAATATCATTGGGAGATTAATGATACATCTATCCCAACCATCGGGAGATTTATGATACATCTATCCCGACCATCGAGAGATTTATGATACATCTATCCTGACACATGAAGGATTGAGAGGTTTGATGTTTACCTTCCCTCAATCTCTTCACAAGGACGTAAGGATATTTTTGCCCATTTACCCCCACATATTCAAAATATGTGAATTCCAGGAAATCCCATAGGAAAACCTATTTCACCATCACCAACTTCTGACAATGATGGATCTATGGTCAGAGCACTACATGAATAGATTTCACTTGATTATCTAAGTACATTTTCTTATTCTTTTAGCATCAGCCAAGTTCTCAAAACATAGCTTATTATAGCAATGCTATAAGGATACATGTACTAATTGCATCAATTACTTATTAGTCATTAAAAGACATTGGGAACTCAGTTCCTCTTTTCAATACTAGGAATTATCATCCCTTCACAATCTCATCACCATACTCATATGGTTCTGGGTAATTAAAACCTTGATTCATAATTGAGTATTTTTACCACTTTTCCAGGTAACTATCACCTTCAGGTCAACTTACTAAGGTAAACATGATACTTGTTGTTACAAGCATCACTCATGGTACTTGAGGCCCATTAACTCTCTTGTTACCTCTTACTAGGAAACAAGGTATATTATGGCACACAAGGCCCAAACACAATAGTGAATTAAACATCATAGTTCATACCTGACTATGATCATCATTTCAGAATACCTGCATGGTCAGCACAAATGATAACAGTAATATCACTTGCATATCATTACCATGTAAAACAAATATAGATTCACTATTCAAGGGTAACACCACTATTCCCTTATCAGGGTTAGAGTTTCCCATTTCATGTCTTTTGAGGACATTCATCATATTAACCACATCAAGTTTATGGTTTATCACCATATTTCTCATATTAGGGCTTCATAAAACATTACATAATATTACCCTAGATTTGAGCTTCATATCACATCAACGGTAACATCCCTGACCTGGGTTATGCCTTAACCCTAGGTGTTTTACTTAATAAAGTAAATTATAAGCTTGCCCTTATTTCTTGAGAAGTAATTAGGGATCAAGAGGGACTTGTGTTTCAATTTTAGTCCTTTTTGAATGATGTTGAAACATTGTTTTGGCTTGTTTTGGACTAAAGTGCAAATTACCCAAGTTGAGGGGTTTGTTAGCAAATTGTGCATGATAATATGTTCCTTATGTGTTGAAGCATCAGGAGAGTGAATATGATGTAGAGATATGGCTTGTGATAGCCTGAATACCAAGAAAGAGCTGATTAAGCAATGTTGGTGCATAAAAACCTAGTTTTGGTGTAATGTGCAATTTACCCAAAACCTAGGGTTCAATATGCAAATTACCACTTCAATAAGTCCCCTAATGTTTCTTGGCATAATGTAGAGAAAATAAAATGAGAGGGGCGCCTCATTTGAATCAAGTTGGAGGAGAGAGAATCTTGATATTAAAATAATCAAGATTTAAGCCTAATTGAAACCCTAATTCGATTTAATGCAAAAATAAATAAAATAATTGAAAGGCCTTCAACCAAAATTAATATGGTTGGAATCATATGTGTGTGTAAATCCTTGATCCTTGCAAGGATCATGAAATATCCCAAGGAGGTGAAAATTCCACTCACCATTATTATAAGAAAAAGAATTTCCACTCAAATATGGATATTCTTATTATAAGGGTTAAGCTGCTTAATTTCTTTTCCCTTAATTCTTGGATAATGGAAGGGAGCTCGGTGGGGATAGATATGCCTTTGTATGCAAAAAACCAAGGAGGAAGTGGTGGCAACAATTTTGGAATTAAATGATTTTTAATAAGGCATTTTCTCTCTCATTGGTTTTTTTTATAAAAAGACCCTTCCCAAGCCAAATGAAAGGCTTTTCCGTTTCCACTTTTTCTCCTTGCTTGGAAACCGACCAAGGGAGCTAGGGAGGATCAGGAGGACGAACCCCAACCTGTTGGTAAGGTTCTTGACCCCTTTTCACCTTGATTCCATGGTGGAAATCGAAAATAAATCATTGATTTCTTCTTATTTCGATCTCCTCTTCAACCCTAGCCAATCTTTTCAACCAAAAGCTTGAGGACGAGCCTAGGGGGAGTTGCAAAAGCTTCATCCACCATTGTTTCCGTGAGCTTGGAGCTTTGGAGCTCAATTGGAGGCGGGTTTTATAACTTGAACCCTTAATATTGTTATTCCAATCAACTCCTTATCAATTAATGATCCTTTTTCAGATTTCTGAAATTTGTTTTGGTTGATTGATGCAATCACCATGGAAACCACAGAAGGTTTCATGATTTTAGAGCTTGATGATGATTAAATCATCATAAGCACACACCTTTCCAAATATCCAAGGCAAACGGTTTCAAAAGAGTTGCTCAATCGGTTTCACAAACCATTTGGGAGCAAACGGTTTCAAACCGTTTGAAAGGAAACGGTTTCATCAAATAGTTTGAGGGCAAACGGTTTCAAACCATTTGGGGGTTTTGACCATGGTTAACCATTTGGAAAATGTTGATAATGTTGATGGTTATTGACCCATTAAATATAATTTATTAGTTTCAATTGGTCCATTAGTTGAAGGACCATCAATCACTAAACCCTAATCGGGTAAGTGCTGATTTCTCAATTGTTTGAGTTGAACCTTTGGGTTGATTAGCCCAAACGGTTTCAAAACCATTTGGGGATCACCCAAACGGTATTAAGACCATTTGAGGGTCACCCAAGACCGTTTGGAGGTCTAGGGTTAAGTATGGTTGAGTATTTGAAGGTCTAGAGATACCAAATTGAAATGCAATTAAGTGCTGATTTGATGATCGATCCACTGACTCAAACCCTAATTGGATGTAATGGATTTTGATGATATGATGGGAAAAAGGTCTCAAGACCGTTTGGAGGTCATCCAAACGACCTTAATACCGTTTGAGGTCAGGTCATGTCCAAATTGGATGGTGACCCAATGATTTCAAGGCAACTAGTTTCACAATGATTAATAGAAAAGGTTCATTGATCTCAAACCCTAATCCAATTGATTCTAAATCCTAATTGATGATCAAATGAGGGTTAAATCAGTTGAAGGATGATCTATTAAGTTCATTTGAAGAGTGGTGTTAGGCTCAATTGATGAAGTGGTTATATGGATTCAACCAATGAAGGAATCAATCTTGGAAACCCTAAATCAATATGATTGGTGGAGACAATCTTTGGTCCATTAGGTTTTGAGACCGTTTGGTCCCAAACGGTCACCAAACGGTCTCAAGACCGTTTGGGACTAAACAATCCCAAACTGTTTGAGGCCCAATCGATCTCATGAGTGCTTTAGCAAACGGTTTCAAGTACTTGCTTTGGCAAACAGTTTCAAGCACCACCATTACCAAACGGTTTGAAACCCTAAGACTAAGACCGTTTGAGGTCTGGTTGGTCAAGACCGTTTGAGGTCTAAGTGACCAAGACCGAATGTGAAATAATTAACCAAAACAGTATGGACACTTAAGGTGTTTAAAGGTCAATTGTTTTATTGAACAATTACATGATGTGAACCAAGGGTAATTATAATAATTGTACCCTTAGTGAGGTAAGGTGATTAGTACCCTTTGTATAATCAATCTTAAATGATTATGAAAGTAATGATATAATTCATTGAGTCAATTCTTCTTTCAAGATTGAGTTGACTTAGCCTAATCAAGATTGAAGTAAGCATCATCTTATAAAAGATGAGGGAGAAGACTTCCTACATGAATGATAACCATGTAATGGTTAAGTATTAACACTTTCAATATGGATGAATGTCTAATGAGGGTATGATTCTTGATAGGGAGATCATAAACCCTAACCATGAGGACAAACCCTAATTATGAAGGTTAATGAATCATAACCCTAATTGAGGGCATTGATAGGTGAAATCCTAATACATGATGGTGGTATGATCTTAATTCTGGGTAACTTCATGAGAAACCCTAATTGAGGGTGAATTCATGAGAAACCTTAATTGAGGTTGATGCTATGAGAAACCTTAATTGGTGGTTATTGAATGAGAAACCCTAATCTAGGGTAATGACATATGAATCATATGAATGTTAATGTTGACACCCTAATGAATAAGGGTCTAAGGAACAAGATGATGCCTTGAATTATTATATATCTAATTTCATGCATGCGTAACAACCCTTTACATCTTACAATGATGAGGGTATGAAACTCTTAGGAGTGATGCATGCAATACTATATAATGGAGTGAATAACATCCTATGGTTTGAGATACCTAAAGTGGTTGATAATGATTTATCTTATATAAACAATGCCTAGCCATTGGATGAGTCCATATCATTAAAGATAGTTGGACAAATCTGATGTGTGACCTGTGAACTATATGATGAAAGTGACAAGTTAGTGAATAAAGTATTAAGATGGGAAGTACCTTAATACAAGATAAGCTGATAACTCAAGGAAGTTAGAGGTGATGAGGAAAGTGATATACCTTGATGCATTTCAAATCCAATCTATTCGGGTAAGAAACATATGAAGTGTGTTATGCAACTATTACAATGAAATGTAATGAGTTTGATGCACTTTGATAAGTATTGACTAATATACCTTGGGAATGGGGTAAAACAAAATTAATGAGTATGATGTAATCATACCATGACGACGATGAGAAATGAACTCATACCTTGAATTGATGATCATTAATGCTATATGATGAGAGTAACGATCTTGATTAATATTACTTATGATATCTTTGAATGCCCCAGAGGTATGGAATAGTTGCACAGGGTGACATTGTTCAATACCTGGAATAGATGCATTGGATTGACATAGTTCAATACCTGGAATAATGTCACATGATTGACATAGATCAATACTAGGAATGTATGCATAGGTTTGGCACAGTCCATTACCTGGAATGAATGCACATGATTGGTTAAATCCCAATACCTGGAATAATAACACATGATTGGTTAAATCCCAATACCTGGAATAATAACATAGGATTGGTAACAATCCAATACCTGGAATGAATGTACAGGATTGGTTAAATCCCAATACCTGGAATAATAACACATGATTGGTTAAATCCCAATACCTGGAATAATAACACAGGATTGGTAACAACCCTATACCTGGTATAACTGCACAAGATTGATAATAACCCAATACCTGGAATAGTTGCACAGGATTGACATAGTTCAATACCTGGAATAGTTGCACAGGATTGACATAGTTCAATACCTGGAATAGTTGCACAGGATTGACATAGATCAATACCTAGAATAGTTGCACATGATTGACATAGATCAATACCTGGAATAGTTGCACAGGATTGGCATAGTTCAATACCTGGAATAGTTGCACAAGATTGACATAGATCAATACCTGGAATAGTTTCATAGGATTGACATAGATCAATACCTGGAATAGTTGCATAGGATTGACATAGATCAATACCTGGAATTGTTGCACAGGATTGGCATAGTCCATTACATGGAATGGTTACATAAGATTGGCATAGTCCAATACTTGGAGTGATGATACATGATTGGTACTAACCCAATACCTGTAATGATGATACCAGATTGGTAATAACCCAATGCCTGTATTAATGATATATGAGTACATGAAGATGTAATTCCTTTTTTGTTTAGTAGATTGGCTAAGGCCAACATATTGAAACAAGAATGTTTCATGGGCGACATGTCAAGTTAATGAGTGTCACAAGAAATGTTTGATATGATGGTATAATATGATGGATAAATGATATACATGTCATTCCTATTTCTTATTAAAATAATAGATGATATATTGCTCTATCATAAATAGTTCCAATGCTTTCAAAGATGAGAATGCTTTAAACTTCTTATCCTCTACCCAATTTCATATCTTTAAACTACAATAACAATGTTTTGACAGAGATTTATATCTCCCGCTGGGGTAATTTACAATTGTCTCACCCTCGTGGGATCCAACATTTTTAGGTGGACGCGGACAAAGAAATAGATACTCTTTTACAGGAAAAGGAAAGCAACAGCCTGGACAGTAGTGAGATCTCAGGTGGAGACCCTGACTGTCAAGTCATATAGTTAGAAATTCCTATGTGTCGTCTCTGTACTCTCAGGTCCTCAGAGTTTATAGTTAGTGTTTTAATGTATCGATCTGAGATTTTGGCTTGATGCCTCGAGGTTTTATGTTGTCTGTATATAATGTTCTAGGGCAGATGATGTTGTAATCCTCAAGAAGAGATAGTACAAGTCATGTACTTTTGAACCAAGATGTAAATATAATACTATGGTTCTTGTTGTAAGAGTTTCCTATGTTTGGATCTCTTTGCAAAAAGTTTTAATTTTTAGTGATTTTCAGTAATCCGCCGCAAATGATTTGCTTTCGCTTAGTTAATTTTTTTTATGAGTTGGATGCCAAAATTTAGTGGTATCAGAGCTCTAGGTTCGTTGAGTCTACAAATACATAGGACTAAGGAATGGAGTTTGTTCTAAGTGTACTTCAGTGTATCTTATAGTGCCTTCTGCTTATGCAGAAGAAGATATATAACATCAAGATGTCTGGAGAACATGAGGAACACGTTGCCAAGAGCAATGTTGCTACACCAGTGGAAGGTGCAAGGGATTAGGCAAGGGAGGAAATAGTTCTTGTGAATCCCCCTATTGATGAGAAACCCAAATTTTTCTACCCTATTTGGGCAATTCATGACTGCAGCAACGCATATAATAGACCGGATGCCGGTACCTCCATCCAGGGCACCAGTTTCCAATGAGGGATATGGGTCTGGTAAGACATTTGAGCGACTACGTCGTGTAGGAGCCATAGAAATATGTTGGGACATCTGACCCATCAGATGTTGATCTCTAGCTCACTGAGTTAGAAAAGGCTTTTAAGATCCTTAGTATCCCGGATGCTGACAAAGTTAAACATGTTGTGTATCTTTTGAAGGGTAGTGTTGGACATTGGTGGGCTATAGAAGAAATAAAACGGAATGATGAAGAGGTTGGATGGGAGGAATTCCATAAAGAATTCATCAATAAGTATTTTCCAAAGACTTATTTAGATGAAAAGATCTCACAGTTTGACAAGATACGACAGGGAACCATGTAAATAAGTGAATATGAGGTTAAGTTCATGGAACTTTTGTGATTTTGTCCTCAGATGGCTGCTACTGAGGAGGAAAAGATTCGACATTTTGAGAAAGGATTGAATGCTGAGATGTCCATTCCAGCATCTGTCCTAGAAAATAGGGAGAGATTTGCCACATTTGTGGAGTCTATACGGAGGATAGAAAGGTCTACAATAAAGAAACATGAGACAGACCTTAAAAGGAAGACTACACAGTCACGGGGACAGTGGAGTAGTGGCAACAAACAACCAAAATCTTCACCAGTCCAACCACAATATAGTGCACCTATGCAGGGGTCATCAAGTTGGGGTTGAGCTTGTCATAAATGTGGACAACTAGGACATTTTAGACAACAATGTCCAAGGAGAAATAGTGAGGTGACCCAACAGTCAAGGCATAATATGCAAAACCCACAAGGACCTCAGTCCAGTGGAGCAGATGGTAGAGGACGAAGACAAGTGTCAAAGATTGGTCCATCTACTTCTGGTAGTAGAGGACAAAGGCAATAACAACTAAGTCCATGTTTTGGGTCAGATAAGATGCTAGTTAACTTGTAAAAGGTAGACTTGTCAAGATAGAACTTTCTATTTTGAGTTATCTTTTCTTCCCTACTATAAGAAATGTATTTGTTGTTTAGTTCATCTGTATAATCCTTTAAGGATATGAGAAAGAGATGAGAAGGATGAAAACTTATGTTCAGTTTAATAATTCTTTTATATGTTTGAAAATTTTCTCTTTTCATTCAGAAAAGGAAAAGATGTAAAAGAAACACTCAGAGAGAATCTGAGATACTAAGTAGTGAAATTTAAAGAGATGTTAAGAACATGGAACATAATATAAAACAAATACATACTACCTAATTTCAGTTCTTGAATACCCTGGCCAGGTATTCATTTATTGAAGGCAAGGTAAGTATGACATATCCAGATTGTTATCTTTTTTATTACCCTGATCAAGTAATCATTCTGAAACAATCTCAAGAGTATAAAGAAGAAGGAGATGTGGCATGGATATTTCTACCACATTCTAATCGATATATGAAAGAAATTTGATTTACTCATAAATAAACTTATAAACAAAAATGAAGATACAGTGTGTTATCAACACATGTGTAGATACCAAGTTAAGAGATTCTGGTATCTGAGAAACATTAGGCTATCTTATGATAGTCACATGGAATGGTTAACTGTGGAATTAGTCCAGTTACCTAATGTAGTATGAACATCATATGTTAGGGGTTTATGCTTTATATAAACATAACATTGATGAGAATGACCTACTTGAAGGAATAATTATAAAAATACTACAATAAAAGTTGTCAAATTAGATTAAAAACAACCTCTATCTAAGTGAGTAAAGTTTTACCTGACCCAGAAATAACTCCACAGTTAATAGTGAAAGGACAATGGAGTATGTATCCCATGTGTATGATTTCATGGGAATTTTGTGTAAATGGACTTTGTATTGACCAAAGTTCTATGGTGTCTCCATAACAATGAGTTGTTATGTGGAGACTTGATGATATAACACATGAATAATATTTTTCTCCTTTTTTCTGGGATTTCGAGGATGAAATCCTTGTTAGGGGTTTATGATTTGTAACATCCCTGACCTGGGTTATGCCTTAACCCTAGGTGTTTTGCTTAATAAAGTTAATTATAAGCTTGCCCTTATTTCTTGAAAAGTAATTAGGGATTAAGAGGAACTTATGTTTCAATTTTAGTCCTTTTTGAATGATGTTGAAACATTGTTTTGGCTTGTTTTGGACTAAAGTGAAAATTACCCAAGTTGAGGGGTTTGTTTGCAAATTGTGCATGATAATATGTTCCTTATGTGTTGAAGCATCATTAAAGTGAAGATGATGCAGAGGTATGGCTTGTGATAGCCTGAATACCAAGAAAGAGCTGATTAAGCAATGTTTGTGCATAAAAACCTAGTTTTGGTGTAATGCGCAATTTACCCAAAACCTAGGGTTCAATATGCAAATTACCACTTCAATAAGGCCCCTAATGTTTCTTGGCATCATGTAGAGAAAATAAAATGAGAGGGGCACCTCATTTGAATTAAGTTGGATGAGAGAGAATCTTGATATTAAAATAATCAAGATTTAAGCCTAATTGAAACCCTAATTCAGTTTTATGCAAAAATAAATAACATAATTGAAAGGCCTTCAACCAAAATTAATATGGTTGGAATCATATGTGTGTGGACGTCCTTGAGCCTTGCAAGGATCACAAAATATCCCAAGGAGGTGAAAATTCCACTCACCATTATTATAAGAAAAAGAATTTCCACTCAAATATGGATATTCTTATTATAAGGGTTAAGGTGCTTAATTTCTTTTCCCTTAATTCTTGGATAATGGAAGGGATCTCGGTGGGGATAGAGATGCCTTTGTATGCACGAAACCAAGGAGGAAGTGGTGGCAACAATTTTGGAATTAAATGATTTTAATAAGGCATTTTCTCTTTCATTGATTTGTTTTATAAAAAGACCCTTCCCAAGCCAAATGAAAGTCTTTTCCATTTCCACTTCTTATCCTTGCTTGGAAACTGACCAAGGGAGCTAGGTAGGATAAAGAGGGCGACCCCCAACCTGTTGTTAAGGTTCTTGACCCCTTTTCACCTTGATTCCATGGTGGAAACCGAAAATAAATCATTGATTTCTTCTTATTTCGATCTCCTCTTCAACCCTAGCCAATCTTTTCAACCAAAAGCTTGAGGATGAGCCTAGGGGGAGTTGCAAAAGCTTCATCCACCATTTTTGCCATGATCTTGGAGCTTTGGAGCTCAATTGGAGGCGGGTTTTATAACTTGAACCCTTAATATTGTTATTCCAATCAACTCCTTATCAATTAATGATCCTTTTCATATTTCTAAAATTTGTTTTGGTTGATTGATGCAATCACCATGGAAACCATAGCAGGTTTCGTGAGTTTAGAGCTTGATGATGATGACATCATCATAAGCACACACCTATTCAAATATCCAAGGCAAACGGTTTCAAACCGTTTGAAAGGAAACAGTTTCATGAAACCATTTGAGGGCAAATGGTTTCAAACCGTTTGGGGGCGTTGACCATGGTTGACTGTTTGGAAAATGTTGATAATGTTGATGGTTATTGACCCATTAAATATAATTGATTAGTTCCAATTGGTCCATTAGTTGAAGGACCATCAATCACTAAACCCTTATTGACCCATTAAATATAATTGATTAGTTCCAATTGGTCCATTAGTTGAAGGACCATCAATCACTAAACCCTAATCGGGTAAGTGTTGATTTCTCAATTGTTTGAGTTGAACCTTTTGGTTGATTAGCCCACACGGTTTCAAAACCATTTGGGGATCAGAAAAACGGTCTTAAGACCGTTTGAGGGTCACCCAAGACCGTTTGGAGGTCTAGGGTTAAGTATGGTTGAGTATTTGAAGGTCTATAGATACGATCAGACAAACAGTCTTAAGACCGTTTGAGGGTCACCCAAGACCGTTTGGAGGTCTAGGGTTAAGTATGGTTGAGTATTTGAAGGTCTATAGATACCAAATTGAAATGCAATTAAGTGATTATTTGATGATCGATCCAATGACTCAAACCCTAATTGGATGTCATGGATTTTGATGATATGTTGGGAAAATGGTCTCAAGACCGTTTGGAGGTCATCCAAATGACCTTAAGACCATTTGAGGACAGGTCATGTCCAAATTGGATGGTGACCCAATGATTTCAAGGCAACTAGTTTCATAATGATTAATAGAAAAGGTTCATTGATCTCAAACCCTAATTCAATTGATTCTAAACCCTAATTGATGATCAAATGAGGGTTAAATCAGTTCAAGGATGATCTATTAAGTTCATTTGAAGAGTGGTGTTAGGCTCAATTGATGAAGTGGTTACATGGATTCAACCAATGAAGGAATCAATCTTGGAAACCCTAAATCAATATGATTGGTGGAGACCATCTTTGGTCCATTCGGTTTTGAGGAGGTTTGGACCAAATGGTCTCAAGACCGTTTGAGTCCAAACGGTCTCAAGACCATTTGGGACCAAACGATCTCAAGACCATTTGGGACCAAACGATCCCAAACCGTTTGAGGCCCAATCGATCTCATGAGTGCTTTAGCAAACGGTTTCAAGTACTTGCTTTGGAAAACGGTTTCAAACACCACCTTTACCAAATGGTTTCAAACCCTTAGACTAAGACCGTTTGAGGTCTGGTTGGTCAAGACCATTTGAGGTCTAAGTGACCAAGACCGATTGTGAAATAATTAACCAAAATAGTATGGACACTTAAGGTGTTTAAAGGTCAATTGTTTAATTGAACAATTACATGATGTGAACCAAGGTTAATTATCATAATTGTACCCTTAATGAGATAAGGTGATTAGTACCCTTTGTATAATCAATCTTTGATGATTATGAAAGTAATGATATAATTCATTGAGTCAATTCTTCTTTCAAGATTGAGTTGACTTAGCCTAATCAAGATTGAAGTAAGCATCATCTTATAGAAGATGAGATAGAAGACTTCCTACATGAATTATAACCATGTAATGGTTAAGTCTTAACACTTTCAATATGGATGAATGTCTAATGAGGGTATGATTATTGATAGGGATATCATAAACCCTAACCATGAGGACAAACCCTAATTATGAAGGTTAATGAATCATAACCCTAATTGAGGGCATTGATAGGTGAAATCCTAATACATGATGGTGGTATGATCTTAATTCCGGGTAACTTCATGAGAAACCCTAGATGAGGGTGAATTCATGAGAAACCTTAATTGAGGTTGATGCTATGAGAAACCCTAATTGGTGGTTATTGAATGAGAAACCCTAATCTAGAGTAATGACATATGAATCATATGAATGTTAATGTCGACACCCTAATGAATAAGGGTCTAAGGAACAAGATGATGCCTCGAATTATTATATATCTAATTTCATGCATGTGTAAAAACCCTTTACATCTTACAATGATGAGGGTATGAAACTCTTAGGAGTGATGCATGAAATACTATATAATGGAGTGAATAACATCCTATGGCTTGAGATACCTAAAGTGGTTGATAATGATTTATCTTATATAAACAATGTCTAGCCATTGGATGAGTCCATATCATTAAATATAGCTGGACAACTCATATGTGTGACCTGTGAACTATGTGATGAAAGTGACAAGTTAGTGAATAAAGTATTAAGACGGGAAGTACCTTAATACAAGATAAGCTGATAACTCAAGGAAGTTAGAGGTGATGAGGAAAGTGATATACCTTGATGCATTTAAAATCCAATCTATTTGGGTAAGAAACATATGAAGTGTGTTATGTAACTATTACAATGAAATGTAATGATTTTGATGCACTTTGATAAGTATTGACTAATATACCTTGGGAATGGGGTAAAACCAAATTAATGAGTATGATGTAATCATACCATGACGAGGATGAGAAATGAACTCATACCTTGAATTGATGATCATTAATGTTATATGATGAGAGTAATGATCTTGAGTAATTACTTATGATATCTTTGAATACCCCAAAGGTATGGAATAGTTGCACAAGGTTGACATGGTTCAATACCTGGAATAGATGCACAAGATTGGCATAGTTCAATACCTAGAATAATGTCACAGGATTGACATAGATCAATACTTGCAATGTATGCATAGGTTTGGCAAAGTCCATTACCTAATATGAATGCACAAGATTGGTTAAATTCCAATACCTGGAATAATAACACAAGATTGGTAACAACCCAATACCTGGAATGAATGCACAGGATTGGTTAAATCCCAATACCTAGAATAATAACACAGGATTGGTTAAATCCCAATACCTAGAATAATAACACAGGATTGGTTAAATCCCAATACCTAGAATAATAACACAGGATTGGTAACAACCCAATACCTGGAATAACTGCACAAGATTGGTAATAACCCAATACCTGGAATAGTTGCACAAGATTGACATAGTTCAATACCTAGAATAGTTGCATAGGATTGACATAGTTCAATACCTGGAATAGTTGCACCGGATTGACATAGATCAATACCTGGAATAGTTGCACATGATTGACATAGATCAATACCTGGAATAGGTGCACAAGATTAACATAGATCAATACCTGGAATAGTTGCACAGGATTGACATAGTTCAATACCTGGAATAGTTGCACAGGATTGACATCGATCATAGCCTAGAATAGTTGCACAGGATTGACATAGATCAAGACCTGGAATAGTTGCACAGGATTGACATAGATCAATACCTGGAATAGTTGCACAAGATTGGCATAGTCCATTACATGGAATGGTTACATAAGATTGGCATAGTCCAATACTTGGAGTGATGATACAGGATTGGAACTAACCCAATACATGTAATGATGATACCGAATTGGTAATAACCCAATGCATGTATTAATGATATATGAGTACATGGTAGATGTAATTCCTTTTCTGTTTTGCAGATTGGCTAAGGCCAACAGATTGAAACAAGAATGTTTCATGGGTGAAATGTCAAGTTAATGAGTGTCACAAGAAATGTTTGATATGATGGTATAATATGATGGATAAATGATATACATGTCATTCCTATTTCTTATTAAAAGAATAGATGATATATTGCTCTATCATAAATAGTTGCAATACTTTCAAAGATGAGAATGCTTTAAACTGCTTATCCTCTGCCCAGTTTCATATCTTTAAACTGCAATAACAATGTTTTGGTGGAGAGTTATATCTCCCACTGGGGCAATTTACAATTGTCTCACCCTCGTGGGATCCAACATTTTTAGGTGGATGCGGACAAAGAAGCAGATACTCTTTTGCAGGAAAAGGAAAGCAACAGCCTGGACATTAGTGAGATCTCAGGTGGAGACCCTAACTGTCAAGTCACATAGTTAGAAAGTCCTATGTGTCGTCTCTGTACTCTCAGGTCCTCAGAGTTTATAGTTAGTGTTTTAATGAATCGATATGAGATTTTGGCTTGATGCCTTGAGGTTTATGCTGTCTGTATATAATGTTCTAGGGCAGATGATGTTGTAATCCTCAAGAAGAGATAGTACAAGTCATGTACTTTTGAACCAAGATGTAAATATTATACTATGGTTCTTGTTGTAAGAGTTTCCTATGTTTGGATCTCTTTGCAAAAAGTTTTAATTTTTAGTAATTTTTAGTAATCCACTGTAAATGATTCGCTTCCGCTTAGTTAATTATGTTTTTATGAGTTGGATGCCACATCAACCATCAAGATTTCTCATGAAACCATTCTTAATTAGGGTTTCACATAAATTTCACCCCATAATAGGGTCTACATTCAATAAACCGCAATTAGGGTTTACTATTCATCCCAATTAGGGTTTCCTGTTCCATTTCCCATAGTTAGGGTTTATCACTCTTTCCAATTAAGGTTTTGGATTACATTACCCTAAATTAGGTCTACACACATCATCACCTTGGATTAGGGTTACATCTTTACCCTGGATTAGGGTTTCGATAAGAATTGCCCTGACTTAGGGTTAGGGTTCAACAACCTTGTCAATTAGGGTTTTATGCTCATGATCAATGTTTCATGATCTCTTTACTTAAGGATCATACCCTTAATCACCACATGAATCATACTCATGTATGAATTCCATTCTATTATCCTTTCAACTTGATTAGGTCATAACAACCCTTTAATCAAGTACATACAACTATGATTAACATAGTGTACCAAATTATTGTTCTTATAGTGATTAGGGTTTACCCCTTTAATAGTTCTAATCATTTAGGTACTTTTAGGTCTTTAACCTTTGTACCATCTTTGATTGCCATCACTATCAATCATTGGATCATTGGAACAATCATTCCTTCAATCTACCAATGATTGAATCACAAATGAAGTCCATTTGGTTTTGAAGTTTCATCACCAAACAGTTTTGAAACCATTTGACCACCAAACTATTTTGAAACTGTTTGCCCCCAAACGGTTTTCAAGACCGTTTGGTCTCAAATGGTCTCAAGACCGTTTGGGCCAAATCAGTCCCAAAACCGCAAGGGCTCTTTAGGTCCTTTCATCAATCAATAAAATGTAGTTTGCACCATTGAATTGACTATTGATTATGCAATTGAAAGATTCATCAATCAACACCATTAGATCTTAATCTAATTGTCAAGGATCAACCACTAACCATCCAAATGGTTTTGACACTGTTTGATCCCAAATGGTTTCAAGACCGTTTGGGCTCAAACGGTTTCAAGACCGTTTGACCCAATTTGTCTTGAAATCGTTAGGACCAATCAAGGATTCTCCAATCAACTTGATTGGGGTTTCTAATTGAAGGATTGTACATACATTGAATCAATCAATTGACTCCATTGGATCATAATCCAACATGTAATTAGGTTCAGACCTCAAATGGTCAACTAAACCAAACGATGAACATAACCAAACGGTTTGGAGTACAAGTCACCAAACGGTTTGGTGAAACTGTTTGGACCAAAGGTCCAAGACCGTTTGCAACTCAATTTAGTTGAGGTGTGTGCTTATGATCAGGTTATCATCTTCAACCTTTAACCCCACGAAATCTACTGCCATTTCCATGGCAATTGCATCAACTAATCAAGGGTATTGTAAGAATAACAATGGAATCAATTGAATTGAGGAAATCGAATTCAATAACAATGATTAAGGGTTTGACCCGCCTTCTAATCTGATTCCAAGCTCAAAACTCCACGGCTCCAATGGTGGATGAAACTCTAGAAACTTCCCAAGGTTCGTTCTCAAACTTTTGGAGTGAAAGGATCGGCTAGAAGTGAAGATGGAGTGAAGAAAAGAAGAAATTATGCATTGTTTTATGATTTCCACCATGAAATCAAGAAGAACGAAGGTCAAGAACTTACCACAGGTTGGGGGGTCATCTTCCTGCTGTTCCTAGCTCCCTTGATCATTTTTTCAAGCAAGGAGAAGAAAAGGATCCAAAAAAGTCCTTGATTTGAGTGGTAAAGGCTCTTTTATAAGAAAATCAATGAGAGAGAAAATGTTTTATAAAAATCTTTTAATTCCAAAATTGTTGCCACCACTTCCCCCTTGGTTTCTTGCATGCAAAAGAAACTCTATCCCCACTGATCTTCCTTCCATTATCCATGAATTAAGGGAAAAGAAATTAAGCACCTTAACCCTTATAATAGTAATATCCATATTTGAGTGGAAATTCTTTTTCTTATAATAAGGTGAGTGGAGATTTCACCTCCTTGGGATATTTCGTGGTCCTTGCAAATCTCAAGGACGTCCACAAACATCTGAATCCAACCATTTTAATTTTAATTGAAGGCCCTTTAATTATTTATTTATTTTTGTATTAAATAGGATTAAAGTTCCATTTATGCTTAAATCTTGATTATTTAAATATCAAGATTCTCTCTCCTCCAACATAATTCAAATAAGGTGCCCCTCTCATTTTCTTTTCTCTACATGATGCCAAGAAACATGGGGGACCCTCTAAAAGTGCTATTTTGCATATTGCACCCTAGATTTTGGGTAAACTGCACATTATACCAAAACTAGGTTTTAATGTACAAACATAGCTTTATCAGCTCTTTCTTTGTATTCAGGCTATCACAAGCCATACCTCTACATCATATTCACTCTCATGATGCTTCAACGCATGAGGAACATATTATCATGCACAATTTTCAATTAAACCCCTCAACTTGGGTAATTTGCAATTTAGTCCAAAACAATCAAAACATTGATTTCAACAATATTAAAAAAGGACTAAAATTGCAATATAAGTTCCTCTTGGGCCTTAATTATTTTTCAAAAGATAAGAACAAGAATATAATCACTTTTATTAAGAAAAACACCTAGGGTTAAAACATAACCCATGTCAGGGATGTTACAAGTTATCCACCCCTTACAAGGATTTCGTCCCCGAAATCATCAACAAAACATTAAGAGAAAAGAGTAAGGTATTTCCTCCTGGTTTCTTCCTCTAATTCCCAGGTGGATTCTTCAACACCATGGTGATTCCAGAGGACTTTTACAAGACTAATGTCTTTCTTTTTCAACTTCTTGATTCTTCTGTCAAGAATCAACACAGGTCCTTCCACATAAGATATGTCATCATTTAGTTCTACCTCCACAGGTTGTAGAACTAACTCAGTGTCAGGATGACACTTCCTCAACATAGATATATGAAACACTGGGTGCAATCTATGCAACTCAGGTGGTAACTCCAGCTTATAGGCTACCTTTCCCATCCTCTCTATGATCAGATAAGGCCCCATAAATCTAGGAGCTAACTTCCCTTTCTTTCCAAATCCCAGGATACCTTTCCAAGGTGAAACCTTGAGGTACACCATGTCTCCAATTTGGAATTCTAAAGGTCTACAATGTTTGTCAGCATAGGATTTCTGTCTATCCTGGGCAGCTTTCAACTGTTGTTGTATGACTTTAACCTTCTCAGTTGTTTGTTGAACCAACTCAGGACCCAAAAGTTGGTATTCACCGGTTTCATACCAACATAGGGGAGATCTACAACGTCTACCATACAAAGCTTCATATGGTGCCATGTCAATACTGTGTTGATAGTTGTTATTATAAGCAAACTCTATCAAGCTCAGATATAGATCCCAACTCCCTACAAACTGAAGGACACATGCCCTAAGCAAGTCCTCCAAGGTTTGTATCGTTATCTCATACTGTCCATCTATCTGAGGATGAAAGGCGGTACTAAACCTTAACCGAATGCCCAAAGCTTTATGGAGTCGCTCCCAAAAATAACTCGTAAACTGAGGACCTCTATCAGAAACTATGGTAACTGGGACCTCATGCAAATGCACTATTTCATCTATGTATATCTGTGCCAGCTTCTCAGTTGTATAGGTTGTTTTGACAGGTAAGAAATGTGTTGTCTTTGTCAACCTATCAACTATCACCCAAATGGAATCATGACTTTTGGCTATTCTTGGAAAACCAACCACAAAGTCCATGGTTACATGATCCCATTTCCACTGTGGTATAGGAAAATGTTGCATTGTTCCTACGGGCTTCTGATGTTCAGCTTTAACCTGCTGGCACACTAGACACCGCATAACAAATTCAGCAACATCCTTCTTCAAACCGGGCCACCAATACATATATTTTAAGTTATGATACATCTTGGTGCTCCCTGGATGCATAGCATACATTGAAGAATGAGCTTCTTCCAGAACTAACTTCCTTAAGTTATCAACATCAGGTACTATCATCCTACCATGATAACAGGCTACATGATCATCTGAATCATGGAAACCATCTCGTTTCTCACTACCATACTCTGATCTAATATGCTGAACTACAACATCAACTTGTTGTGCATCTTTAATCTGCTGTCTCAGAGTAGGTTTTACTTGCATCTCATCTAACAACCCAGATAACAACGATACCTTAAGTTATATATTATCTTGTCTCAAAGAGATAAGCATATCTCTCTTAGAGAACACTAAGGAGTTTAGTTGTGCTATATCTAAAGCTGGTGTTGCTGATTTTCCGCTTCATGCATCAACAACTACATTGGCCTTCCTCGGATGATAATCAATTGTACAATCATAGTCCTTGATTAACTCCATCCAGCGGTGTTGCCTCATGTTCAGCTCATGCTGAGAGAAGATATACTTCAGATTCTTATGGTCTATGAAAATCTGGAATGTTTCTCCATAGCGATAATGTCTCCAGATCTTCAAGGCATGACCACAGCAGCTAGCTCTAGATCGTGTGTCAGATAATTCACCTCGTGTTTCTTAAACTGTCGAGAAACAAAAGAAATCACTTGTTTATCCTGCATTAACACACATCCTAAGCCATTCTTAGAGGTGTCACAGAAGACTATGTACCCCTTTCCTTGCTCAGGTAACACCAACACAGGTGCACTGGTTAACCTTTCTTTCAGCAACTAGAAAGATTGTTGACACTTGTCATTCCAGACAAAAGGAATCTCCTTCCTGGTCAACTTGGTCAGGGGTAAAGCTATGGAACTGAAGTTCTTAATGAACCTCCTATAATAACATGCCAGTCCTAGGAAACTGCGGATCTCCGTAGGTGTCTTCGGCTGTTCCCATTGTAGGACAGATTCTACCTTTTTAGGATCAACACGAATACCTGAAGCAGATATTACGTGTCCAAGAAAAGAAACTTCTAATAACTAGAACTCACATTTGCTAAACTTAGCATACAGCTTATGCTCTTTTAGCAAAGTTAAAGCTTGACGGAGATGCTTCTCATGTTGTTGAGCATCTCTACTATATATCAGAATGTCATCTATAAAGACGACAACACATAGATCAAGAAAAGGTCGAAAGATTCTATTCATGAGTTCCATAAATGCAGTTGGTGCATTAGTTAGTCCAAATGACATAACTGTGAACTCATAGTGACCATACCTTCTCCTAAAGGCAGACTTGGGTATGTCACTCTCCTTGATGCGCAAATGATGGTATCACGACCTCAGATCTATTTTAGAAAAGATAGTTGCACCACGCAACTGATCAAACATGTCATCAATCCTTGGTAGAGGATACTTTTTCTTTGTAGTTACTTTATTCAACTGCATATAGTCATTGCATAAACGCATAGACACATCCTTCTTCTTAACAAAAAGAACTGGAGCACCCCATGGTGAAGTACTCAGTCGGATAAAACCCTTCTCAAGCAACTCTTGAAGTTGTTTCTTGAGTTCTGCCATCTCAGCAGGTGCCATTCTATACGACGTTTGTGCTATTAGTTGCATTCTCGAGATTAGATTAATTTCAAAATCAATTTCTCGGGGCAGTGGGACACCTGGAAGTTCTTCAGGAAATACATCTTCAAATTCCCTAACTATTGGAACTTCACAAAGATGAGGGCTCTCCATTGTGGTATCAACCACATGGGCTAAGAATGCAAGGCATCCTTGTCTCATCAACTTCTCAGCTACCATAGCTGACACAAGATAGGTTGGAAGAATCTTTCTGTCTCCCTGAAAGATCCATGTGTCACCATTATCTGTGAACCCAGCTTGCTTAGAACTGCAATCCAAGACAACCTTATACTTCTCTAAGGTGTCCATTCCTAGGATTATATCAAAACCCTGCATCTCAAGTGGTATAAGATCCACTTGAATGCGATGTTCACAAAAGGAAAGAGTGCAGGGAGAACACACCTCCCATAACACTGCAGATCCTAGCAAAGGTGTTTCTAACAACAAGCTATCTGCTCTATGACTGACAATCATGTTGCAGTCATCAATCACTTCTTGAGTGATAAACGAGTGTGTAGCACCCGCATCAATTAACACAGATACAAAGCAAGATGAAGATATATTAGAATAAAATAATGCCATCTGACATGTCACAACCCTAGGGTTGACAACTGCTTCTGGCTGATTCATTGCATAGAATCTAGTTGTTGCTTGTTGTTGACCCTATGCTCGATTGTTGGATGTCGACGAACCTGCTTGGGACGCTTGTCCATGTCCTCTAGCACCACTGCTAGGTTGTTGTCTCTGAGATCCTTGCTGACTCTGCCTCAGTTGTTGGGTCACATTCTTGACTTTCTCAGGACAGTCCCTCTCCACATGGCCTTCTCTTCCACACCTATAACATGTTACATTCCCCCTCTGAGGTCTGGGTGGTCCTGTTACTGACATTGAGGCTTGAACTGTGAGCTCCCTTCGGTGGTAAACTATGACCTCTACCCTTACTTGATGCCCATTGTGTCTGGGTATTGTACCTTGGTGGTGGTGTAGGCACAGAATACCTTGGCTTCTTAAAACTCCCAGAAGTCTGTCCTTAGAACTGTGGGTACTCTTTCTTACCCTTGGTCTGTCGCTTCTCAATTACAGACCTCTCTATATGTCTTATTGACTCCATAAAAGTGACAAACCTTTCCCGATTCTCCAGAGCAGACACCGGAGTGGTTAATTCAGCGTTCAAACCCTTCTCGAAATGCTGAATTCTCTCCTCATCATTTGATGCCATATGCGGACAAAACCGCAACAACTCCATGTACCTAGCTTCATTTTCGCTAATGTTCATGGGTCCTTGCTTTATCCTCTCAAACTGAGGGATCTTCTCATCTAGATACGTCTTGGGAAAGTATCTAGCGATGAATTCACACATGAATTCATCCCATCCAATCACAACTCTAGGTCTTTTTCCCTCCTCAATGGTCCACCGGTGCCAAGCACTCCCTTTTAAGAGATATACATCATGCATCACCTTCTCATCATCTGGAATCATTAGGATTCTGAAGGCTTTCTCCAATTCAGTCAACCATAGGTCAGCATCTGTTGGGTCTGCTGTACCAGCATACTCTAAGGCTCCTACCCTCCTAAGCCATTCAAAGGTCTTGCCGGCTCCATGTCTTTCATCATGGGTTGGTGCCCTTGGTGCAGGTAATGGCATCCTATCCGTCATATGGGTCATAGCTGCTATAAACTGTCCAAACATAGCTTGGAAAGTTGGGTTCCTCATATCCGCTTGATTGAACTAGGGTTGATCAAGTACATGCTCCTCCCTATCTTGATCTCTTGCACCTCCTCCTGGTGCAAGCAACGTTGCTTTCCACAGCATGTTCATCGTGTGATACAGACATCTTTAGTTCTTTTTCTCCTCCTATATGAGTAGAAGACACTATCAGACAGACTGGAATACACTAGAACAGACTCAACAACCTTAATCCTATGTCTCTATAGACTCAGTGAACCTAGAGCTCTGATACCACTTAACTTGTGGTGTATGATTCACAAAAACAAGATTAACTAACGCAGAAGCGATTACTAGCATCAGATTACTGAAAATCACTAAAAATTTAAAACTTTTTGCAAGGAGATCCATCCACAGGATAACTCTCACATTTAGAACCAAAGTAAATCATTACATCCTAGTTCATACATACATGTCATGTATCATTACTTCTCGAGGCATACAAGCATTCACTACACTATCTCTACTGTACACATGTAGCATAAGAACCTCGAGACCTGAAGTCCAAAATCTCAGATCAAATTATTAAAAACACTAACTCCTAGGACCCGAGAGTATAGAGAGGACTCATAGGACTAACTATACAAAACCAGACAACCAATATCTCCACCTGATGGATCACTATTGTCCCTGTGATTGTTGCTTCTGTTCTCCTATAGAAGAATTTCCACCTGCTTGTCTACGTCTACCTAAAAACATTGAATCCCACAGGGGTGAGACAATTATAAATTGTCCCAGCGAGAAATATAACTCTCTGCCGTAACATCATTATTGCAGTTTAAGAGAAATAAACTGAACAGTGGAATCATAAGCTTAATAGAAAATAATTCAACATCTACACAGATTAGAGCAACATTCTTATGCAAGTATTTCATCTATAACTTGATAAGCAGCATGCCTGATATTCAATAAAGAATTGAAGAATCATAAATAACTTTTATGTATCAAGGACATGTTAACCAATATAACATCAACCAGTGATTCTTGTATTTGAATCTTATACAAATACGCTACATGGCTAATTACATTTTTCAAACATATTTAAGCTCTGAGTAGATGAGGTATACTTCTCATACTCCAATCGACCATTTCTAAAAATGAAATTGGTACCATAAATAGGTCAATGGAAGAGCCGGATTCCCATGACCTCCCACATCCCGGTCAGTACGGGACCACAAGCAGGACTGTGTTAACTGCTCAAATAGCTTTCCAGGGTATAATGGAACTTCACTATAGAGTTACAACGTCAACTTCACTCTCATCGGCAATCGAGAGATTTAATGTTTATCTCCATTGACCCAACATTAAATATCATTAGGAGATTAATGATACATCTATCCCAACCATCGGGAGATTTATGATACATCTATCCCGACCATCGGGAGATTTATGATACATCTATCCCGACACATGAAGGATTGAGAGGTTTGATGTTTAGCTTCCCTCAATCTCTTCACAAGGATGTAAGGATATTTTCACCCATTTACCCCTACATATTCAAAATATGCAAATTCCAGGAAATCCCATAGGAAAACATGTTTCACCATCACCAACTTCTGACAATGGTGGATCTATGGTCAGAGCACTAAATGAATAGATTTCACTTGATTAATTAAGTACATTTTCTTAATCTTTTAGCATCAGCCAAGTTCTCAAAACATAGCTTATTATAACAATGCTATAAGGATACATGTACTAATTGCATCAATTACTTATTAGTCATTAAAATACATTGGAAACTTAGTTCCTCTTTTCAATACTGGGAATTATCATCCCTTCACAATCTCATCACCATACTCATATGGTTCTGGGTAAATAAAACATTGATTCATCATTGAGTATTATTACCACTTTTCTAGGTAACTATCACCTTCAGGTCAACTGACTAAGGTAAACATGATACTTGTTGTTACAAGCATCACTCATGGTACTTGAGGCCCATTAACTCTCTTGTTACCTCTTACCAAGCAACAAGGTATATTATGACACACAAGGCCCAAACACAATAGTGAATTAAACATCATAGTTCATACCTGACTATGATCATCATTTCAGAATACCTGCATGGTCAGCACAAATGATAACAGTAATATCACTTGCATATCATTACCATGTAAAACAAATATAGATTCACTATTCAAGGGTAACACCACTATTCCCTTGGCAGGGTTAGGGTTTCCCATTTCATGTCTTTTGAGGACATTCATCATATTAACCACATTAAGGTTATGGTTTATCACCATATTTCTTAGATTAGGGTTTCACAAAACATTACATAATATTACTCTGGATTTGAGCTTCATATCACATCAACCATAAGGATTTCTCATGAAACCATTCTTAGTTAGGGTTTCACATAAAATTTACCCCATAATAGGGTCTACATTCAATAAACCGCAATTATGGTTTACTATTCATTCCAATTAGGGTGTCCTGTTCCATTTCCCATAGTTAGGGTTTATCACTCTTTCCAATTACGGTTTTGGATTACATTACCCTAAATTAGGTCTACACACATCATCACCTTGGATTAGGGTTACATCTTTACCCTGGATTAGGGTTTCAATAAGAATTGCCCTGACTTAGGGTTAGGGTTCAACAACCTTGTCAATTAGGGTTTTATGCTCATGATCAGGGTTTCATGATCTCTTTACTTAAGGATCATACCCTTAATCACCACATGAATCATACTCATGTATGAATTCCATTCTATTATCCTTTCAACTTGATTAGGTCATAACAACCCTTTAATCAAGTACATGCAACGATGATTAACATAGTGTACCAAATTATTGTTCTTATAGTGATTAGGGTTTACCCCTTTAATAGTTCTAATCATTTAGGTAATTTTAGGTCTTTAACCTTTGTACTATCTTTGATTACCATCACTATCAATCATTGGATCATTGGAACAATCATTCCTTCAATCTCCCAATGATTGAATCACAACTGAACTCCATTCGGTTTTTAAGTTTCATCACCAAACGATTTTGAAACCGTTTGACCACCAAACGGTTTTGAAACCGTTTGCCCCCAAATGGTTTTCAAGACTGTTTGGTCTCACACGGTCTCAAGACCGTTTGGGACAAATCAGTCCCAAAACCGCAAGGGCTCTTTAGGTCATTTCATCAATCAATAGAATGTAGTTTGCACCATTGAATTGACTACTGATTATGCAATTGAAAGATTCATCAATCAACACCATTAGATCTTAATCCAATTGTCAAGGATCAACCACTAACCCTCCAAATGGTTTTGAAACCGTTTGATCCCAAACGGTTTCAAGACCATTTGGGCTCAAATGGTCTCAAGACCGTTTGACCCAATTTGTCTTGAAATCATTAGGACCAATCAAGGATTCTCCAATCAACTTGATTAGGGTTTCTAATTGAAGGATTGTACATACATTGAATCAATCAATTGACTCCATTGGATCATAATCCAACATGTAATTAGGTTCAGACCGCAAACGGTCAACTAAGCCAAATGGTCAACATAACCAAATGGTTTGGAGTACAAGTCACCAAATGGTTTGCAAACCGTTTGGTCTCAAATGGTTTGGTGAAACCGTTTGGACCAAAGGTCAAAGACCGTTTGCAACTCAATTTAGTTGAGGTGTGTGTGCTTATGATCAGGTTATCATCTTCAACCTTTAACCCCACGAAATCTACTGCCATTTCCATGGCAATTGCATCAACTAATCAAGGGTATTGTAAGAATAACAATGGAACCAATTGAATTGAGGAAATCAAATTCAGTAACAATGATTAAGGGTTCAAGTTATATAACCCGCCTTCTAATCTGATTCCAAGCTCCCAACTCCATGTCTCCAATGGTGGATGAAACTCTTGCAACTTCCCAAGGTCTGTTCTCAAATTTTTGGAGTGAAAGGATCGACTAGAAGTGAAGATGGAGTGAAGAAAAGAAGAAATTATGCATTGTTTTATGATTTCCACCATGAAATCAAGAAGAACGAAGGTCAAGAACTTACCACAGGTTGGTGGGTCATCTTCCTTCTATTCCTAGCTCCCTTGATCATTTTTGCAAGCAAGGAGAAGAAAAGGATCCGAAAAAGTCCTTGGTTTGAGTGGTAAAGGCTCTTTTATAAGAAAATCAATGAGAGAGAAAATGTTTTATAAAAATATTTTAATTCCAAAATTGTTGTCACCACTTCCCCCTTGGTTTCTTGCATGCAAAGGCAACTCTATCCCCACCGAGCTCCTTTCCATTATCCATGAATTAAGGGAAAAGAAGTTAAGCATCTTAACCCTTATAATAGTAATATCCATATTTGAGTGGAAATTCTTTTTCTTATAATAAGGTGAGTGGAGATTTCACCTCCTTAGGATATTTCATGGTCCTTGCAATTATCAAGGACGTCCACATACATCTGAATCCAACCATTTTAATTTTGGTTGAAGGCCCTTTAATTATTGTATTTATTTTTGCATTAAATAGGATTAAAGTTCCATTTATGCTTAAATCTTGATTATTTTAATATCAAGATTCTCTCTCCTCCAACATAATTCAAATGAGGCGCCCCTCTAATTTATTTGCTCTACATGATTCCAAGAAACATGAGGGACCCTCTAAAAGTGCTATTTTGCATATTGCACCCTAGATTTTGGGTACATTGCACATTACACCAAAACTAGATTTCAATGTACAAACATAGCTTTATCAGCTCTTTCTTGGTATTCAGGCTATCACAAGCCATACCTCTGCATCATATTTACTCTCATGATGCTTCAACACATGAGGAACATATTATCATGCACAATTTGCAATTACACCCCTCAACTTGGGTAATTTGCACTTTAGTCCAAAACAATCAAAACATTGATTTCAACAATATTCAAAAAGGACTAAAATTGCAATATAAGTTCCTCTTGGGCCTTAATTATCTTTCAAAAGATAAGAACAAGCATATAATCACTTTTATTAAGCAAAACACCTAGGGTTAAAACATAACCTAGGTCAGAGATGTTACATCCCAGCCGAGGAACAAAATCACCAACTTCAAGAAACAAGAAGGTGAGACACTTTATGAAACCTGGGAGAGATTTATGGATCTGCAATACCTTTGTCCTCATCATGAACCAACTGGTTGATACTTCAAACTTTCTATAACATGTTATTCTACAACACCCGTATGTCCATTGATGCCGCCGCAAATGAATCCTTAATGAACAAGTCTTATAGTGAAGCATATGCCATTATTGAAGATATGGCACTCAACCACAGCCAATGGAATTCTGAAAGGACCACTCATCCCTTCTCTTCCACCAGATCAAGTGAGAATTCTAGTGGGAAGCACATTGTAGACGTAGTAGATCTGATTGTAGTCAAACTTGTTGCCTTGACTCAGACGTTTGAAAAATTGACCACTCACTCTGTTCAAGCAGTTGACCAAGTATGTGAGGCATGTGGAACATCCGGCCACAACTCTTCTTCTTGTTTTGCACTATAGATGAGTGCCATTGAGACACCAAAACAAGTCAATGTTGTAGGCAACTTCAATAACAGACAAGCCGACAATCCTTTCTCTAATACCTATAACCCCTGATGGAGAGACCATCTAAACTTTTCTTCAAGGGACAAGAACTCACAAAACCAACAACAACAAGGTCAAGCTCAAAGTCAATCACTTATGCGCATTCGCCAGCCAATGAATGCAAACTGTCAATAGTCGTCAGGGGATAATAACAACAACAATAGGAACTTCAATCTATTCCAACAAATGACTCAACCACCACAAAAATCTAGCTCGGAAAGCCTCCTTGAGACTTTTGTGACCACACAAATTTAGAAGAACGATGATTTATGGGTACATGACAATTTCTTGAAGGATGATATCACACAATTGTCTTCTAAAGTTGATGGGATAGTCACCCACACTAAGATGTTGGAGAACCAAATAGCTCAACAAGCTTTAGCCAACCAAGGAACATGTTTAGGTTCTTTACCCAGTCAACCAGTTATGAATCCCAAGGAGACTTATAAATCTATGACTCTAAGGAGTGGAATAGTCATAGGATGGTCTACACTGCCTTCCAAGGGGAAATCTGATGAAGTTGTTGACACCACTATTGAAGAGACTATTTAGAATCAAAGAAAGAATTTTTTTGGAATTTTGCATTAAGATGATTCTTCTAGAAAGCCTATGCTCCTTTCCCTCATAGGTTTACTAATACTAAAGATGATGTTAAGTTCAATAATTTCATGGAAATTTTGAACAAGTTGTATGTGAATCTACCTCTAGTTGAAGTCATAGATGAAATGCCCTCTTATGCTAAGTTCTTGAAAGACATCCTAACAAAGAAAAGGAGATCTAGTCAAGCTGAAACTGTTATGTTATTTGAAAGGCTAAGCTCTATTGTCCATAACTATATGCCTAAAAAACTAGATGACCAAGGTGCTTTCACCCTCCCATGTAAGATTGGAGAGTCTACTTTTAATTAAGGCCTTGTTGATCTAAAATCTAGAATCAGTTCGATTCATGTTTCTTTTTGGGAAAAGTTGGATTTGGGAGACTTGAAACTGACGTCAATGATGATCCAGCTGGCTGATCTCTATATCAAACATCCTAGAGGAGTGATTGAAGATGTCCCCATACATATAGGAAAAAATTTCATAACTTGTGACTTTGTGGTCTTGGACATGCATGAGGACCCAACCAATCCAGTCCTCTTTGGAAGACCTTTCCTACGTACTGCATGATGTTTAGTTGATGTTAGAGAAGGAAAATTGACTGTCAGAGTTGGGGATGAAGAACTTGTATTCTCTGTTTATGATGCCATGAAGGCACCTATCTCCTAGGAGTCCTTTGTCTAATAGATAATATTGATACACTACTTGAGGAAGAAAAGAATTTTGTATAGACCATTCTCGATGATCTAGAAGAAGAAGATACAAAAGTCACTTTCAATGAGGAAATTTCTGAAACCTTGATGATTCCACCAAGTGAGGAAGAATCAAAGAAAAATGAGGAAAGCAACACCATGGTTCCAAACAAATAGGTAGAACTGAACCCCCCCCCCCCCCACCGAGGTTGAGGATGCTTTCTTAGGCCCAAACTCCACTTCTCAAGTTATTATAAATGTTGAATTGAATGATGATCAAGAATAAAAACTCTAAAATGAACTTAGAATCTATAAAGATGTGATAGGGTATTCAATTGATATCTAAAGGGAATTAACCCATCTATATGTATGCATAGAATATATTTGGAAGAAAATGCCAAACCTTGTGTAGACCCCTCAAGGAGACTAAGCCAAAATAAGATGGAAGTTGTAAAAAAGGAAATTTTCAAACTTAAAGATGTTAGAAATATATATCCACTAAGTCATAGTCCTTGGGTGAGACATATACATGTTGTGCCCAAGAAAGGAGGAACAATTGTAATAAAAGGGGAAAATGATGAATTAATACAAACAAGAATTGTCATTGGGTGTCGAATGTGCATTGATTGTAAGAAATTAAATAAAGCTATAAGAAAAGATCATTTCCCCTTACCTTTTATTGACTTGATGCTAGAAAGGCTTTCCCATCACTCTTATTTTTCTGTCTTGATGGGTACATTGGGTTCTTTTAGATTCTCATCTACCTACCGATCAAGAAAAGACCACCTTTACATGAACCTATGAAACTTATGCTTATAGGAGGATGCTCTTTGGGCTTTGTAATGCTCCCGCCACATTTTAAAGTTGTATGATGTCTATATTCTCTAATTACATTGAAAAGATCATGGAAATATTCATGGATGACTTTAGTGTTTATGGAAATTCTTTTAATGATTGTTTATTGAATCTAACTAAAGTTTTGTAGATATTCCAACAAGTCAACCTCGTGCTTAATTGGGAGAAGTGCCACATTTGGGTGCAGACAGGCTTTTTACTAGACCATGTTATTTCAAGCAGGGGAATTGAAGTGGATATGGACAAAGTGGAGGCTATTGAAAATATGTCAACTCCAACCAATGTGAAAGAAATTTGCAACTTATTGGGACATGCATGTTTCTATAGAAGATTCATAAAGGACTTTTCAAAAATTGCAAAGTAGTTATGCTCCTTGTTAGCCAAAGATGATGATTTTGTGTTTGATGATGATGGCCAAATATCTTTCTAAAGATTAAAAGATGATTTAGTTTCAACTCTTATCATCCAGCCACCATATTGGGGTGCTCCTTTTGAAATAATATGTGATGCATTCGACTAAGCTATAGGAACAGTGTTGGGACAAAGAAAAGACAACAAAATTAATCCATGCACTATGCAAGTAAGACCCTAGATGATGCACAAATCAACTATGCAACTACTGAGAAGGAGATGCTTGCCATAGTTTATGCCTTTGACAAGTTCAGACAGTACCTAGTGGGTTCCAAGGTCATTGTATACACAAATCATGCTGCAATAAGGTAACTTATGGTAAAAAAGATGCAAAACCTCACCTCATCCGCTGGATATTGTTATTACATGTGTTTGACTTGGAAATTAGAGATAAGAAAGGGACAAAAAACAATGTATATGATCACCTCTCACGTCTATCAACCAATGTTGAAGATAAAGTTCCAATTGATGACAATTTGCCTATTGAGAAGTTATATGTAGTCAACTCTCTAGTTACACCATGGTTTGCTAATTTTGCTAATTATCTTGCCAGTGGATGCCTTCTTCCTGATTTCACATACCAAAAGAAGAAAAAGTTCTTTCATGATATCAAATTCTATTATTGGGATGATCCTCTATTATTTAAGTAATGTGCAGATGGGATTATTAGGAGATGTATTCCCAATGAAGAGATTGCAAGTGCGATTTCAGACTATCATTCCTCCCCATATGGTGGACACTTTGGAGTAGACAAGACTATCACCAAGATTATTTAAGAAGGTTTCTATTGGCCAAGTCTATTTTGTGATGTGCATGTGTTCGTCAAAGCTTAGGGCAAGTGTCAAAGAGTTGGAGGAATTTCAAGGAAGGATGAAATGTCGCTGAATTCAATCCTGGATATAGAAGTCTTTAATGTATGGGGCATAGACTATATGATCCCTTTTCCATCCTCATCCAGATACAAGTTCATCCCAGTAGCATGTGACTGTGTATCCAAATGGGTGGAGGCAATCCCCACTCAATCACCAGATGCCAAGTCTATGATAAAACTATTCCAGAAGATTGTTTTTCTTAGGTTTGGATTCCCAAGAGAAATCATATTCGACGGTGGAAGTCACTTTAGTGAAATGAACTTTAACAACTTGCTTGCAAAATATGGAGTGAAGCACAAGGTGTCCACACCCTATCATCCTCAAACATCATGTCAGGTGGACATCTCCAATAGACAACTAAAAGCTATTCTTGAAAAGACCGTCTCTAGATCAACGAAGGATTGGACACTGAAGCTAGATAATGCACTATGGGCATACATGATGACTATTAAAACTCTAATTGGGACAACTCCATTAAAGCTAGTTGACGAAAAACATGTCACTTACATGTAGAATTGGAGCATAAGGCATTGTGGGCGATTAAATTCTTTAACTATGATCTAAAGAAACCATGAGAGAAAATATTGTTGCAACTCCAGGATCTCAAAGAACTCAGGATGGACACATATGAGAACGTGAAGAACTACAAAGAAAAGACAAAGAGATGGCATGAAAAAAGAATCGAAGTTAAATAATTCAAAGAAGGAGACAAAGTTCTATTGTTTAATTCCAAACTCAAGTTCTTCCTAGTGAAATCGAGATCTAAGTGGTCTGGACCATTCTTAGTCTTAAAGGTCTATCCGTACGGGATAGTGGAGTTGCAAGGAAAGCAATCAACATTCAAGGTCAATGGAGAGAGATGCAAGTTGTACACTGAAGAGGAGGAGATTGACAAGGGAGCCTCTTTCTACCTCCAAGAGGCATGATCAAAGAGTTGAAGAGTCTTACTCTAGACTCTAAATGGAGGAACTTGTGGGAGTTGACCCCACATTAGTATAGATTTCATTAATTAGTTTCAATCAAGAACATTTTTCAATTTCCAAAATAAACTTGTCATGGATGAATGTAATAATGTAGACCCCCATAGATACATATCATCATCTCTGCAGCTACTGTTCAAAGAAGACAACTTATGCAAAAATTCAGAAAGACATGATGTGTCTTTATTTGCACACGTAGTGTCACTACTCACAGAAGGGATGACTATGTAGATACTCAAGGGTACACAACATGTACTATTTGAGACATGTCACACATAATCACAGATGACACCCTGCTAGAATCAAACACATCACATTTTTATTCAAAAATGGCATGTCCTCAAGGTCTTTCAAATGTATAATATTTTTTTGGAAGAACACACGATGTGTCTTCATTTGACATGCCGTGTGGTTATTAGGAAGAGAGTGTGCGGGTTTCATCTGGAATATCGCACGACGTGTGTTAATTTGAACATGACGTGTGCGATGTTTGATATGAAATGGCTATATTTTTCTAGAAGAATACACATTGTGCCTTTATATTAACACAGTGTGTCAATATCAGTGACACAACTACAACCTTGGCTTTTGGAATCTTGCACGTTCTATTTTAAATCATACACACCATGTCCTCTGGAGTCAAAGTATGTATGAAGGGGAGCATACAATTTGTACAAAAGAACATGTAATATCTTTTAAAAGACATGTCATGTCTCAATACGAGAAACTGGGGTTTTAACCCTCTTCTCTGGCCACCTCCCTCACTCTCACTATCATCAAGTCGTGTGCTCAGACCATGTGTGACTCCTTCGACCGTGTGTAGAAACTCTAGCCCCAAATCGATAGCAAAGCTACTGCACCACCTCCGATTGAAGGCTCCAAGCACCGCCGCCACCCTCTGCTCCTCTAAAGCTCCTCGAGGTAGCTCTACACACCTCCAAGAAATCTCACCATCATCCTAGAAGCCCACTACCATGACTCTGAAACCGTTACAAGCATCTCCTCCATCCCAACAAGAAAAGCAACACATTCACCGCCTTCGTCAACATCTGCTCCTTCTTTGACTCCAGAAGACACACTGTGAGAAACCCTGTTCACATCGTATGAAGATTTCCATCATCCCCAACCTCCAGCCACCATCACGCTCTGGGTACACACTGTGTCTTCCAAAAGACACGTCTTTTGCTCTACCCAATTCTCTAGTCTTTCTATCTGAAGACATGTTGTGCCCAAATCTAGACATGCCATGTTCATGGCAGTTTCAGCAACTTCTCAAGCAATAATGGTGTCAGTCAAGCAGATGTCAAACCACATGCACAGACCAAGATCATCTTCCACCCCCGCCTATGTCTCCATGACCCATTTCAAGGTGACTATGGAGTAGGATCTAACCTATCAATTCCTCATCTTTGGTAGGGTCCTCCCTACCTGCATTGATTGCTAGGAAATGATGGATGCTCTGTAGTTCAATAATGAGGTCAAGGAGAACATCAAGGATAATGGTATCTTGTATATCTACTGCACAGTAACAAAAACTTACCCTCACCTTGTCTATGAATTTCTTACTACTCTTAAAATTGAGGAGGACCCAAAGAATAGACTCGAGCCATATGCTTTTATTTGTTTCCATCTTCTGGGCCAGATCTATAGATTCACCTTCAAGTTGTTCTATGAGATTTTAGAGTGCCACTATGAGGGTGCTCTAGCCTATCCTCCAACCCTTGATAGTGATATTTTCTAGAATGAGATTATATATGAGGAGAGACATGAAGCTGCGTAGGCCAAGGTGTCTTCTATCCATAACCCAATCTTCCTTTACATCCATTGCCTCCTCAGCACAAGGGTCTTCGCTAAGAAAGAAACACAAGGCATGTGTAGGAAGCAGGATTTGTTCTTTCTATGGGGTACAATTTATGATTTTTGTATCAATGCATGTTATTTCATCCTCACCCGGTTCTTGGACATCAAGAAGATCAAGAAGAGAGAATATGGAGACATCATGTGTGGGGGATTAATAACTCTCTTGGCCACCAAGCATGATGTGGACCAGACCCATCTAGAAGCTACACTAGGTAGGAACTTGGTGGAAATCCAATATATGATCTCTACAAGGTTGATTACTAGAGTCTCCAATAACGATGACAAGTTCAGACAATACTTTGACAATGATCAGTACATACTCCTACCTGACTTGGAGAACATCACTTTGATGAATAAGGACAACTAGAAGGTTGACCTTAGAGGACAAGATGATGATGTTGATGCACCTGAGGATCAAGATACTCTAGCCATGTAACCACACAGAGCACCTCCCCCACCATCCATAAGCACTCAAACTGAGTAGTCTTGGACCATGCCTAATGTTAGGCATCTTTACAGCTATGTTCAGTAGCAGTTTTACCATTTGGATGGTTGTCTTGATCTAATAGGTCAGCGGTACTCGGTGATGCACAACATGGTCTAGCGCATGGATATGTGGCATATCTATCAAGGCCACTATTTGATGCCTCAACCTTTCCAGCCTCACCAGCAATATCCTAAGCCCCCTCCATAGCCCATGCCGGTGGATATTCCTAATGATGATGACTTGGTCAACCAAATTTTCCTTACTAGTCATAGGGGTGCCGACCCTTCTTGCTGATATCATCCATGGGAGGTAATCGGTTACGTATTCCTTAGGTTTGAATGACGCAATAAGGACACTACAAATTTTAAGCTTATGGGGGTGCAACCGGCTGGTAATGTAGTTGTGGTTGTAGTTGTTTGTTGTTTTCATTTTCTAGTTCTCTAGTCCTTGTATTTAGTTTCTATTTTTTTTTCTACTTTTCTCTTGGCAAGTTTAGCATGATGTGAGGCTCATTTGTGTAATGAACTGTCTTTCTTCACAGGCTTGAACTATCTTGTTCTCCCTCATCAAAATTATCATTTGAAGAAATTGTAAAAGAGCATGCATGAATCGAATGCAATTTTATGGTCACCAACACGTGTTTAATTTCAGATATATGTTTGTAGCTTGAATTTTTCATCTTTTTCATCCTGGATTTCCTAACACATGTAATTGGTAACAAATTTTGTGAATATGTCAACTTTGCGACACTATTTAGAACACTGGATGATTTTGCCAAACTTTTAGTGATTTTACAAATAAGTGAAACCCTTGACCAATTTAACTTACATTCTGGTTCACTTCACCTCAAATTACCCCATAAAAGATGGATAAAACCGCCCACATGTCATACTAACATAGTGTAAGTCTGATCTAGATACAACGGTTAGGTGATATGTCCTAAAAAGAGGGGCATTCCTTGTGTGCATAAGCCTACATTAGCAGTCGAGTGTCAGGACCTCCAATCCACTATCATATCTTTTGGGAAAATAAGAAGATAGAGCTAAAGTTTACTAACATTAACTAAGATTACATTATTTTCATCCATTATAGTTGAAAGTTTCATTGCATATTCACTAATTGTTTGGCCTAGTCATCCAAGTTTCTTTTAGTACTGCCTTATTGACTACTTCATTTAATGCATTACCATCCTTGTTGAATTTAATTTTCTTTCTTGGACGTCTAAGTTGAAATCAAGGCTATGAATATGAACCTATTGGTTATGGTTGGTTTGGCCCCTTCTATATCTTCCATTTCATTTGATCTATACACGTGCTTTGTAATTCCTTCATTTGTGTTCTATGCTCTTTTTTCTTGAGGATAAGCAATAATAGTTCAAGCTTAGGGGGATTTGATGTGCGCATTTCCTATCTACTTTTTACACACATCCGTAAACAAATTCAGTTCATTTTTGCCTTCCATTTAGCCTCTAATCATACTTATCTTTCCATCTTTTAGTTATTTTACTTGTTCCATGATGTTGTTCACATACACACATTGAAAATGCCAAATTGGAGATAGCCCAACCTAAAACTGACCTTAATGGGACCTTCCTTTGATTTGCAGTTGATTTAGAGTTCATCTTGAAGAAAAGAACACTAAACATGATGTGTCTTATATAAGACACGACGTATAACTTTCCAGAAAGGCTTGCGCAACAAATAACACATTGTTTGCTATTAAACACATAGGCGTGTAAGTTTCCAGTGGCCTTAGTGCCCGAATTGCAGAGTAAATGACACGACATGTCTTTATTAAGACATGGTGTGTCCTCATGATCTAAAGGCCGACTCCAACTTGTTGCCAATGCACATGGGTGTGTATTTAATCGAACATGATGTGTGACATATGCCCAGATCAACCCCAGTAGAATCTACATAATATGTCTTTACAAGGACACACCGTGTACTTTTTGTGCAAAAATAATTATTCAACAAGTTATACGACGACACGCGACATGTCTCCTCAAAGACATGACGTGTCTTAACCAGTTTCTACAGAAATAAATAGCAACCACCCCTCATTTCAAAACCCAAGTGCAACCTTTTGGCGCAGTTATAACTTTCCATTTGAAACATTTTTTCATTCAAGAGAAGCTCCAGAGAAAAAGGAGGGCAAATTTAGGGTGAAAGAAGAGGTTTCTTGAGAAAGAACCTCCATTCTACACCCATTCTTCACCATTTCTTCTCCAAAAGGTGCAGTAGAGCTCTTCTTCTCACTCAAGCTTCTCAGGAGGGAGGATTGTCTGAGTTGAAGTAGCTCTAAGGGAGGAATCTCATCCTCTATCCAGAGTTCTACTTCCCCTTGGCTACACTTTTGGTTGCTTTGGATTTTTCTTGTCTTAGCTATGCAAAACTCTAAAAATTCTTCTATGTGTTTGTGTTTCTCCATTATGAGTGAGTAGAAACTTCTTCTTGGGCATGGGAGAGTAACTCCCATGACATTTCTCATGTGAACTCGAAATTTATATTGAATGTTAGTTAATTTTCTACACCTTGTATGCCTATGGTGTTTATTAGTTTGTATGTTTGGCTGGCCACCTTTTATACATGCTTTATGCTTCTTTGTGCCTCGAGAGAATGTACAAAGGAGCAGGGAGTAGGATCCATGGCAATATGCTCTTAACCACATGAGTGTCTAGAGAATGTTGAGGGTTTATGGTTGTGTTTAAAACTAAACATAGACACATGAGTGTTATGTGAAGTTGAGAACCATCTCATGTCATCAGGAGGTGCATAACGATGACGGCCTCCATGCGAATTGAAAGCGTGCTATAATTTCACAGTTATATATGATGTAATGGTGTGGTTGTGAAATCCAATGTCCAAGTTCCTTAAATTCTGAATTGAACCTTTAACTTAAGCTCTTTTGTTATTACTCATCTTTTAGCTATTTGTAATCAAACTCATCCTTTGTAATTTGACATAGATTAATTAAAGTTAACAACTTTGTGCCTAGCTAACCTAGCTGCTTATGTTTGACACTGGACTACAATTGACCTCGTACACTTACAGGTGATAAGTGAGTTGACACTTTCTTTTAAAACTCCAAAATTGTGGTCCTTGTGGACTATGTAGAGGGTAGGAGGCCTTTGCCACCCTCTAGGAGGATGTTGTTAACCGTCATCCATTGTTCTAGAGCAGGAGGATACATAGAAATTCTTCTAGGTGCAAATTGAGAAAGAAGCACGAAGCAAAAAGGATAGTTGATGAACTTGCTCCAGGATCAGGTATATGCCTTGCAACCCTTCATAGTTCATAGTTGTTGACCATTGTGGCTTGATGGTGGAATGAAAGTCCTATGGAAGAATAATCATGGTGGAATGTTCCAATTCACATGGAAAATGGGGGTGGAGCTCTTGTGGAACAGTCGTGACATGACAGAAAGGTTTTTCTAGGGAAGTCATGCCATGTGTGTTATGTTTCCTGGGGTAGATAGTGTCGAAGACTTATCAAATGTGTGATCTTGATGCAAGTTTGATATATGAAGAATGATCATTTTGAAGGGCCACATGCGTGGGATTTTGGAAGTATTTTATTTATTTAGGTGTTCTTCCATGGATTCATGTGCTTCTATGAAAATCTTGGGTACAGTGGTTAGGTCAGAGATGATCTTTATGTATCTTTAAGCTTCCCATGCGTGGTGTAGTCCTCAGATCTATCTCCTTCTTATCCTTCTTTTAATTAGAATGTAAGTACCTAAAAAACATGCAAAGTACTACATATGTGTATTTAAAATAATATATGATTAAAAATCATTCATTCTAACTATATTAACATGAATAATGAGAAAAAAGACAATCGATTAAGACCCAACAATGGGATCCATAAGATAAGCCCAAGGGGCAGCTCCAAGTATGCATAGTGATGATTAAAGGCATGTGACCTATTGATAATATTAATGAATGTGGAGTAATACATGTTGACGCAATCTACTATCTAAGGGAAATGTGGCAGTATTTTTTTTTATTTCCGTTGCTTTATCTGTCGCCATATTTCCCTGCATTTCATAGCATAGCATCGTTGTTTTTCTTTATCTCTACATGCCAAGATAAATTCTGTGCATCTACAGTATTAGAAAACAAGCATGGAAATCCCTATATCATAGGCAGAGACCACATCACCTTGGCAAGAGACTCATTTTTTGTATTACTCGATATCATCCTTTTATACCTATATGCCCCACATTTCAGACATTCTTTCAAATTAATATAGCCCTTTTGAAATAACATGCAATCATTCAGACATGCATGTATCTTCTCAACCTCCATTCCCATTGGGCACAACATTTTTTTCATCTCATATGTTAAGATTTGAAGCTCATTGCCTTTATGAAGATTTTTTTTCAACAAAGACAACAAAGAAGTGAAGCTTTTATAGCTCAATCTTTCAGAGTATAAAATCTCAGCACAACACTCAACTTTGTAAACTTAGTACAACCTAAGTATAATAGTTTCTCAACATCATGAACTACATTTCTAAATAAGGGAGGTGGACCTGTAACATTTACCCCACAACTATCTAGAATCACATCAACCATGTGAGTTGGAATTGGTTTGGTCTCATCAACATTGTCAACCATTTCTTCTTCAACACAACTTCCACTACTGATATATGCTGATCTCATACTAGGAATCTCTCCATGCCAGTACCATTTTGTGTATCTTGTACAATTGTATTGTACATGATATGATCTTTGATCATGTCAACAATGTCAATTTTCAAGTTGTTACTATAATTCCTACATGGACAATATTACCATCTCTAGGTTGTTTTCTATGTTCGTCTGCAAATTTTACAAACTCGTCGAGACCATTAATAAACTCCATAGTGAAGCAATTTGGATTAGACATCCATGATTGATCCACTCTATATCAGATGGGAGACAAGTAGCTCATTCAGTGTTAGCTAATAAGTTAATTTCAGAAGAAAAAAAAACTATATTCGAATTGAGACCTAATCATCTATTAGCATTCACATTCATGAATGTGTATCACCTATCCCATTCTTGAGCACTTCATCTCACTAATAAGTGTATAATGCGTGTTTGAATTCAATAAATTTTGATAACAATTCCCTATAGTTATCCAAGTACACCGATGTAGATGGATAAATACCCACCTGCATATGATCCTAGGAAACAAAAAGAGAAATGCTGTCAAAATTTATTAAAATCGAACACACATTCTAAAGTTACATCCTAAGTGAGATGAAGTTCTCAAGAATTGTCCCAAATTAGGGACTATACAAGGTTTACTCCTAATACACAAATCCTTGATGGGTTTCTAGGCCAACAATTAGAGTTTATAGATGAACATTAGCAACATTATGTCTCCCTGATCTTATCATGGTGGTTGGATGTGTCACCTAAGCTTAGGTATCATTTCCTTCAATATTAATTTCAATATCTCAAACTAGGTCATGCATGTTTATTATCATGTTACATCATACAACATGGGGCCCATCATATTATTCAAGCAAGATAATCAACATAAGAATTGACATTGTCAGGGATCTAATTATTAGGCTATCTACATATTAAATGGGGGCAATCATATGATTAAAGTAAGTTAGTCAACATAAACATCAACATTGTCAATTAAAGTTATTTAGAGTCATTTTCATGCAAGAGTGATCTTTAGAGCATAGATGAGATCCACTTGAATTTGATGTCAAAAACATAATAGAGATATTAATTTGATTGCATAATGTAGCATGGATCATTATTAGAGATAATATTGAACGATATTAGATCTCATGTTAGCAATATACACAATGGACCATATTTCATGGCATGATTAGGTCAAATAGTGATAATAGTGTACAAAAGTGATCCACATATCATTAATCTCCTTTAATTCATCATAACCAATAACAAGCATGGAAAAGAGGAAGAAGGAGGAGAGGAAATACATGTCAATGTGGTAGGAGGTGGAGGAGGAGGAGGAGGACAAATTGAGAAATGTAGGCACCGATGCAGGAGGTTGTGGCTGGTAGAGGAAGCTTCACTAGATGGCGTAGGAAGTGTGAGAGGATGAATCTGGCTAGCGGTGAGCAGTTGTGCTGGTAGAGGAGGTAGATGTGGCAGCCGACGATGAGGAATTGGCTGGTGGAGGAAGCGTCAGAGGATTGTGGATGGTTGTCGATGAGCAGTTGTGGTGGTGGCGAAGGCAGCTATATCAGACGACAGTGAGTCATTAGCTGGCGGAGGAGCTACGGAGGAGAAGAATTGCAAGAAAACTTGGTAGAGGTTGTGGTTCCAGAGAAAGGTGAGTGGCGAAAGAGGGGGAAAAGGGTTTCTCGCGTGGTTTAAGTAAGACCTACCTTGTCGTTTAATTCAAAAACTAACAACATACATCCTACATCATTGGCTAAAAAAAATCGATAAATATGTGTTTGACATAAGCTATGTCATTGGTTGATGAGACAAAATTGACACCTAACAATGCAATCCAACGATACCTACACTGTTGATTGAGGTGAATACATCCAATGAGAAAAACCAATTCTGGGGGGAAATGTTTGTGGATGTTTGGCGTGTATACCTTTCTCACTGGTCCCTATAGGAAAAATCAGCAAGATATAAAAAAGGAGACAATGACTAATGATACAACCCAGTGATACCTACATCATCAGCTGAGGTGATGACATCTGATTAGAAGTGCCAACTTGGGTGGAAAAGGTTTCATGGGAAGTTTGGCATTTACCCTTTTATTGTCAGTCATTGTGGGAACAGTCAATGATATATACAAATGAGAATTATATGGATGCCTTCAACATATACCCATTTATCTTGTTGGTTATAGTAGCATAAATCGATGAAATAGGTTTTTGGAGGCAAAGGAAATGCCTCCCAAAAATTTTGTGCAAAGTTGTATTATCGTAGGTGATTTTTCTCATTGCTTTCTCTCTAAAACAAACAACGATATAACTAAAATGTAGCCCATGCTTTATTAGTTAGCCAACCGAGATAGTTTTCTTGAAGGATCTGATGATATAGATTACACCATTGGGTTCCCTTAAAAAAATCAAAACATAAGTCATATTTGTAATACTTAAATACATTTACTAATCGATCTAAACATCATTCATGAATAAAACTCCTTTTCCAAGTGTATCCTATGTGTGTGACCCAATAGGTTCCAAGTTACATTGGCATTGAATGTCCATAACCAACTTATGATATCACCAGCAAAGAGTGGCATCTAGTAACACATCATTGCTATCAAAGTAATTGGAAAGTTGGAGAACAACTTCAACTAAGAATTTGTGACTTCTGTTATAGTGCTTGTATAGTTCCTTTATCACTGATATTCAGATTGAACTTGAGGAATGGAATCATCATCCTCTTCAAGCATTAAATCTATGTTCCTAGAACTAGAGCAAACTGTTTGAGATATGTGTAAGCTCAATATCACATATTGACTAACATGAGCATGGCCACACATTTCTCAGTCTCACTTATCAAGTGGCCAAAATGTCATACTCCCGTAGGAGGGACAAATACCTTCTACATCACTCACAGTCATCCCCATGTGTCACAGTGCACCCTATCATCACCTTTATGGAAAACCTTATTCAAGGTTATGGTGGATGACGTCAAAGTACACTGAACTAAATGTGATGAGTGTAGTGATTTCAAGTCTAAGAACCACAATCATCACCATCACTATAAGAGATGATCCTGACTACTAGTTATAGTTTCCATGCATCACTCCTATGGTGGGTCTATCAGATACAGTGTTCTCTTAGCAAGTATCTATGTGCTTGGCTTGATATCACATATTATGACTGATGAGATTTTGTCATCAACCAAGACACACTCTAGTCTTATGTATTATTTGATGTCTATGGATATATACACAATAGTAACTGACTAGGGACATAACAAGAATGTACATACTCTTGACATACATATGATCTCATTGTTCAGGTCATCAACCTAAAGACGTATGTCATTGAGTAACATCATTTTCTAGACTTCTAACATGTTATATCATCATCTCATAACAGATTAAACATATAGACAAAAATTGCCTTTATTATTTATTCAAATAATTTACAAAGTATGCCATTAAAATCATCATATGATTGGATCTATGGGAATATATACTTATAGTACTAAACCCATTGCTACCAAAACTAATATTATTCATGTTTATAATTTTTTGGATACTTGTGAGGTGGCTCTTTTCTTGATTGAAAAAAATCTAAACTAAACTCATTTTAACCATGTGTGTGTTAATGTGAATATTAGTGGTTTGAATTTTTTAATGTAACATGGAATTATATATCAAACTATGATAGGCCTAACTTGCGTATTAAACTATCTACCTTGATAGTAAATAGAAACTCATTTGTTAATATATGTATGGGTATGTGTAAGTAGTTATTTTAGATCCTACTGAAATGTTGAAACCCTAAGTTGTATTGAACAAAGGAAATGTCTTTGTTACATAATCCAATCCTAATGTTCTAGACTAAACTTGGTTTAGTAGCTAACTAGTGCTATTTGTAGGGGGGTCCTTTGTATGTTAGGGACCACGTAATGGCATTAGTCATTAATAACCTAGTATATCGATATACAATATAGTTTAGAAAAGTTAAGATATTTATAGACCCTTGAATAAATTACAAAATCAACAATTGTTACAAAACTTATAGATAAAATCCTTAATATAGGAGAAAGCTACAAATTGGGATGCCAAACCTTTTTGTATGGAAAACCTCAGTGATATGAAGAAAAATTTATAATGACATCATTACATTCATATTTGTGGTATGTTGAATGTGCTGTAAGAGAGAAATAGAGCCATCTTATAGCACCCCAGAGATATCAAAAGCAAAGGGAAGGAAATTGTGATGGTTTGCCTCACACACCACATCATGCTTACAATTTCATCTTGAGTGGTTGCATCAAGTGCATGCTTGTATACCAACAAGTTGTCAAATAGATTGCAAGTGAAAAATGACCCCAATAAGATCTACACAAGCATGCTTGCCATTAGTTCAATTAGATAATACAATTTGTGCATGTCGCATGGAGTGGATACCATCACTCCTTAATTATGATGACATGTCCATAATAAGTTTGTTTTCCATCAATCTTTAGATTTGATTAGTGAATGTGATCAATAGTTAAACATTAAAGATGGGTGGGAAAAGAACATTTTAGGAATGAAAATATTATTAACAAAGTGGGAGTAATGAGCATTGAGCATAAGTCATGTGAGGGATGCCTAATATGGTATGGGCGTGTGAAACACATGCCAACAAATGCACCTATTCAAAGCAAGTTTATTGAGTCAATTGCAATTAAAAGAAGTAGTGGCAAACCTAAATTTAATTGGCAATAGCTTACAATCAGAGATTTTGAATCTTTACATATTGACCAGAGTATGACTCATAATGTAAGGACCCTGACCTCCATTTTGGGCTTATCCTATTTGCTTTTCCTAACCCTGGTGTTTAGTTGCTTGCTAATCACCTTTAGTGGTGATTAGGGTTTGTTTGTGCTTGTTGGGTTTGGACGATACGCATTGGTCTTTGCCTTGCATGTTGGCCGATAGGATGAGGCTAGCTTGGTTGGACGATAGGCTTTCCCTTGGTGCCATTGTATCGAAGGAAGATGTGTTCTCTAGTGGGCGTTATAGGGTTGGCCTAGGTGCCATGGCTCTATCCGATATGGTAGTTGTTGCCCGATATGGCCCTAACCATATAGGGGATAGGCCGATAAGGCTTTGTCTGGTTTAGTAGAACGCTATCACCTTAGATGCACGACATGCCTCATAGACCTAGCTACACGTTATGCGTTGTGCATGATATGTCTTGGTCTCTAGCTTCACGACACCCTTGGGTGATGGTTGTTACCTGCTGTGGTTGGCCGATATGAGTGTAGGTCGGTATGCTTTTGGTAAGGGATGCTACCCTCCCTGTCACTAGTTGTGGTGAGGGACATGCTACCCACCACCTCTTTTTATGAGGGTTGTGAGAGTTTTTGGGCACTTTAGCCAACTCAAGTCCTCATACCTAAACACATCAAACTAGTGATGTAGGTTATCTTATCAACAAGAGTGACCATCAATGCAGTGTTATTCAAACATATATATACCTCATAGCCCTTTCTCCTGGCTATGAATCTGCATGAAATACCTGCATGGTTAGTATACACATTTGTAGAGATAACTGAATCCATCATGGATTAACAGAAGGATCATGTTATCCAATATAGGGCAACATTGATGATTATACACTTTATCATTCATGCCTCAAACCTGTGACCATAGACCACTACAAAAAATTTGGCCTTTGTTGAAGAACATTTGTGAGGAACCAAAAATCGTGAATAATGATGTCTATTTGTGAAGGCTCATCCTTCAAATATGGGACCAAATCCCTCAATCGTGTTTTTAACATCCTTAGACCTTTTATGTGAACACTAATCCGTCAAAAATACATTAGTCACTAATCACTCTGTGAAAAATGTCGTGTCAAATGTTTCCCTCCATCTCATAACCCTTCCCTCCATTCTCTACCATTTGTATTCCACAGACTTCCCAAAATATGCCACTTTTGGCGAGATTTGCAATCACCAGAGCAAGGGTTTTGCCTCGATCGCCCCCGAGTCCTCCCGACTCCCCCGACGCCCCGACCATCGCACCTCCTTCCGCGTCCCCTTCTGGGTCATCTCCTCCCCTATCCATCGCACCTTCTTCTGCTCCCCCTTCAGATCCATCTCCTCCCCTGACCATCACTGCACCTCCTTCCATCATCTCTTTCCCCGGCAGGAAGCCGTTAAGGGGCCAACTCAGTGGCTGGATCAGATGGTAGTGGCGACCAAGCGGGAGCTTCGAGATCATCGAGGAAGAGAAAGAAGGCTTTATTGTCAGGATGCCGTCTTCTACAGAGAGGGAACGGATCCTCAATGAAGCCCCTTGGTCGATGGATGGAGCGTTGTTTATCGCTCAGGCGTGGGCACCAGGCTATGCACTTCAACCCCTTTCCTTCTTGCGGATCCCTGTTTGGCTGGAGGTGGAAAATCCCGGTGTTCCGTGGACTGTTGATGGAATTGCTAGCGTCACCAGTACCATTGGGAGACCGCTGGACTTCGGGGAGATCGTACTTTCAGCCAGATGTATGGATGCTACTTCGCTGTGCGTGGAATTAACCTACTCCGATAAAATCCCCAAATCTACTTTAGTGGAAGTTGACGGATCTAAGAAGCTACTGAGGGTTGAAGCAATTGCGAAGCCCCTCTTTTGCTCAGGATGTACAAGATTCGGGCATAGGCTGAGTTCATGCCCCAAAGCTAGCAGAAGTGTGGCTCCTCCAAAGGATGTCCAGTTCTGCTTTGGGAAGCAAGCACAAGGTGCTCGAAGATTTGTCAAAGAGAAATAAGTAGCACCTACAGAACATAAGATGGTTGACGATGCCGACCAGGGGACAGATGTTGCGATGGAGCAGTCTATCGCACTTCAGGTGGTCAACACTGTCCTGGACGGTGCTATGAAAAATTCGCCACATAAATTGTTGATGTTTTTATTTCCTAATGCCTACTTACTTCTCAAAGAATGCCTTGTTCTTGATCAGTTATAGGATAAATGTAGAGAAGGCAGAGTGGATAATATATGTTACTGATGCTGGCCAATCACAGCACTTTGACATGGTATTCAGTGTAAGTATCTTAAAACTAGATCCTTGACAGGTTGTATCAATTATACGCCAATTGATATCTTCATTTCATTTTTCTTAACTCAAATACAGGCTGCAAAAATGGTTGATTGGCTTCCTGATCATAATGAAGCTTCATATCCTAAAGTAAACCATGTTGCATTTGGTCTTGTTCTTGGTTCAGATGGGAAGCACTGTCGGACAAGATCTTCTGAAGTGGTTAGATTGGTTGATTTACTTGATGAAGATGTTACACGCTGTAGAAAGGAACTCCAACAAAGACTTGAGAGTAATGGTAGGTGTTGAGTCAGTATTATATCTGATCACATATTTACGCTCCCATTAATCCTACACCTTTTTCATTTGAACGTCAGGTAAACTTCCTGAATGGACGGAGGAAGAAATTACAAAAACTACTGAGGCAGTTGGTTATGGTGCTGTGAAGTAAGTTATCTTCTAGCTATTTATGACCTCTGCAAGTCTGTGATTAAATACTACATTATTGATTGAATTATTAGCATATACTTGCATACATGTAAATGTGTACTCTTGGTTTGGGCATAGACCTATAAGACAATGTTTGCTAATCTGTTGTATGGCATCTTATTCAGAACTGTTTACTACAAGCAAGTTAATAATTGTTCTTTGCTTTGAGGCAATTCCTACTTTTTTGTTTAGAAAGTGCTTCAAGGAGAGTTGATTTGTTTTTGTTAGAAAGTCTCTTTTTTAACTACTAAGTCACCACCACTCTGGAAGTCAATACATGAAACCCAACTCTCTTATGATCCAGGAAGCAATCTTATATCTACTATGTTTTATGTTTTCTCCATATATCAACTTCCCTATTTTGTATATGATATATCTTGAAATCCTTTCGTACTAGGTAGTATTTTGAGCATTTTCCTTGAGTTTAGGAATTTTAATATTATTTCACTAATAAGGGTTTCCTATGATTGGGGAGTACATTGATGTATTTATTAATTGTCATTATACTACTAGTGCCATTTCCAGTACCGTAGTTATTTACTATGACTAGTCTAGGATTATATTACTATTCACTAGTAGGAGTGTATGAATATTCATACGTAGGAGCTTGACAAGTTCATAAATATTTATCCTAAAAGTTCTAGTGTAGTTTGCATCTCAAACCACAATGTTGGTTTGCCACATGGGGGCATGATGTTTCTTATTCTTGATTATAATCCATAGTGGGTATTATCTTAACCTACTAGGGTGAACTTATCTATTCTATAGAAATAAAGGTTATTTATATCATGGACTTACATTTGTTGAAGGAACCCTGGAGTATTTACACACAAAAAGGACTAACATGGTATGAGTTTCCAACTATTAAGAGAAAGAACCACTAAAAATATGTACACACGAAAAGGAAAAGAGGATATCTCCACAACTAACTTTTACATCATCCATTTCTTTTCAATCATTATCTTACATGAAAATCTAGATTGATGGTTGACCTAATTAGTATTTTGGTTTCCTTTGAAAAATTTCATTGTTGTTCTTTACTTGATAATTTGTTCCATAAACATTAACGAGAGCTAGAAAATATTTTTTGTTGTAGCATTATAAGGTAGAAAATTTATGTGAGAAACCCCCCCTACAAAACTGAAAACAATAATAGTATCAGTGTGAACATCTCTACTAACTGATAAATAACAAACATGGGCAAGTCCCACAAAGGTCATTGCACCTTATAATGTAACAATGGAGTCTCATACAAAATACTAGCATCTAAGCTTGAAGATAATCTTAAATTGGATTGGCATCTCAATTGTTGCTTGTGCATGTACGAAGGTGTTTATGAAGGGTTGTAATCTTTTTACTAATCGTTACTATAATTTATAAAGTCACGTATGTTTGTGTAGTTCTCCTATAAGAGTTACTCATAGGGAAATAAAGGGACTATATGTTTATCCATCCTTACAATATAGGAATCAATTTCCTACTACATATATGTCAATGTACCTTGTTCTCCTAGATCATGAGATATATTCTCTTATTGCATTACTCGACTCCACTGGGTGAACATGTTTTCTTAATTTGTTTATAGGATCATATAGGAATCAAAGTCACAAAGTAGGTGCAAGAGAAATAGATACCTGCCAAATTAAACACCATACATGATTTTCATTGCATATAGTATAAGTTTTATACACTATCTCTACTTTATAATTATTTGAAACTTATCAAAATGGGTATTAAACCCCATAGATGGAGAGTTTTAGAGAACAATATATAGAGATAACTCCATGTTATTAGGGAAAATTTGTTTGATGATGATAGATGTAGGTCAGGGTACCACTGAATACAAGGACAAATAAATCTAAATATTGAGATAAGGATTTATGTTGTTGTTAAAATTATGCTAATCTTAAATGAGGTTGTAATTGAGGCAAGTAGCTGATGTGAGAATAGGGCCCCACACCCTATCCCTTATGACCTTTCCAATCTAGGTCCAACAAAATAGTGGGAAAAAATCACGAGTCCTAAGTTATTCTACTCACCTACACCTGATCTAACTTGGCAACCATAGTCCCTAAAAACCACACATTTTCACAATACCTTTTCTCTACCACTTACTCTACTATTTCCTTCCACATTTTCCTCATAATCTTCAAAAAGGATGATCCAATCTTTATAGGATTATGTCAAGTTACCATTTTAACAACCTTGGCCTTTTATGGTTATTTTTACCTTTTTAAAACTAATCCCTAATGTCAGAACCCTCCTTACATGTATAAGTAATTTCCATATCACCTCTCAACTCATATATAACAAAATACTTTGTCCTTCTACCTAGATCGCTACCCATCCCCCAACTTTATTTTTTTGCTCAATAACCATGATTGATGCCAATATATACCATGTCAAGGGTCCAGATATGATACAAGTTTCCACATGAAGTTGTCGATTCCTCCATTTGCAACTAACTATAGTTGTTCTTGATTTCCCCCTCTGTCCATATGATGCTACTAGGACTAAGATCTGATTTCAACTACAAGTATCATGTTTCCTTTGCATTTGACAGCTTCATGAAAAATTCAATATGCCTCTACCAACTGCATCATGCTCTATTTTGGGTTTTTCTTGACCATGGAGAGTTTTATGACATATCTACTATGCTTTTCATGGTAGAGATTGTTTATACTATTTTTGGCTTCCTACAACCCATGTTTGGTTTCATCATGACTGGCAGGGTCTAGGAAAGGTGGAAGAACCTCCAATAGGTTCATTAACTGAGGTTGCAATATTTATACTCAGTCTTTAGAAGTATGTTGGTACTATTCGAGGTTTTTCATTCACAATATCTGGGGTAGACTATTCTTCACATTCCCCTTGTGCTACTGCATTTATGTAACACCGACTAATAGAAAAATCATACTTCCTAACATGTAAGTGATATCATAATGCAGTTGGGATTATACTAGTGTAGTAAACATGTTGCCTCTATCACATACAATATTCCTCTAGATAATGAATGTTAATAAAATTCTTATTACTGACATATTGTTTTATATAACAAAAAAGGTCAGTTGTAATAGATAAATTAATACAAATTATTGTTATCACAAAATATGTAAGAATATAAGACAATACAAAAGAAATGAGTTACTTTAATCCTGTTGATTTTATACAAAAGGTTTGCTCATATGCAAAAGACATTTCTTGATGTTTCAAATAAATAATGCAAATTATAGTAATAATTTTGTCTAAAACCTTTATGGGAGTTTTGAAACTCATCAAACATATATGTTGTTATTTCTTTTTTCTTTTTGTAGCCACAAAACTAATTTGGCCCTAATTCTTCATAATGAATTTTACAACCTAATCATTCCATATGTACCTAAAAATATATTTTATAAATCCTAATATTGTTCATATTTCCTATTATTGTGATTGAATTTCACATACCATTTATTTTTTAGCCTAATTTGCCATGTGTATTTGTATTTTCCCTTTTTTAATTGACTGATACCTAAAAATATCTTGTGTCTCTTTCCTATGAAAGTTTAACTAAGTAGACTAGTATGATTTGACTGTAGTGGTGTACTCTAAGTGTTGGTTACCGGTAGACAACCATATTTTGAGTTTTGTTGTTTGTGTGTCAACCTAGGTGTTTGAGTGTTGGCACTCTCACCCATTTTATATATTATACAGGTTTGAGGTATTTCAATTTCTCTATACCATTTCCTCAACTATGATGATGTTTCATCTCAACATTTTGAAGTGTCCTAGTCTCAGTATTTAAAACATATGAAAACATTATTGGTGATGATTGTGATAGTCTTACTCGTCATAATTCTTTATGTATTAGAGCATTCCAATTTATAGTTATAACATTCTATCTTTTATCTCTAGGTAATTTTTCCAATTCTTGGATTAGTAATACCCATCAGATAAAGACCTAATTTGTAGACTGATTGGGTGATATAAAAAAAATTGGAGATTCTAGAGGCAATGAAGGTTTCTCTATGCAATCATATCTTTTGTTTATTATGTTACATAGTTCTTTCCCTTCATCTGGTTTTGATAACTTGTATTTTGTCATAAACAACATGATAGTCAAATATTATTTTATAACACATATTGTATATTCTCGATAGGCTTACATAATATATTGTATTGCAACCCATCTTTCAAGAGAAAAGTTGTATATGATTGGTGAATGGATGCAGTTTCATTGTTCATAATGCAGATATTGAATATCTATTAGTTCCACTTATTATATGTATAATATTAACCCCTAGAAATCCGTATACCTATATGTTTTAAATCTTTTCATATTTATGTATCCTTCTCAAAGTGTAGGCATTGTAATAGATTTATTGATGGATTAATCCATGATCAAGCTATAGGTAGTTAGGGATTAAATCCTTAATAGCCTAGTCTCTATTATTTTTCAAGTCACTTTGATGGCTAGGACTCAGCTATTACACCTTTGACCACATTCACACATGTTCCCAATGGTTTTTCACTCCCAAGAGCCAGTGAAGTTTTCTCTACAAAAGCTTGGATCGTTATCCCTCATTGGGAAATCAAAATTCACCATTGTTGGGGACAATCCAAGATAGTGTAGGATGCCTTCAACACATGGACTTTGGTTAAGCTACATTAATATTCTTAAACTTCTATAATGTTGTTTTTGCAAGTGATCCATCCATTCACAAATGGTAATAAAGTCATAAATTTGGAGCTTAGTCATACTTATTAGATTTTCTAAGATTTTACCTATATTTATCTTATAATCTCAAATAAAATTAGCTCTGTTCTCCAAATATTGTGATATTACACCTTTTTGAAAATTTAAATAGTTACCAATGACTATGTAATGCATTATGGAATGAACCTTCAGTCTTGAAAGATCATACTTGGAAATTGTGGAGTTGTTCTTCGAGTCAAGTATTAATATTGAAAAAAATTGGTCAGAGGATGTTAGTATAGTGAACATTACATTAAATAGGGGTGCATAGTATTTCTTTGGTCTTCAAAATGAAAATTAATTGGAAGTAGTTGAAACAACTATGAAAATGAAGAGAACAAAAAAAGAGATATAGACGCAAAGCTATGTCTTATGTAGGAATTTATTTAGTATATTCTTATGCAGAAACTTATTTAGTATATTCTTATGCAGGAATTTTGACACAAAGCTATGTCTTTATGTTGTACTGTTGTTCTAATTGTTATCTTTAGACCACAATATTAATCTGTGTACTCACGAACTGCTTAGGTTCATATGTTGAGAAAAGAATTTGGTGGGATTAAAAAGCTAAAAAAGACTGCAACTTTGGATTTGAGGGTTGCTTTGCAGAGAGCTGCACAGGTGCGACTCATAGAGAAAGAAAAGAATAAAAGTCCTTATGCTATGAGGATTTCTATGCGGATTAACAAAGTTGTATGGAGTATGCTTGTTGATGGTAAATCATTTGTTGAAGCTGGAATTAATGGCATGGTACACATTACTTCCTCAAGACTTAACCCTGGTTAATATATTGTATTGTGTGTATTACATTGTATTAAACTATAAAGTAGGGTTTTAAATTTTGGTAAAAGATATATTGGATGAAGTTACCCAAACGGTTGGTGGAATTAACTGCAATGCAATTAAGCATATGTTACAACTTGGCTGACCCTAAAAAGTAGCTATTGGGTTTGCATATTTCTGAAGAACTTGTTGGGAAATATAATGATTCATTATAGTCTTAGTATCGTTTTAGGAATATATGTTTATAAATTTGATGTGTTAATGTTTATACCGTTTCATTATAAATGAAAAATTCAAATATATGCAAAGCTTGTGGAATCCTAGCCTATAAAAAGTGGTTGACTAAAATAAAAAGAGAACAGATGTGTATGTTCACTGCACTTACTGTTATGGACTGAGATTACCCAATTTTCTGCGGGTGGCCAAAACAATTATTTACAATTATCTTTTCATGGTTCGTCTCATTCACCCTCCTCCGTTATTCTTACTGTTTTGGACTGAGTTACTGTTATTCTGTTAGAGTGTTTTTTACAATTCTTTTTCCACATCTTCTAAATGTTGTTGTATTATTATCTTTTCATGGTTCGTTTCACTCACCCTCCTCCATTTCCTCTACTGCTTACAACCTCTTCCCACCTCTTTTTTCTATTTTCTTCTATTCCTCTTTTACACCTCCTACTTCTCCAACTGTTGCTGCTGCAGTTGATTTTCTTTTGTCTTCCTCCCCCCTCAACCTCCTGCTGCTATTGCAATCTCCTTTTTGCTCTCTATTTTTGTGTTTCCTTTATGGAATCATATATAGTATATATGTATAATAGGCAATGTACCATAAACGCCCCTTGTCCTAGCAAGTCTACAGCTGAAGCCTATTTCAGTGTGTAAAAATCTGAATATGCAGCTACTCTTTAATTATGTCTTGTCATTGTTGATTTACATTACAAAGCTGAGCTATAATCAAAATGGCTATTTCTTCGAAAGAGTCCATATATAAAATCCAAGATGAACTAGATATCATGAATCATATTCTGGTCTATGAAATTGACTAAATGAGTAGCAGGAACTTATTTATTCATTCTGAAAGTCTCCAATGTTTACTGAAAAAAACTATAGCAGCATGTTAATATCTGCTTCGTATTGTTTATACTACATACAAACACAGGCATATCACTACATTTGATTTCACAACTGCAATTTGTCTTATTGCACCAATTCACTTCATGTCCCCCAAGAGAAGTGAACTATCTGTATTAGATTACTTACCTAAACAATTGTTTGCATATTGCACTTCAGTACTAGAGAGCAATGCCAATATGTCTCGTTTTCTTAAACATTAGTCCTTCCGTGGAGATTCTTCAAGGCCATATAACCCATTGAGTTTTTTTTTAATTATGTACTATTTACTAAGTTCAATCATAATTTTAGTTTACGGGTGCATGTTGCTGCTATGTTGGTTCACTTACATTTATCTCTACTTCACACTCACTCTGATTCCTTTTTGTATTTATACTGATAGGGTAGAATTACTTTTAATGATGGATTTCGACAGACAATGCACCTTGGAGTAGACCAAAACCGAAATATAAGGGTAAGTTGTTTGTTGTACTATGATTTATGTATAAACTTTAAATTCTATTAATATGATGATTTGTCATTTTTAGGAGAAGAATATTCAAGTACCTAACCGTATGCGGCCTGGCATTGATGAAGAGCACCACACCATTTGAAGGAATATGGAGACATTATAGATCTTAAGAGTTTCTAGCATGATATGTTGATTGTCATCAATCTCAAATTTTAGAACCATATGTACTCTTTATTTATATCAACGTTGAGCATGCAATGTATGGATAATATTTTTCTTAAATAACAAAAATTGGTTTGAGGTGATTAAACATTTTTATGTGTCATTTTGGTGTTGAATCTTCTTATGATGTCATGTGAATTAGTATAAAAATATTACTTGAGGTTATGTATAAAAAGTTTTCATTTAAAATTTGATATTCACTATAGTAACAATTAATTAACATTTAATAAATCATTCAATAATCAATAACCAAATCATTTACAGTAGTCCCTCATAAGTATATTGATGAAGGTCCAGATTGACCATCAAAATTGCATTGATGACGACCACATAGCCCCTCAAAAATAATATTAATGAAGGCATTATCCCTTTAAAAATATATTCTCCAGGACCATCAAGTCCCTCAAAAATGTATTTATGAGAACGAAACATGCCCTCAATAATGTTATTATGAAGGCTACATGGTCCCTCAAAAATGTATTTATGAAGGCTAAATAGTCCCTCAAAAATGTATTTATGAAGGCTAAATAGTCCCTCAATATAACATTCTTGAGGGTCAGTTGGTCCATGACAATTCTATTTGTGAGGGCCACTGGTATCTGTCACGTGAGTTCTCTTCACGAACCATTTGTGAGGGCCAGACTCACAACCGTCCCTATTTGTGAGGGCCTGTAGAGAGGGGTTTGTGACAGGACTCACTATGTGAATAATGGCCCAATTTTTACTAGTGAACATGGGTCACATCATCATGTGAAGCAACTCATATACTTCCAAGCTTATCATTTACTCATTATTATATATATACATGATTCAAGATGGTCATAAACACATGTAATATCAATAATAACATGGAACCATCATCTATACGCAACCTGGGTTATTAGAACCCTTACTAAAACTCTCACAACCCTCACAAAAAATGTGGCGGGTAGTGTGTCACTCACCACAACTTGTGACGGGTAGTGTAGCATCCCTTACCTAAAGCATACCGACCTACACTCATATCGGCCAACCACAACAGGTAACGACCATCACTCAAGGGTGTCGTGCAGCTAGAGACCAAGACATATCGTGCACAAGGAATAACGCGCATCTAGGTCTATGAGGCATGTCATGCATCCAAGGTGATAGTGTTCTACTGAACCGGACAAAGCCTTATTGGCCTATCCCCTATATGGTTAGGGCCATATTGGCCAACAACTACTATATCGGCTAGAGCCATGGTGCCCACTAGAGAACACATCTTCCTTCGATACAAGGGCATCGAGGGAAAGCCTATCGTCCAACCAAGCTAGCCTCATCCTATCGGCCAACACCAAGGCAAAGACCAAGGTGTATCGTCCAAACCCAACATCATCATATCAACCCAGAACTCTAGTCCAAGAGAGGTATCGGGAAGCACCATCCCCAAGCCATATTGTCCAAGATACAACCCAACAAGATCGTCATCAACCTCAAGCACAAGGGCACCAAACCCTAATTGATCAATAAGATCGGCTCACCTCTCAACAACCAAGAGATAGGGGTCTTGCACAACCTCTATCACAAATCGGGCAACTACAAGGATCAACCTTGACATAGGTCTACATCTACCAAAAATCTCACCTCTCGAATCCATGGTGAGAGGAGGGTGTTGCTCAAGCAACTAGAACACAAGCTCACATCTCAACTTAACGAGAGAGGGGTATTGCTCACATTACTAGAGCTCAAGCTCACTTATCTAGACCAAGGAGGGAAAGGAGTGTTTCTCAACAAGGAAACTGTAAACCATGGTTCGGCCAACTAGGTGCAACTAAGCAAGAAGCTTATCTTAGAACATACATGGCCGATATGATCATATGAAAACATACAAGAATATAAAGGAAAGTATTATGGTTAGGGTTAGGAGTTATGTAACCCGCCTTAAGCAAGCTCCAAGCTCCTAGCACCAAGCTTCCAAGTTCAAGCACCACCACATGAAGAAGAGCAAGGCACTCTAGGGTTTAGCCACCACTAGAAGAAGAAGAAAAAAAATACTCCAAATAGAAGGATCGGCCACCAAGCTTTGCAAAGGAAGTGTGTCGTCCACCAAGGAAGAGAGAAACCAAGGAACTAAAGAGATCCTTAGTAAGAGAAAGAAGGTACATATATAGGAGAGGGTGCAGGAGAAACCAAGGTAAGACAAAGCAAGGTGTCGCCCACCTAGGAACACTTGTCCATGGGCAATGCCACCTCCTTATCTCGCCTTAAACACATGTCCAAGGCCATTGCCACATGCAAGAATCATGTGCCAAGTGTCCACTAGTGGTGACACAAACGAGGTCAAAGGGTCAAAGGGGTCCATGGCTGATACACTCCATCACCATGCCCAACACACCTTCCTGGGCGACACACCTATGGCCGACACAACCATGGCCGGCACACCTATGGCCGACACAAGGTCCAACAAGGTAAGGGCAAGGCCCAAGCAAGGAAAAACAAGGCCCAACAAAGCTCAAAGCAACGAGCCCAACCCTTCCTCTCAACACTAGAGGAAGCAAGGAGAGAGAAGAACACTTCTCAAGGTGACAACTTGCCCATAAACCCTAGACTTGGATCTCTTTAGTTCCTTGGTTTCTCTCTTCCTTGGTGGACGACACTCTTCCTTTGCAAATCTTGGTGGCCGATCCTTCTCTTTGGAGTTTTCTTATTCTTCTTCTTCTAGTGGTGGTCGAACCCTAGAGTGCCTTTCTCTTCTTCGTGTGGTGGCACTTGAGCTTGGAAGCTTGGTGCTAGGAGCTTGCAACTTGCTTAAGGCGGGTTACATAACTCCTAACCCTAACCATAATACTTTCCTCTATATTCTTGTATGTTTTCATATGATCATATCGGCCATGTATGTTCTAAGATAAGCTTCTTTCTTAGTTGCACCTAGTTGGCCGAACCATGGTTTAGAGTTTCCTTATTGAGCAACACTCCTTTCCCTCCTTGGTCTAGAGAAGTGAGCTTGAGCTCTATTAATGTGAGCAATACCCCTCTCTCGTTAAGTTGAGAGGTGAGCTTGTGTTCTAGTTGCTTGAGCAACACCCTCCTCTCACCATGGATTCGAGAGGTGAGCTTTTTGGTAGATGTAGACCTATGTCAAGGTTGATCCTTGTAGTTACCCGATTTGTGATAGAGGTTGTGCAAGACCCCTCTCTCTTGGTTGTTGAGAGGTGAGCCGATCTTCTTGATCAATTAGGGTTTGGTACCCTTGTGCTTGAGGTTGATGACGATCTTGTTGGGTTGTATCTTGCACGATATGGCTTGGGGATGGTTTTGCCTGATACCTCTCTTGGACTAGAGTTCTGGGTTGATATGATGATGTTGGGTTTGGACGATACACCTTGGTCTTTTCCTTGCGTGTTGGCCGATAGAATGAGGGTAGCTTGGTTGGACGATAGGCTTTCCCTCGGTGCCCTTGTATCGAAGGAAGATGTGTTCTCTAGTGGGAGTTATAGGGTTGGCCTGGGCACCATGGCTCTAGATGATATGGTAGTTGTTGCCCGATATGGCCCTAACCATATAGGGGATAGGCTGATAAGGCTTTGTCTGGTTCAGTAGAATGCTATCACCTTGGATGCACAACATGCCTCATAGACCTAGCTGCATGTTATGCCTTGTGCACGATATGTCTTGGTCTCTAGCTACACGACACCCTTGGGTGATGGTTGTTACCTACTGTGGTTGTCCGATATGAGTGTAGGCCAGTATGCTTTTGGTAAGCGATGCTACCCTACCCGTCACTAGTTGTGGTGAGGGACACGCTACCCGCCACCTCTTTTTGTGAGGTTTGTGAGAGTTTTAGTAAGGGTTCGGATAACCCAGGTTGCGTATAGATGATGGTTCCATGTTATTAATGATATTACATGTGTTTATGACCATTTTGAATCATGTATATATATAATGATGAGTAAATGATAAGCTTGGAAGTATATGAGTTGCTTCACATGATGATGTGACCCATGGCTATGGTCACAGGTTTGAGGCATGAATGATAAAGTGTATAATCATCAATGTTGCCCTATATTTGATAACATGATCCTTCTGTTAATCCATGATGGCTTCAGTTATCTCTATGAATGTGTATACTAACCATGCAGGTATTTCATGCGGATTCATAGCCAGGAAAAAGGGCTATGAGGTATATATATGTTTGAATAACACTGCATTAATGGTCACTCTTGTTGATGAGATAACATGCATCACTAGTCTGATGTGTTTAGGTCTGAGGACCTGAGTTGGCTAAAGTGCCTAGTTGAGGTATTATCCTCTGATGATGAAATCAGGGATTGTTATCCCAAATGATGAAAATGCCTTATGAGGCAGTGGTTTCTTGTGATGAGGGATTGAGATCCCAGGATAATGTGATGGTGGTAATAATAATGTAACATTATGTTATGTATGTGTTACAACCTGGTTGCCTCAACAATACACTTAAAATATACTAACTAATCATAGTGGAACATATGATGTAGTTTGCCCTGGCCATAGACCCATCATCATCAGCAGCTGGTGATGGTGAAACAGGTTCTCCTGCGGGTTAACCCAGAGTGCATATTGTTGAATATGCGAGGTTTCTTCTAGCCTAAAATAGAGAGGATTCGAGTGTAGCTGCAGTTGCAGACTCAGGATAGATGGAGCATGGTGAATAGGCCCATGGCTCAGGAGATGTGATAGAGCATGAATGCGTTCATGGCTCAGAGCACGGTGATTTGGCATGTGGCTCAGATATACTAGCGCCAAGACATGTACCAAGGAAGGCTAGAGTTATGGGTAGCTTGCGGAGCTGACCCTGTGGCTGAAGCCACTTAAGCATGAGACTACGGTCCTGCTTTGGTTCTCGTGCACTGACCACGAGGTGGTGAGGTCATGGAGTCTGGCTCTTCCATTGACCTTGTATGGCACCGGCTCCGAGTTTCGCAGCCGTCGATTGGATCTGAGTGGTGCGGCTCACTTCCTCAGGGCATAATAATATGTAATCCAGCCGAATAGTATTTATTGCTTAAGGCAAAACACAGAACATTGGTTGAGACCCTACTTGTGTAGTTGATCTTGTTATACCTAGCAGTTACTTATACGTTGCATATGTTATGTGGTAAGATCTTATAAATCTTATCTTGTCAATCATGTTCCATAAAGATATACTTGGTTATATACCTTTCGTACACCTTGCTCAATATGATGCTCTTATTTTATGCTTTATCAGTTACCTGTTGTTATTGCTTTAACTTTCTAAGGTTTTATGGTTTCGGTGGGGAATTATGTTTCTCGCTGGGACTGTGTGTCTCACCCTGTTGGTTTATAACCTTTTTAGGTGATCGTGCTAGATGTGGTAGTGGTCGTGGGTTTACGGCCGAGCAGCAAGAAGAGCAATAGAAGGCAAGAGATGGATACACTGTTGTTTTGGTTGTTTTGTAGTAGAGTCCTAGAGTCATCCCTGTACTCTCAGGTCCTCAGGGGTGTTTTGATGTTGTTTTACGATGTATGGTTGATGAAGCCTTGTATATCCTACTGTCGGACGGATATGGCCCATTGTGTATAAACATGTGATGAACTCATGTATGGACAAGACAGCTAACCTTCTAAGTTGTGGACACGTATCAAGGCTTGTAAATGTTTTTATAACCTATGTTCTTGCAGGATGAGGTTCTGGATGTAATAGTTTCTTGGTTTATCTGCTTTTCTAAAATCGGTTTTAATTGTCCCGTAGTTTTGGTAATAAGTGGTTTATGGTGTTTTCCGCACGTTTTCACGTGGCACCTCGTTATCTATATGATAGCGGGACGTCCCACCACACATAACATAGTTGATTGAAAAAAAGATCCATGTAGATAATGGATTGAGGCTTAGATGAGTTTGATTATGATGAAACATGGGTGATGATTATTGTTAACCTAAAAAGGCTCAGGTAATTCTGACACAACTTTATTTTGAAGTAAAAACATGATCCTAATCACGTCATGGTTATTGCCTTTGACCATGTGGTGACCATGTAAGAGTTAAATTTAAGAATCATATAGGTAGGACACGAAGTAGGTACCCTTTCTCTATATAATATGTGTACATGAAGAGAAGCATGAATCCATTTACAACATTAAAGGGATTGTCACAAAGATGTAATTCATTATACATGGTATTGTTAAAATAATTTTTCACCTAATATAATAAATTTCTTATTCCCAAATGTTCTTTATAAGGCAAAATAAGATAGAATTTTGGTCCGTGGATATCATAATAATCATAAACTCAAGATAAAACTAATGCATACATTCATAATTACAAAAGGCATCCCACCAAAGAACTTATATCCAAAAAACTTTGAGGACTTTTTTTATTAGTTGTCCTTTATCTAATAATGCACCAAAGTTTTCACAAGGGTCGTGAGTCTTGGTTTTACATAACATACTAAAGTAATGATAACTCATGTTATCCACATCTGAATGCACTGTAGTGGTCATAAGGTTGGCTAACTCTCATATATGTTAGATACCATATTCATATTTTCTCATATCTAGTGACATCTCATTAAAGATGGGTAATATTATTTATTTCTACTAAGAAATTTACAAGACATGAATTAGAGGAAGGTGGGGTTACTTTGAAATATAAAGCAATAGTTGATGTCACTTACCTCATGAATGTAATATTTATAGGTATGAACTTACACGTATATGGAATATAATACATAAGCACTATAGTAAGTTTTATGTGTGTGATATAAAGGTTCATACATTGTAACAAAATGTTTGTTATTTAAGTTAGGTGATAACTCCATGCTAGTAGTGATCCTTACTAATCACAAACTTATTTCAAATATTAGACATTAGTTATTCATTGGATCCCAAGGGATGATTTATTATAATATAATGCATATGTCTTAATTCATATGCCCTCAAAATTTCCTAAACCACATTATCATCTTTTGATCACTTTAGGATGTATTTAATGAGTATTTGGTTATTCATGATAGTTGGAAATTGTCATATCCACTACTCAACATTCAATATTCTCATCAACAATTCATCATACACTCGAGCTCATATAAACCATCTCTTAAACAATTATGGACATAACTAGTTTGCAATAAAGAATCTTAGATTATTCCAATGTTTAAAATGTGACTAGAATCATATGATATTATGTAAGAAGATTTTGAAGATACATTCAACTATTGGAAACTTGACTTCAATCCAAACATCTAATTAAGGGTATCTAGGGAATAAAAATCAAGTACTAGGTAAAATCTGCTTAAGTTCTTATTATTGAATCCCAATCCACAAAATGCGACTAGGGACGTATATTATCATTTATAACATATGTTTATAATGGTATATTTACAATCCTCATCTATTTTTCTAATATTCACCAAAACATTCAGAACCTTTTTTTGTCTAAAATAGCACCACATTCTAGAGTTGTTAGTAGACTGCCAAATCAACAAAAAAACCTCATTAGAGGAACCCTAAATACCCCATTCTTTCTAGTTCAACTACCATGGCAGTGTGGTAATTAGAGGTTATGATGTTCATGTTTGAGACTTCAAGGCCAAAAGAGGTGTTCAGGCAAGTTGCATTTGAGTACTTTTTCTCATCTTGTCATTTCTACAAAGTCAGGCAACTTTTTGATGGGTTAATCTACTAACCATTCAAGGCCAATTTATTTCCCAAAGATTGGCCATCATACAATGACTCTGAAGGGTCACCAATTAAACACAATCATTAAAAACTCAAGCTTCCATCAATAATTGATGATGGCCAATATGGATTACCACTATCTCATAATTGGGATCACATCAACACTGACACCAAGCCCATGCCCATGACCGCAAATGGTTTTACCTAGTGTAAATTCAATAAAAAATGTTGACAAGACTAAATAACAAGTCATGCAATTACTATCTACCAACCCAACTCGTCATGTTCCATAGTTTATTAAATCTTTAGGACATGTTGGTTGACCCTTTCACCTACTCTTGACAAGGTCTTCCAAACTCTTAGAAAATCTAATTGGACCTCCACCAACCTAAAGCTAGAGTTCAGATCTTACTTTAAAGTGCATCAACTGGCCTGTAATTGTCACCTAATGTAATGAGTGGGACCCATCAGAGTAGTCACTCATTACTCAACTCAATAATATAAATCATTCCATTACTTTTTGTATGAATCAACCATAAGATTCATGTATGATATGTATCATATACCAAAATGTAGTAGTGAAAATAAAATAACATAAGTAATAGAAAGTTCATAACATCTAAGATAGTTCCTCACCTACAAGGGTGCATACACATACATATATAAATAGATAATCTAATGATAATTGGTTGAAGAGAGAAACTCATCAATTTGAATTTCATCTTTAAGGCATCCAATGTTGAATGAATATCTACTTAAACAAATCTAGGGTTCTCTTCACCCAAAGGGGATTGGGCCCAAAACCCCCACAAAAGAGAGAACAAAAAGGAGGTCAGAAAAACTATTGTGTGCATAAAGTAACTATCTGATTTAGGCATTAATAGGAACATAAAGGCACAACAAATAAGAGAAGATTTTCCCATTTTTAAGTATCTCACATCATCAAGTAACTAAAATGAATGCATGTTGATTATATAATTGACTCATACCTTCTAAAAGTAGGTTCAAATTAAAAAAAACACTTCAAGCATGGGGCAGGAGGTGAGGGCGGGGTACCATCCCTCTTATCAAACTGTAAATGATCATTAGAAAGAAAAATTAAGCGAATCCTAGCTCAAAACTAGAATAGAAAAAGAAACTGACCCAGAATATGTGAGTAAAATTTCCCTTATCCAAATAAAACATCATTTTCAAAACTCCAAGTGTAAATAGTCATCAATAAAACTCTTTAGAACATCATGAGTATACAAAAGTTGACAAAACATAAATATTTAGAAGGCATAATAGAGGAAAAAAATTGAACCCTATTTATATAAACATATGATTTACAAGGATATTTGTATATAAGAAGGTACAAAAGCATACACAATATATTCTAGATTACAAATTACAACCATAGAAAAAAAACAAGGAAAGAACTATCGAAGATGTTGTATCATTTAACCACTAACACATAGGAAAATAAGTATAAGGGCACTCTATATTGAACTAAACTATATCTCATTATGTATTTATCATTATATTCTTTGCATATATCCATCACAAATAAAAATTTTGTTGAACAACCACATGATACTCATAAGGAGTCTGAATGCGAGGATTGTTCCTACCAAGATAGATAAACATGTACTGGAAACATGTTATATGAACCAAAAGAAACATAGATGGTGTCAATTCTTGATTCACTTGCATTTCATAAATTGGCATCATATTTTATAAGAATTGTATCTTTATCATAGGAGTGCAATATCTCCATTAACCTTTACAATCATATCAACCATATCAAGTACATTAAGCATCACCAGTTGTGCTTTAGAAGTCCATCAGGTAAATCTTACAAATATAATGATTAAAATCAACATTTATAACATACTCATCTACATATTATATTAGACTCTTTCCCATGTTAGTTTGGAGTGTGCCATCCAAATTACAATCTTATGTCTGCAAAGTATCTAGGTCCGCCATAAAGGTTCTAAGGAGGAACTCATCTTACGAGGATTTGGACCCACCTTGGATTGTGTGTATACAATAAGTAGTGTTCATCGGCCAAGCCTACTACTAGTAGACCAAAAGACAAGGTTGCATAACAACATCAGGCCCACCCTGGGTAGACATGAAATGACACCTATCACATCTCACAGTTAGGACAAACTAAATGTCATTATATCACATATCACATCACATTTCTTATCTCAATCACATTAGCATGAATGCAATAAGCACTAGAGATATGACATTGACTGAACTCTTATAACAGTCAATCTCATGGTTCCTAGGGGTCCATAATTGATATGGATTCAAGATCACCTGTGCATACTCAATTGTATATGACTTTAAATACCTTCTCACATTATGAGATTGTTACACGGATATGTGTTTCACTAGATAAAATTTTAAACATTGGGTTAGTTATCTGATATGGGGAATACACTCACTGAGTAGGGTTTTACTTATTACATATTCCACTTACACAATTTTCATATCCATTTCATATGAATTTATTATCTTTCTTGTTTTGACATGGTTAGAGATTTTCAACTTATTGTTATCATGCAACAACAATATCATAAGTAGAGAAAGACCCCAAAAACATATAATATAAAGATGAAAAGGAAATATTTACAAATGATAAGCATGCAACAACATGTATTACTCCACATTCATTAATATTATCAATAGGTCACTTGCCTTTAATTATCAATATGCATACTTGGAGCTACCCCTTGGGCTTATCTTATGGATCCCATTGTTGGGTCTTAATCGGTTGTCTTTTTTCTCATTATTCATGTTAATATAGTTAGAATGCATGATTTTTAATCATATTTTATTTTAAATGCACTTATGTAGTCCTTTGCCTGTTTTGTAGGTACTTACTATCTAAATTAAAAGAAGGAGAAGAAGGAGATAGATTTGAGGACTACACCATGCTTGGGAAGCTTAAAGATACATAAATATCATTTCTAACCTAACCACTAGCCCAAGATTTTATTAGAAGCACATGAATCCATGGAAGAACACCTAAATAATTAAAATACTTCCAAAATCCCACTTGATGAATGCATATTTATCATGGAATTCAATTACCATCTTGGGCTCATTTTGACTCAACATATCAAATTTCACTCTTTAAATATAAAAATGCGTCATAATGTACACAATTACTTCATTGATTCGATTATCAAGGTTTTAACCGAATTTATTTTGATTTAATGTAGGTCTTGATAAAGTTGAACAATTAGCTGGGGCCCACCTTCACTCATCCTTGGTTCTGACCAATCAATCTCACCAATCAGTTTTGACCAAACGGTCTGACCATTCAGTTTCAACCAAACGGTCTGACCATTCGGTTTTGACCAAACAGTCTCACCATTCAATTTCAATCAAACGGTCTCACCATTCGGTTTCAATCAAACGGTCTCACCATTCGGTTTCAACTAAATGGTCTCACCATTCAGTTTCAATCAAATGGTCTCACCATTCGGTCTCAAGACCAAATGGACAGTTCCATTTGAAGACCGAATGCACACGAAGACTGAATGCACACGAAGACCGAATAAAGGACTGCAGGACCGTTTGCAGTGCAAGAAGTGAGGACTGAATGGACCCAACAGATCGTGAAGAGCAGCAGTCTGTTTGCTGAAGCAAAATCATTTGATGGAAACTGGATAAGCCAAGGTCGTTTCTGGCTGCATATCTTGCATACAAAATCGATGAGGATCTATGCATGAAAGACCGAAAGAGCAACTAGCAAACCATTTGAACACAATACATGCGAAGACCGAATGGGCATGCAGCAATGAAGACTGTTTGCATGAAAGGCAAGACAAAAACCGAATGAGCAAGCAGTGAAGACCGTTTGGTCTCTTGTTTACATGCAAACAGTATGAGCAGCGATATGAGACCGTTTGAGGTAATGACGCGAAGACCGTTTGGAGTATTGGCCAGGATTCAAGACCATTTGCTTGAGCGAATGAGCAGCTGACCGTTTGCTGCTGAAGCGTAGACCGAATGGAGGACCGATTGATTATGTGAACAACATGAAACCGTTTAAGCTATTAATGTGCATGCATGCAGCACTAAGACCGATTTGTTGTCCACGTGAAGACCGAATGAAGACCGAACAAATAGCAGCAGCAAAACTATTTTCTCTAACACGAAGACTGTTTGCTCAAATGCTATCAAGACTGAATGGAGGAGAAGCTGACCGAGACCGTTTGCCAAAGTATATACATGCATACCATTTGCTGTTGTCAGAATCAAAACCGTTTGATGATTAAACGATTTGCAAATCGTTTGTGATTGATTAAGTACAGCAGCTCACGTGCATGCATGCAAACCGGATGACAAGGGTTGTATGAAACTGTTTGAGATGCACTTGTGCATGCATGAGCAAGAACATTATTTTAGCATATGTGAAAACCAAATGGAAAGTCATCCAAGACCATTTGCTGCAGCACGAGACCGAATGAGCTGCTGGATTTGAAGACCATTTAAGCACGAAGCCACATACAAGACCGTTTGGATTAATAGCCTGCAAGACCGAAAGCTGAGCAAACCGAATAAAGGAATTTTACCAAGACCATTTGAAGGAGATATTTAGTAGACCGTTTGGGCTAAAATCACACCAAAAATATGAAGACCAGTCCAGTTCCTATAAATAGGACCAACAGAGTCCTTATTTTGGGCATCGGTTCCGGGACGCCGACAGGCTACCTGTACACAACTCTGATCTAGATCCAGTGCGGTCCACGCCAGTTTCATTCCACCTACTGCCCATGTTGCAAGCAAGGAGACCAAGAAGAGAAGGAAGACGGAGCGAGAGAGACTGTCTGGTCTGTCTTGGCATCTCCTGTTCCACGTCCAGATCAGCTCCGACACAACATAGAAGACCGCATCATCTTCACCGAGCTGCGACTACCTTCTGCACCTAGTTCATGGTGGATTTCTCTCTCTTTCTTATTCTTCTTATCTCTCGCATCATGAGCGAGTAGTTCCTTTTCCTTGGGGTGCAGGGACTAGCCTCGTTGCCCATGCAAGCATGTTGTTTTGTTAAGCATTCCATGACAATGTATATAACTTTTTCATTTCATTGTTAATCCTTAAGTTTGTAGTTCGATTACCTACTCGCGTTCATCTTGTTCTTCCTATGTTGTAAAAATCTCTATATGTAGGATAGAATGTCATTTAATGAGGTTGACTCCTTGACAAGAACTTCTGATGGGATTCCTCAAGGTTGTAAGTGTATGATCCGTGAGGGGACGAGCCATCTAGCCTTCGGTGATGCTTCTGCGTACCTAACGCCTGTATAGGAGGTTCACAACCTTAGTTGGATTTTGTATCTTCTTGTTAATCATCGATGTTTGCTCATATGTTAATCGCCTGCTTACTTATCGATTAATGCGGTTGACTCCCAAAGTAGAAATAGAATGGGATTTCTTCGAGGTCGTAAGTGTATGATCCGTGAGGGGACAAGCCATCTAGCCTTCGGTGATACTTCTGTGTGCCTAAATCCTGTATAGGGGGCCAACAACCTTCTTTGGATTTCTATATCTTCTGAGTCATAAGTAAGTGATCTGGATGGTGACGAGACATCTGATGCCTAAGGTGATGTTTACGTGAACCTAACACCTGTATGGGGGGTTTTCTAGCATCTCTATTTGGATTGTTATATCTTGCCTGGATTGTTTGCGATTGAATGTGTTTGTGTGTGTAGTGGTGGTGAAACCTGATACCATCCCAGTGATTCCATATCATTGATCTGAATCCAACTTTAATTTAGATTTTACTTTCTTGCAATTATTTTAATTAACCCCAATTCAACCAATCGTTCTAAATATCAGTCTAACTCGAACTAGATTAGACTGACAAGGATTCTTAAAATTGTTGTCCTTTGGGTTTGATCCTTAACTATACTGCGATAAGACTCGTCCGCTTGCGGGTGGTATTATTGCACTTTGGTTTTGGTAAAAGCTCGGGGATTTTAACCCCGAGTGAGTTTGTTAGTGCGATAAAATCTCACGTCAAATTCTGGCGTCGTTGTCGGGGACAACAGAATTAGTTAGTCAAATCCAGTTCTTTTAAGGATAATCAAGGATTTGGTTTTTCTTTTGATACAATCGATCATCTACTTGACTTTGACTCTACTTTGTGGATCTCATTTTCAAAATCCTTCTATTTTCAGGTACAACCCAAAGCATAGTGCATGCACCGTTCGGACAGCCCCGGACTAACAGTGAGCTTTGATCTCAAGATAGACAGAACTTTTCATCGTCAGATCAGAGAAAATCAAGCAAGGATGGCTCAAGAAGAAGAAGTAGCCTGAAGGGAGGCTCAAGCCATTAATGCACAGAGAGAGAGGCTCATGCAAGAAGCCAGAGATGCAGTTCAAGAAGAAATCCTAGCGGCACAAGCAGCAGTGCAAGCAGCTGAACTACAAAAGGATCTTAGAGAGTTCTCAATCCCAAAAGCTACGTATTTTCATCATCCAGTACAACCCCCCCATCAATGCTGCCAATTTTGAGATTAGGGCACATTGGATCACCCTGCTTCAGAACAACCCATTCTACGGTAAGCAATGAGAAGACAGCCAAGAACATCTTCTGAGATTCATCGATCTATGTGCCATGACAAAACAAAACAGAGTATCCGACGATGCTATTTGACTCAGTCTCTTTAAGTATTCCCTTGTTGATAGAGCCATAAGTTGGTACAACTCCCTACAAAGTGAAATACCCATCACCACCTGGGAACAACTCCAAAATATGTTTCTGGAAAAGTTCTATCCTCCATCTCTCACATATGAAATTAGAGGCCGAATAAAAAATTTCACTCAAGTCCCTGGAGAAACCCTTATTGAAGCTTGGGACAGATACAAAGAGATACTACGCAAATGTCCACACCATGGAATTCCTAAGAATCAACTCATTGAAATTTTCTATAGGGGTGTGGACAACGATATCAAGAGATTCTTAGATTCCTCATCTGGAGGAAACTTCATGCGGAAAAGTTATGACAACGCATGGCGGGTTGTCACCCTGGGAGCTGAAAACCAAGCTAATTGGGGCAGGTATGTAGGCAAAGGAGTTTTGAAAGTAGCTATGGCTAAATCCACTCCAGAGTACAAATCTATCACTGAAACCCTAAAACTCTTAGTTGTCAAGAAAGACCATATTGAATCATCTCTTGCTGCTATTGGAAGAGGACGTTCGCCCACTCGACAACAAGAATAGATCTAGTTAGCTTCATTGTTCTATGAAGCATGTAAAAGTATTGATCATTCCACATTAGCATGTAATGTTCTTTATGATGTTGTTCTAAGCAACGTATGTGGACAAGGAGATGGTAGTCAAATGGAAAATCTTAATACTGTTAATACCATCCCTGGTCAAAGTTACTACAATCCGAATCAGAATAGGAATCATCTAGGATTTCAATATGGAAACCCCTTTGGAGCAGTAAACTCACATCAATTTGGTTCGAACAATCAGCCACGAGGCCCACTAGGATTCCAGTACAATCAACAATAGAGTTTTGGAAATCAAGGAAATTTCAAGGGAAACTTTCAGAATAGGAACTTCAACAATTATCAAAATAATCACCAGTACCAGAGTCTTAACCAAGTTCCTTATCAACAATAAGGACAACAAGTAAGTCCTGTCTCTCCTGATGACAAGCTATTAGCCATTGAAAAGATGTTGCAAACTCAGCAAACTATGATAGCTAACCAACAAGCTCAACAGAAGGCTATTAAATCTCAACTAGCTCAACTTGCAACTAGCATAAAGCCACCTACTGGGGCCTTTACTGGCCAACCCGAGAATAATCCTAAGCATCCTGAACAATTAAAGGTTGTCACCACCAGGTCGGGAAAAGACTATTATGATCCTCCTATCAAGATACATGTGGTTGTTATAGAGGAAGATGAACATGTGATTGTCCAAGACTCAATAACACCAGAGTCTCAACCAAAAGAACCAGTTACTGCTGATAAGACAGACAAGGAAAGTCCTGATAAACCTATCAATGAAGAAAGTGAAACACCAGAACATGATGTTCCTGTATACAAGCCTTGTATACCATTCCCTGCTCGTTTAAGGAAAACAAGCTTGATACTCGGTTCAATAAGTTTAAAGAAGCAATGAAGAAACTTCATGTTGATACACCCTTTTTGGATGCGCTGGCTGAGATACCAGCCTGGACAAAGTACCTAAAGTCACTCCTGACCAGGAAATATATAACTGAAGAATATGAGACAGTCAAGTTAGCTAAAACCACTTCGGATATCATTCAAAGTAAGATTCTAAAGAAGAAGAAAGATCCAGGATCTTTTGGGATTTATTGCCATATTGGCGATTCTTCATGCAAGAAAGGACTAGCAGATCTTGGTGCTAGCATATCCATCATGCCACTCAACCTGAGCAAAAGGCTATGGTTTGCTAAACTTCTTCCAACTGGCATGACCATACAACTCACAGACAATTCGATAAAATGCCCATTAGGAATTATTGAGGATGTACCTGTCAAGGTAGGAAAAGATTCCTATGTTCCATGTGACTTTGTCATCATGGATATAAAAGAGGACGCCAGATATCCTCCCATCATTGGACGTTCGTTCCTTGCCACTGTAAGAGTTCCAATTGACATTGAAGTGAGAACCTTGCTTCTTAGATTAGGTAAGGAAACTCTCGAATTTAAAGTTTTTGAAAGCAGGAGAAGACCAAGTATGCAAGAAGAAGTCTATCTGATTGATTGCATAGAGAATATGTCACTTCTGACTCAAGAGAATCATGAATCAGACGATCCATTAGAAGTCGCTCTAACGAATCCATCAGTTGATGAACCTATTGACGAGCAAGTAAAGGGTTGCATCGAATCCCTCGACTCTGCAAAAGAAGATGTTGAAGCCACTTGTGAAGAACTCAAAGTTGTGGAAGCTACTGAAGAAACATACAGAAAACCAGAAGCCCCTGAGATGAAGCCCCTGCCTGAGGGACTGAAGTATGTGTTTTTGGACGATCTCAAGGTTTGTCTAGTTATAATAAATTCCGATCTTATGACTGAACAAGAAGATAAACTCCTGAAGGAATTGAAGGAGAGGAAGAAAGTGATTGGCTACAAAATGAGTGACCTCACTGGGGTTAGTCAAGCGTTGTGTATGCACAAGATCCCCATGATGGAAGATCACAAGCCAACCATTGAACATCAATGGAAATTGAATCCAAATCTGAAGGAGGTAGTCCGTAAAGAGGTCATTAAATTGCTCACCGCTGGAATTATCTATCCAATATCAGACTCACCATGGGTGAGCCCAGTGGATCTAGTCCCAAAGAAAGGTGGAACAACTATAATATGAAATGAAAATGATGAACTCATCCCCACCCGAATAGTCACATGGTGGAGGATGTGCATTGATTATAGGAAGTTGAACAAGGAAACTCGAAAGGATCACTTTCCAATGCCTTTTCTTGATCAAGTATTAGAGCGGCTGGCTCATCAAGAATACTTCTGTTATCTCGATGGTTACTCTGGATTCTACCAAATACCTATACATCTAGATGACCAGGAGAAAACCACTTTCACCTACCCATTCAGAACATTCACCTTCAGAAGAATGTCGTTCATCCTCTGCAATGCACCTGCAACTTTCCAACGTTGCATGGCTGCCATATTTTCCGGTCTCACCGAAACCATTATGGAAGTTTTCATGGATGATTTTTTTGTATACAGAGATTCATTCGATTCATGTCTAAAACACCTCTCCCTGGTCCTCAAACAATGTGAAGAAGCACATCTTGTGTTGAATTGGGAGAAGTGTCATTTCATGGTAAAGGAAGGCATTGTCCTGGGCCATAGGGTTAGTAATCAAGGTATTGAAGTAGATAAGGCCAAGATTGAAGTGATTTCCAAGCTCTATATCCCTATCAATGTAAAGGAAGTTCGAGCATTCCTAGGCCATGCAGGATTCTATAGACGGTTTATAATGGACTTCTCAAAGATAACCAAGCCAATGACAAATATGTTACTAAAGGATGCTTAATTCAAGTTTGACGAAGAATGTGTTAAAAGTTTCAATAAACTGAAACATGCCCTTACTACTACACCCATCATCAGAGCTCCCGATTGGGAACACCCTTTTGAAATCATGTGTGATGCAAGTGATTATGTTGTAGGTGCTATCTTGGGCCAATGTATGGAAAAGAAACATTATGTGATCTATTATGCATCAAAGACCCTCGATGAAGCTCAAAGGAATTATGCTACAATTGAGAAATAACTTTTGGAAGTCGTGTATTCCTTTGACAAGTTCAAATCCTACCTTATTGGTTCAAAGGTCATTATCTACACATATCACACTGTCATTCATTACTTTCTAGCAAAGAAAGATGCAAAACCTAGGTTAATAAGATGGATTCTCCTCCTGTAAGAATCTGATTTAGAGATCAGAGATAAAAAGGGTACAGAGAATGTTGTAGCAGACCACCTCAGTCGCATCCACACTCTGGATACTGAGAAGATTCCGATTAATGATTCCCTTCCGGATGATCAACTAATGAAAGTCTCAGAAGCTATACTGTGGTACTCAAATTTTATGAACTACCTCGCTGATGGGGTTATTCATCCTCAATGCACTGAAGAAATTTATGCATGATGTGAAACAGTACTACTGGGATGAGTCGTACCTTTTTAAAGTATGTGTTGATGGTCTATATAGATGATGTATCGTTGAAGAAGAAGCTCAACTTATTTTGGAACAATGTCACTCAGGACCAGTGGGAGGACATATGAGCTCTAAAAAGACTACCTTGAAGGTTTTGCAATGTGGATTCTTCTGTCCAACCATATCCAAAGATTCTTATGACTTTGTCCTATCATGTGACAAATGTCAAAGATCTGGCAATATAACAAAGAGAGATGAGATGTCGCTGAATCTATGGCAAGAAGTAGAGATTTGATGTTTGGGGGTGGACTACATGGGTCCATTCCCGTCTTCTCATGGATTTTCATACATCCTAGTAGCGGTAGACTACGTCTCAAAATGGGTTGAAGCCATACCAACCATCACTAGTGATTCCAAACCAGTCATCAAATTATTCAAGGATATTATTTTTCCCTTTTTTGGTGTCCAACTCACGGTTATATCTGATGGAGGTTCCCATTTTCTTGAAAGAAGCTTTGAAGCATTACTAAGGAAGTATGGTGTTACTCACAAGGTAGCCTCACCTTACCATCCATAGACAAGTGGAAAGGTGGAGGTTTCTAATCATCAACTCAAGAGTATCTTGGAAAATATAGTAGGCCGCAATCGGAAAGATTGGTCGGTGAATATCAACGACGCATTATGGGCCTATCGAACTACTTATAAAACTCCCCTCAGGACTAAACCTTTTCGATTAATATATGGAAAGGATTGCCACCTGCTAATCAAACTAGAACACAGGGCATGGTGGGCAATAAAACAACTGAATTTTGATATGAAAGAAGCAGGCCAAGCCAGGATTCTGCAACTCCAAGAGCTGGACGAACTTAGGATGACAGCTTATGAGAATGCACGAATCTACAAAGAACACACCAAACTCTGGCATGATGGTCATTTGAAAAGAAAAGACATACAAGTGGGAGACCAAGTTCTGCTATTCAACTCAAGGTTGAAGTTATTCCCAAGGAAACTCCACGCTCGGTGGTCTGGACCGTACATTGTCAAAAACATCTCCCCACATGGTGCTCTCTCTTTATGGAGTGAAAAGTCAGGTGAATTCGTGGCAAATGGTCAACGTTTGAAAAGATATTTCACCACATCCGACTTAAGCACCAAAGCAACAATAGATCATTCCAATCCAAAGGAACCACCATGAAGTTGAAGATATCAAGTCGAGCCATCGACGTAAAACAAAGGCGCTTGTCCGGAGGCAACCTGATCAATAATTTCATATTTAGTTTTAAATTTGAATTAGAAAACTTTGTTTTCACCTTTTAGATAATTTTGCACAAAATAAAATTCACATCGTGAGATAATATCTTGAGTTCTAATTGACCTTTCTTTAGATTTTCAGATAAGAGGATGCACATTGACTGGAACGCTACCACATCTGGTGGTCAATCCGGCATGACTTTTCCCCTCCATCTTGGATTTAGGGTTTTCTCGGGACGAGCAAATTTCTATGTTCGGGGTGGAGGGTGGGTGGTACGTACTTCACTTTCCACCTACACCCATCCTTTTCATACTTAAACTTTCACTTATAAAAAATTTCTAAATTTTCAATTTTTCTTAATGTTTTTCAAAGAAATTGAACAGATACTTGATGAATTTTTTGACACATCCTATTTCATAAAAGTTACTAACTAACCCGCTATGCATTTTGTAATCATTATGTCTTCCTTATTTGAAATAGATCCTCAAAAGGACATTCATCTGAAAACTAGCCTTTTGATTGAAATCATCTTGTGAAGCTTATGATTCCTAACATCATGACACCGATGCAAAAATGACAAGCATCTATCAAACTGATAGGGATCAAACACATCGTGCTTCCTAACTGACTAGTGGAACAATAACATGGAATCTCCACCGGATCCTCATCAAGTCATTATTTGAGCAGAGTACGATAAAGAGAAAACTCAGTGCACTGAATTGTAAATCAAGTTGCATTCTGATCTGAACTCTCTTCTACACTTCTTCTATCATCTTTGTACCTCTCCATCCATCAAAAAGAGACATAAAAAACCAAAACAAGTGTCAAATCCTAAGTTCGGGGTGGCACATCACTCCCCTCATATCCACTTCTTCCATACCCCTAACAAATAAATAGGGGTGTACCGCCAACAATGCAATCTTGAGTCGAATAGAGGAGAGATTTACAAACAAAAGATGCCAAAGCGCACACAAAAATAAATGCAATCTTGAGTCGAATAGAGGAGAGATTCTCACAACAAAATGCAATAAATGAAACTGCAAAGCAAATAAAAAGAAAATCTCAAGTCGAATAGAGGAGAGATTTACTTCTTTCTTCCATACCACCATTCACTCCATTTTCTACCTAATGGCACAATGCATGCCCCCACTATCCTGAAAAACACCAGTGTCAGATCTGATGCACACTTGTTGTTCTGCGGGTATCTCTAGACTCTTACAAAACTCTTTGACATGCTTGTTGTTGGAAATAGTGAGGAGGAAGTGATATAAGAAAATGAACTCAGGAACGAAGATATGGTAAGATGTGTTCAGTGACCTCAAGAAGTTGAGATGTTGAGTCATTCTGAGCAGAAAGAAAACAATCATGATATAAAGATGAAGCATTCACACGAGTCAAAAGTATTCTTTTGGTGACGGTTTCAGATTTTGTGTTACTTGAGGACGAGCAACGTTTAAGTTAGGGGTATTTTGATGAATGCATATTCATCATGGAATTCAATTACCATCTTGGGCTCATTTTGACTCAACATATCAAATTTCACTCTTTAAATATCAAAATGCATCATAATGTACAAAATTACTTAATTGATTCGATTATTAAGGTTTTAACCGAATTTATTTTGATTTAATGCAGGCCTTGATAAAGATGAACAATTAGCTGGGGCCCACCTTCACTCACCCTTGGTTCTGACCAATCGATCTCACTGATCGGTTTCGACCAAACGGTCTGACCATTCGGTTTCGACCAAACAGTCTGACCATTCAGTTTCGACCAAACGGTCTCACCATTCAGTTTCAATCAAATGGTCTCACCATTCGGTTTCAATCAAATAGTCTCACCATTCAGTTTCAACCAAACGGTCTCACTATTCAGTTTCAATCAAACAGTCTCACCATTCAGTTTTGACCAAATGGTCTCACCATTCGGTTTCAACCATTCGGTCTCAAGACTGACCGAATGCACGTGAAGGCCGAATAAAGGACTACATGACAGTTTGCTCTAACCGGTCGCAAGACCGTTTGCGGTGCAAGAAGTGAAGACCAAATGGACCCAGTAGATCATGAATAGAAGCAGTCTGTTTGCCGAAGCAAAATTGTTTGATGGAAACCAGATAAGCCAAGACCATTTCTGGCTGTGTAGCTTGGATACAAAATCAATGAGGATCGCATGCATGCAAGACCGGAAGAGGAACTAGCAAACTATTTGAACGGAATACATGTGAAGACTGAATGGGCATGCAGCAATGAAGACCGTTTGCATGAAAGGCAAGACGAAGACCGAATGAGCAAGCAGTGAAGACCGTTTGGTCTCTTGTTTACATGCAAACTGTATGAGAAGCGATATGAGACTGTTTGAGGTAATGACGCGAAGACCGTTTGGAGTATTGGTCGGGATTCAAGACCGTTTTCTTGAGCGAATGAGTAGCAGACCGTTTGTTGCTGAAGCGTAGACCAAATGGAGGACCGATTGATTATGTGAACAACATGAAACCGTTTAAGCTATTCACGTGCATGCATGCAGCACTAAGACCGTTTGGTTTAGTAGCATGGAAACTGATAGCTAAAGACCATTTTGAGCAAGATCATTTACTGTTGTTGTCCACGTGAAGACCGAATGAAGACCGAACAAATAGCAGTAGAAAAACTGTTTTCTCTAACACGAAGATTGTTTGTTCAAATCCTATCAAGACCGAATGGAGGAGAAGTTGATCGAGACCGTTTGCCAAAGTATATACATTCAGACCATTTTCTTATGCCAAAATAAAAACCGTTTGATGATTAAACGGTTTGCAAACTATTTGTGATTGATTAAGTACAACAACTCATGTGCATGCATGCAAACCAGATGACAAGGGTTGTATGAAACTGTTTGAGCTGCACTTGTGCATGCATGCGCAAGAACATTATTTTCGCATACGTGAAAACTGAATGGAAAGGCATCCAAGACTGTTTGCTGCAGTGCGAGACCGAATGAGCTGCTGGATTTGAAGATCGTTTAAGCATGAAGCCACATACAAGATCGTTTGGATTAATAGCATGCAAGACCGAAAGCTTAGCAAACCGAATAAAAGCATTTTACCAAGACCGTTTGAAGGAGATATTTAGTAGACCGTTTGGGCTAAAATCACACCAAAAATGTGAGGACCAGTCCAGTGCCTATAAATAGGACCACCAGAGTCCTTATTTTAGGCATCGGTTCCGGGACGTCGATAGGCTTCCTGTACATAGGTCTGATCCAGATCCAGTGCGGTCCACGCCAGTTTTGTTCCACCTACTACCCGTGTTGTAAGCAAAGAGACCGAGAAGAGAAGGAAGACGGAGCAAGAGAGACTGTCCGGTCTATCTTGGCATCTCCCGTTCCGCGTCCAGATCTGCTCCGACATGACGTAGAAGACTGCATCATCTTCACCGAGATGCGACTACCTTCTGCACCGAGTTCATGGTAGATTTCTCTCTCTTTCTTATTCTTCTTATCTCTCGCATCATGAGCGAGTAGTTCCTTTTCGCTGGGGTGCGGAAAACTAGCCCCGCTGCCCATGCAAGCATGTTCTTTTATTAAGCATTCCATGGCAATGTATATAACTTTTTCATTTCATTGTTAATAGTTAAGTTTGTAGTTCGATTACCTACTCACGTTCATCTTGTTCTTCCTATGTCTTGAAAATCTCTATATGTATGATAGAATGTCATTTAACGAGGTGGACTCCTTGACGAGAACTTATGATGGGATTCCTTCAGGTCGTAATTGTATGATCTATGAGGGGACGAGCCATCTAGCCTTCGGTGACGCTTCTGCGTACCTAACACCTGTATAGGGGGTTCACAACCTTAGTTGGATTTTGTATCTTCTTGTTAATCGTCGATGTTTGCTCGTATGTTAATCGCCTGCTTGCTTATCGATTAATGTGGTTGACTCCCAAACTAGAAATAGAATGAGATTTCTTCGAGGTCGTAAGTATAGGATCCACAAGGGGATGTGCCATCTAGCCTTCGGTGATGCTTCTATGTGCCTAACGCCTGTATAGGGGGCCCACAACCTTCGTTGTATTTTTGTATCTTCTGAGCCGTAAGTAAGTGATCTGGATGGTGACAAGACATCTGATGCCTAAGGTGGTGTTTACGTGAACCTAACACCCTATGGGGGGGTTTTGCAGCAGCTCTATTTGGATTGTTATATCTTGCCAGGATTGTTTGCGATTGAATGTGTTTGCGTGTGTAGTGGTGGTGAAACCCGATACCATCCCAGCGATTCCATATCATTGATCTGAATCCAACTTTAATTCAGCTTTTATTTTCTTGCAATTAGTTTAATTAACCTCAATTCAACCAATCATTCTAAATATTAGTCGAACTCGAACTAGATTAGACTGACAAGGATTCTTAAAAATGTTTTCCTTTGGGTTTGATCCTTAACTATACTGTGATAAGACTCGTCTACTTGTGGGTGGTATTATTGCACTTTGGTTTTGGTAAAAGCTCAAGGATTTCAACCACGAGTGAGTTTGTTAGTGTGATAAAATCTCATGTCACCACTCATGTGGCCCTTAAAAATGATCATTCTTCATATATCAAACTTGCATCAAGATCACACATTTGATAAGTCTCTGACACTATCTACCGCAGGAAGCGTAACACGCATGGCATGACTTGCCTAGAAAAACCTTTCTGTCATGTCATGATTGTTCCACAAGAGCTCCACCCCCATTTTCCATGTAAATTGGAACATTCCACCATGACTATTCTTCCATAGGACTTTCGTTCCACCATCAAGCCACAATGGTCATTCCACCTAGAAGGGTCACTCTACCGAACCCTCATCAAGGTCTTTCTACTCCATAATGAGCGTGCTACCTAGAAATATTTTACTCTTCAATCCTAACATAACCTACCCATGCACCACATCTATCCCACCCATACTGCACAATAGCTATGTGTGATCATACTTTCCCAAAACCCTAATGTTCCCTAAACATTGCATTTACAACTTCCCCCCTATAATATCGTAGCTACCCCTAGACCCTATCAAATCCTTAGTGGTAGATACAGTGAGAATGTGGGTATGAATTACACTCCAAAACCACCACCTGCTCCTCTATTGTAATTCAATTCATCCTCTTCCTTATTTCCACCCCAAAAACCCTAGTTTTCTAGGGTTTAGTCCACCATTTGACTTCATTCTTCATGCAATTCACCTTGGAGGGAGGAGGTCTTGATTCTACTAGCTAGAGGTGAAGAGAAGGAGAATCTTCATTGACATTCCATGGCCACTTACTCCTCTTTATTATCTCTTTTTGTATCTTCATTTACTGTACCCTTCATGGGTTGTTTGGGAACGTAAGTGTGGGAATGTGATACCATATTATTGAAAATATCTATGCAGATCATTGTTTATTGTTGATAAGTGTGATATTCGTGCTTATTTTCTCTCCAAATATATTTATTTTTATTATAACTATTGAACCACCTAAAATATAGAAAAATTAGGTATTTTGAGGTTTGGAAGGGAAAAACACCAAAGTCCACTTGTGAGCACTTAGGTTGTTTTCCTCTCTACCCCTATATCCCACTAATCCTAGGTTGAAATCTAAGTTGCTAGGTGTGTATATCTCTCTCCATTAGCAGAGAGAAGTCTTAGAGGTTATATAGGGGGTAATAAGAGGTGAAAATCCTCTTTATACCACTTATATTAACCCTTGCAACCAAGTGGGATAGGAGAACCAAGACATAGAACCTAGGATAGTGTTGATATTGGCTTAGATTCATCTACCCCTACTGACTTGAGCCTGACTAGGGTGGATAGATTGTAATATAGGGACTTGTTCCCCTATAGACAATTTATGCCATCCATGGTTCACTAGTAGGATAAATTTCTAACCAAAATTTCCATTTATTATTTGGTTTGGTATCACTCAGATTGGATGTAGTTGATCTTTCTATGTCCCCCAAATAGCCTACCCATATCGTTAATAGCTTAAAACTCATTTTCTTAGTTGCTTGCTAGTTTATCCATCTCTTGCATAATGATACTTGATTCGTTAATGATGAACCCCTTTTGTTAGGTTATTTAGTTCGTAATTGTGGTTACTTTTTTGGTAATTTGGTTAATAGCTTAGCACAATTCTGGCTTGCATTGATGAGTTGATTGCATGTCTTAGTTGCAATTATGGTTTATTGTGATGGAGCAAACTTTTGATATTCTTGGTTATGCATATTATAGTGACAAAACAATAGTCTTAAAGTGAATTTCGATCATATGAAGGTACTTCATCTAGTTTGGCAAAGATTGAAATTTGTTGATGTTAATAATATGATTGATACCCTTAAGTATGTGTCATTTTGGATTAAGTTGGGATTGATCAAGTAAGTGAGTTTTTGCACCAAAATAGAATGGAATGCAACTATGATGAGGATAAAACTATGGCTTGAATTTCATAAAATTTTGAAGTTCCTAGAAGGAGATATTGTGATCTGAAATTGATGAAATAATGTATGTTTTGGTGACTTTAGAACCAAGTCTATTAATGATTTTACACCAAGCTATTGATATGAGCAGTGTTACGCTACCCCTTGTTAATGTATACGGGTTGGCGCCTCTTTGAGAAGGAGTGACCATGGAATAATTAAGTGGATATGGGTGTTGACCCTTGGATACCATCCAATGGACCAAGACCCCACTTTCTCGACGTGCTTCTTAGAGTTCGTGGGTGTATACGAAGTCTTGAACTGGCAGTTAACCTGGACTTGGTCAGTCCTTCACAATGACCCATCAGTAGGGACACAAAGAAACCATCTTTGCCGCCTCCACATCTCTCCACCCGGTTCCATAGGCACAGCGTTGTCGATTCAGAGATCGCACCGAATCACGAAGTACTTGACATGGGGCTTAGATCGCGAGAAAGGAGGATTCGACAGCCTATCACTGGTTGGAGGGTGGAGCCAATAATGGTGCTCGATAGCAAGGTTAGGGTAGAGGAGCTGAGTTCTGGTGCCAATCAAGGTATGAGGCCCGCTGGAGCTCGGCTGCACGATGGCGTCAGTAAGGAGGAGTCAAGGTGGATCGAACCCCCATAGTTTTCTAGCCACAATTCTCCCCTACGGCAGAAGGTGCAGAGGAGCTCCGCCGAGTCTAGATCTGACTGACAACCACTGCTGCTCATCGTGGAGCCACAACAACGCCTATGAACACGGGGGAGCCTAGGGCGGCCAGCCTCGCCGGACCCCCAAGCAGCAGGAGGAGGCGATCAGGAGGTTCTGATCTCTCTTGTGGAGGTAGGTATGGGCAAGGAGGAGGCCGCGTTGCCTTCTTGGTTGCCATTGGGTTCAAGTACCGGCGACGCTCGCACAGATGGTCACGTAGCGGACCGACGCTAACAGAAGAACGAACGTGAAGATCGCGTTGAGCGCAACACGTGAGAGAAGAAAAGACGTGGTCTAGCTAAGCCGAACCAGTAAACCGCTCCCCTGTTTGGTTCGGGGCTGGCTTTATGCAAGCATGTTTGTCTTGGACAAGTTTAGGCCTGCTGGAGTCTAATTTTGTTTGGCAAACCAGTATGATTCTGTTTGGCAAACCAGACTCATTCTGGGGGGCTGGACTCATTTCAGACTCGTTTCAAGCTGATTATGTTTGGCTGTGCAGGATGGGTTTAGTCTGATTCTATTTGGGAACTATAGGCAGGATTAGGTGAATCTGTCATATTCTCGCAGAACTGTTGTTAAAAATGTGGCCTTGTGACGCCGTTTAAACAGAAGTTTAAAAAAAAGTAACTAAAATATGAAATTGGCAGTCAAGCTACATGAAATATGAAATTGCCCTAATATATTTTGTTCATAACATAAACAAATTACATTATCGTCAGTAAACGCAACTGATAATAATCATATTGTCGTCATTAGTGAAACATAAACGATCACTGATAATAACATAATTGTTTACGGGTGATCTTCGTCAGGGGAGAAGGACAAAAAATGGGAGCAATAAACAGCCAAACCAAAGCTAAGATTTTGACAAGGCACTTTGGGGAGACATGGTTGGATGTTTCCTGCATGTTATGGCCTCATCGTACTCGTCCCATGACACTGGGCATGGTTCCTGCACCGGCTGCTTGTTTTTTTGTTTGATGTCGTCTTTTGAGAGAGACATTCCCTTTTATGTCACGGTATCGATTTTGTTTGTCTCTGCTGACCAAGACAGGGATGTGTGTTCCGTCAATAGCCCCTATGGCATTCTATAAACCAAAATAATGTTGTAAACATACAGAATGTTTGAAAATTAATTAAATTTATTAGGGGGGTAACTATTACCTTGAAGTATGGGTAGAACCTTGCGTTATGTAAAATGTGAGTATGTGTTGTCGTGCATGTAGTTGCGGTTTGCATGACAATGTAGTCATGGGTCAACGTACAAATAGTGTCCAAGACTTCGTTGAACTTTCTGCTAATGGTCTCACCGGAGTGAATGTAGTCCTCCACCAAAGTACGATTTGTGTGTCCATGGCCAACCATCTGTAGGAAATAGCAGACTGCCTCAACTGAGGTGACGCCTCTACTACCTCGCAAGAAGCCACGACTCTCAAGCTTGTCGAAAAGGGTCATTATAGTTTGTGGACGCATCCGATATAGGTCATAAGCCCTTTTTTCGTGACCGGTCAATATTTCTAAGACCTTTATGTGGCCACTCCTGATGCTAACAGACCTAGGGATATGAGGTGGTGTGGAGGCATCAACGTCTACTGCGTCCATGATTGAGTATGCAATATAGTCAGCAATTAAATCACCAACGTGAATCACTGGCCACAACAAGGTATCTAATAAAAGGTTGTTGAGCATGTCATGTGTTTGCGGTTGATCATTGGCAGACATGATGCCTACATGTACAATGAAAACAACAACAAAATAACTGCTACAACATAAGACAATCCAATTCACGTGCGAAAAATAAATTATTACAACACTCAATCAAATGAAATTGTACGGATATGTAATGTGTGTGCGGAAAATAAATTATTACAACAGTCAATCAAATGTAAATATTTGGATGGAAAATAATTAACATCAAATGCATACGAAATAAACCGTGCAATTATGTTCCCGATGGGCCAACATCACTGGATGTAGGAGACCACATCGGTGGCATACCTGGGAAGTTGGGTGGCGGGATAAATGGTGGCTGAGACGATGTGCCTGGGAAGTTGGGTGCAGAGGAAGACGACATAAATGGTGGGTGAGACGATGTGGTATTGAAATTGGGTGAAGGGAATGGTGGCACAAATGATTGTTGAGATGACGTGCTGTTGAAGTTGGGTGAAGGGAATGGTTGCGGAGACAGGAAATAAAATGAAGGCATTGGAGGTACAGATGTGCCAAAACCGAGTTGTGACCTTTCACAAAGGTCGTTTAACCACAAGGTTATCTTTGTAGGGGTGTTTTTGAGGCTAAGGTAGATGTTGCGGTTTGTAGAGTCCTTGATGGCGTTCACAAGTGCAGTAAAAACAGCGGTGGGGGCATCGGGGAAATTGTCATTAAAATGTTGTAAAATGTTTGCCAACTCTTCTTTTTCATAGGCTTTGGTCAACATGGATGTTCCTAACTCGTGAACCTTTGTGTAAACCAGTGTGAACTCAGCCAGAACTTCATTGGAAAGACTACATCGCTCTTGCGGCGTTGATTGTCGTTTCCTGCGCGTATGGGTAGAAGGACACCTACCCCCAACTGACGGGTTATCTGTTCCCCCAGGCCGCATGCTTTCACCCTCACTTTGCGCGTCTATTGCTGATTCTATGTACATGGGTGTATCATTCGCGCCTAAGTGGGCACGTACATCATCCTCAGACGCAACATCTGCAGGAATATGACCGTCCGCCGAAGACATTGCATAGTGTCCTCTAGCAATGTTCCTCCCCACCATTAGCTCTATGTCGTAGTAGTGGGGAAACGGGCGCCTAAGCAACCTAGTCAGGTCCCTGTCTGCATACGCTTTCAAAAATATGTGTATTAGGATAATCATGTTTACATGTACAGTCATAATTTGTTAGGATAAAAGTTCTATATAGTGTGCGTACCGCAATGGACTCTTTCCACTCAGGGGTGTCCGGTACAATGGGCTTGTGCCTTTCTTCATCCCATCCAACGCCACTCTTGTTGGTCAAACCCTTCAAATGGATGTAGTCCTTTTTAAGGTTCTTCTAGCGACATCTTATCTGGTCTAACTTATACATGTCGCCAACCCTATTATTGACATCAAAAGTTATTTCCCTCCAAGAGTCCCTAGTAAAATTACCATCAATACACCTTCCTAGGTCATATTGTTTGCGCAATGCTGTCACCACAGCGGCATCAGACTCTCTTGTCCATACAATACGGTGGTTAGGGTCGACGGTGTTGGTATGTATGCCCTGAGAGCCAATCATGGGATGATTGGTGGGATACATTAAGATTGATTTGATAAACATCAAAGGAAAGCTTCCAATTCTTTCTGGTTCAGTCATATGAGATAGTGATAGAACAGATTGAATGTCTAGAAAATGACAGTACTCAATGACGTATGCCTTCAGGTTCATGACCTGAACAATGAGATCATACAGATGATAAGAGTTTGTACATTCTTGATATGTCCCTAGTCGGATGTCATTGTGGAAGGTAGATAGACAGCAATGACACACAAGACTAGATTGTGGTGTTGGTTGATGACAGAATCTCATTAGTCATGATATAGAGATATCAAACCAAACACATAGGTACTTGTTAGAGAACAAGTGTACCGGACAGACCCACCGTGAGTTTTACACATGGAACCATGAGATGGTAGTCACAGTCAGTACTCACAGTGATGGTGGTGAGTGTGATTCTTAGACCTGAAATCACTACACTCAACACATGTCGTTGGGCACACTTTGACATCATCAAACGCAATTGTGAAACATGAGTTGTTATAAAGGTGATGATTGGGTGGCTTTGACACATGGGGCTTTTGAGGGGTGAGTGATAGATATGGGATTTGTCCCTCCTGAGGGAGTATGATATCCATGGCACTTGATGAGTAGGATTGAGAAAGGCGTGCACGCATGTGTGAATTAGAATATGATACTGATATCATACATATCTTTTCCAGTCTACTCTGAGATTAAGGAAGTGAATGAACATTGACAGGATGACTGTTCCATGCCTCGAGTTCATTCAGGATATCAGCGACAAAGGAATTATACATTCGTTGTAACACCATTCACGGATTGTAGGATGAAAGTTGTTCTCCAACTTTCTACTTTCACTTGGGTAGCACTGATGTGTGACTAGGCACCGCTCTTTGCTTGTGAAGTCATAAGTGTTATGGACTTTCACTGCCAACGTGAAATGGACCTGCAGGGTCACACACATAGGATTTAACCTGGAAGAGGAGTTTTGTCCACAAAGCAATGTTTATATTGATTACTAAAGGAGTTTAGTAGTTCACTTAAACACTCAATCAGTCGATGGCTCAATATTGTATGGTTCAAGGTGTTGGACGCATTGATTGGAGTATCGGATTGATTGAAATCGCATTTGACTGATTTGCCCAACCTGTACTCCCAACCGATCGGCTCATGTGATGAACCGGTCGGCTGAGGTTGCTGAACCGGTCTGCTGGAGTGTCCAGGCCGATCGGCTCATGCCTAGGTTGAAATGACCGGTTCAAGGGTTGAACCGATCGGCTCAACTGGTGCAACCGACCAGTTGGGAAAAGTCATGTCGGCAAGAATTTTCCTTTGGTTTCAAATTTCCCAATTCGATTGGGAATAATATTGGTATTCGATACCAATTGGGAAAGAAACAAGGAAAGTCTTTTTTGAGCCGGATTAGGACCATGAACCGATCAGTTCAGGGCACCAACCAATCGGTTGGAGTGCCCCAAACGATTGACTCATGTCCAACTGATCGGCTCAATGGCCGAACCGATCGGTTCAGTTATGAACCGATCATTTCAAGTTGCGAACCGGTTGCTTTTTGTGGAAAATTCTCGAACCCTTCTACTCCTGCGTTAGTCCCGCATTGCCCAGGATGGAGAACCCTGTCCCATGACTCTCCTATATATATAGGGGTATTGGGGGCTTCTCAAAGTACAGATCAGTGCAACCAGTTGCTCTGCAAGTTGTCGTTCTCTCTGGTTTTGGTAACCATGAGAGAGCTCGAGCAAGTGCTTCCCGCAAAAGGGAGGTGCAGCAAGGGAAGGACAACTGCAGTTGCAATAGGAGGCAGGAGAGCGTGTTGGCGACTAGTACGTCAACAGGAGGGTGCGACTCCTTCCACTTCCTTGTGGGACAAGGAGAGTGGAGTTCCAGGTGGTCCGTGTGGACTACTACAGAGGCGGGAGGACATTTCCGCTTAGGAGGACAATTATCATCCGACAGTCCGGTTCGAGTAGGAGTTGTCAGTCCCGGTGCGACCAGGAGCTGCACAGACGCCGTCGAAGTCCGGAGTTGAAGACCGCGCATTGCGCGAGGTATTGTCGCCGAGCAAGCCTCGGGACAAGGTATGATTCCGCAAACCATCTTTTCTTATTATATAGACATTGACGCGTTTCCTCGGTATGGGTTGGGGAGAATTTTTTTGTTTCTGCTGCCTTCTCTGTCTCCCCTAAAACCCAACAGTGGTATCAGAGCCACGTCAGCTGTTCTATATTTTAGGAATATCGATATGATCGATTTTGGTTTGTCGCCTTTATTTATTGCATACAATGCGAATAATATCGGCTTTATGCATGCCAATCCTAAATCCACAAATCTCTAATTACATATATGATATGTATTATTAATGCACTCGATATGCGTCGCCCTTAAACGAGTTTTGTGGTGGATGTATGTAGCATGATTATGGCCTATAAACCCCTATCTGTGATTGGTTGTGTGTGGTTGCTTTCATCTCGGTCTGCGCACCGATCTTCCCTCTCTTAATCCTGATGTAACTCAAAATAATTCGAGATTCTTCCTACCTTTGCTCCCCCCGAATGTAAATCGGGGTTTCTCTCTTAAAGAAATGTAATAAATAGAATATGATTTTATTTCCTATTATGTCAAAGACTGGTGGACATCAAGACGACTGCTCAGACGGTCGGTTCAAGGAGTGAACCGATCGGTTGACCTTCCAGACGGTCGGTTCAAGGAGTGAACCGATCGGTTGATGACCGGTTCGAGGAGCGAGACGAGCGGGTGGTGGACATGACGAGATGCACGATGACCAGGCGAACCGATCGGTTGGAGGAGCCAACCGATCGGCTGGTGGCACCCAGACGACCGGCTGGAGAGTACAGATCATTCATGTGATGAGTTGATCTACTCGGATGGCAAGGCACAGAGTTCATCTTGTACAGGTTGCATGTGATGTAGACCTAGATGACCGTGATTCCTCTTGGCTCGAGGAATCACATTAGGATGGCCATAATCATCGCTTTTTATCGTTTGTGCATGTTTTCTGTGGGATATAGCATGTATATGATACGTACTATGTATTGTGGTCATTGGATATGTATATGTATATAAAACCAAATCCCTCATTAAAATATTAAGTTTTAGATGCCTTCCAAATGCGACACACGTGAAAAGCTTGATCGACCAAGTGTGGGCACGCCCTAGCGTGGTGCACCGTCTATCTCGTGGAAGCGTGAAGGATGAATGTGTGGGTCTGACCTAGCAGGGTGCATATTCATCGTGTTTGCTTTGGGTCGGACTTAACAAGGTGATCTAGATGGGATCTAGTACCTTGAGGCATGGAGATGATCATTGCAAGGAGTTGTATATGACATCTTATCAAGAGTTTCATATGATGCAATTGGCAAAAGTTGCCTACCTGAGAGATCTATGTTGTGGGTGACAGCCCTAGCTGGTCCATGACTTAGAGGATTTCAGGATCTTGCCCACTAGAAGGTTGTACGCTGCAATATTCCGAATTGATGGTGAGGGCTATCAATTTGAAGTAAAATAGTGGGAGCGATAATTAATTAAAGGCCTAATTATATCGTCAAACTTTCAAATCAATCAAATAAGTCAAAAAAATGAGTTTTGGACTAAAATTGCATATTTTCCTTTTTGTAGTTCAAATGGCAACAAACAACAACAACTTTTCTTTGCGATCGGTCCTTGACAAGGACAAGCTAAATGGGACAAACTTCCATGACTGGTATCGGACATTGAGAATTGTTCTCACTCAAGAGCGTAAGCTCTATGTCCTGGATACTCCAATTCAAGAGGAACCCGCTCCTAATGCACCAAAGGCAGAAAGGGATGCTTACAAGAAGCATTCTGATGATGCCATTGATGCAAAGTGCTTGATGCTATGTTCAATGAACCATGAGTTGCAGAGGCAACATGAGAACATGGGTGTCATAGAGATGATTCTGCATTTCAGGAACATGTATGAAGATCAGGCACGGCAAGAGAGGTACAATGTTTCTAGGGTGTTGTTTAAGTGCGTCATGACAGAAGGAGATCCAGTCGGTCCTCACACACTCAAGATGATTGGGTATGTGGAGAACCTGCAGAGACTGGGATTTCCACTGAGCCAAGAGTTGGCTACTGACGTGATACTGCAATCGTTGCCAGAATCTTACAGTCAGTTTGTGATGAACTACAACATGAACAAATTTGATAGGCCACTGTCAGAGTTGTTGGGCATGTTGAGGACAGCCGAGTTACAGATAAAGAAGGACAAGCCTAAGTCCGTGATGGTGATCACGAGCAAGAAAGGCAAGTCCAAGCATAAGGGCAAGGGCAAAGCTAAGAAAGGTTCTGAAGCTAGCCAGGAGTCCAAGCCATCTTCAGCTCTCAAGGCCAAGGGAGGCGTGACAAAGAAAGGAAATTGCCACCATTGTCAAAAGCCAGGACATTGGAAAAGGAATTGTCCTCTCTACCTGGAAGAACAAAAGAAGAAGGAGGAGACTGAAGCCTCTACTTGAAGGTGTCATGTAAATAAACTTGTAACACTTTTTGAGATATATGATATAAAGATGTAAAGTGTAAAGCATTCTTACTTGGGGCAAGTGTTGCCTTTATAGATAGGAATACTTTAGTTTATTTTCATCCAATAAGGCATGTAATACAGTTATGAACTGCTATTTCATACTTGCCAATAGATAGAAACACTTTTTTTTTTGCATATTGTATGACAATGATGGCAATCAATAAAGTTGTGTTTTCAATCTTAAAGATGTGATCTTTGTGGCAATGGCTTATTTATCTTGTGATATTTGATATGCATAAGATAAGACGATACCTAAAAGTTATAGATAACTCAAACAATATAATTAGCATTAATCATGAGAAATTCATTTCTAGTTTCCATGTAATGAATAAAACTAGACTCTTTTGGTTAGAGAACCAGTAAGGGACATGAATATCTTGGACATGATTAATCAATCTTCACTAATGTAGTGGGAGAATGATTATCCTATTAGGTATAATACATGTGATGTATTTACATACCTATTGGAATAAATGCTAATACTTCAAATGGTGTTTAGAGAAATACCAATATGAATGTCTTGAAGTGTTCAAGATTATCATAAATGATGTACAAATTTGGTAGAGTATTAATTCTTGATGAGATCAATGAATAAAATACTTGGACCAAATGTTTGAGATCCTTATGAGTGATTATGATAGTGTATCATAGTGAACTCATGATTAAGGCATGGTGATGTCTGAATCAAGAAGGAATCATACTCTAAGGAGTTAGAGAATGATTATCAAATAACTGAATTCTTCTTAATAAATGAATACCCCACACTAATAAAAGAAATTAAGAATCACAAGGGTTGTGAGTTCTTATATCTTTAACAGATACACCTCAATTATCTATGTGATGAGTTGTTCATGTGATGAGTCAACTATCAAGATGAATATGAGGAACCGAATCTTGAGTTATGGTGTATGACCATTACATCCTAAATGACATCCATGTGAACCATAAGGTATGACCTATATGGTAGCACTCATTGGATCATATCCATAAGTGCAAATGAGTCTTAAGTGTTAAGACACATGGATAACATTTTGAGAAGGATGATGCTTGTTGATTGCAACTTAATGACTGAGACATTTGGCATATGGATACTGAAACCGCATTCCTATGAGGAATAAAACCAGGATGTGTACGTGACACAACCTATAAGGTTTATGAATCCACTAATGCAAATGAAGTCTATAAGTTACAATGGACTAATCAATGTGATTGATTGAGTACAAGAAACTTAAAATTGGATCTTTATTTTGATGATATAGTCAAAGGGTTTGACTGATATGTCAAAGATAAAGAAGGGATCTGTGATTTAGTGGGAGCGTGTTCACATTCCACATATTGATGTGAAATGGAAATGTTCTAGACTGGAAATATGGATGTGGAAATTATCTTTAAAGGAAGATAGAGATGTTTCCTATGTGATAGGAATAGAGATCTATAGAGATAGTTCTCGAAAATCTCTTGACCTGGAAAGAGAAAGCATACATTGGAAATCTGTACTGAAGTGTTTAGTATGCACAGATTCAGTGGGAGAAAACTTATCCATGTTACATGGAGTTAGTATCCCAAGGCCAAGTGTCCAATTCTTATGAAGAATGGGAACACTAAGAATAGATATGGATCTATCATGTATGTAATCATCCCATTATCTTGCATGTATGACATGGCAAGAATAAAATGCATTCATCATCTTGTATGTAGGACATGGCAATATGATGTGCTCATCCTGATAACTCGTATGTAGAACATAATGAGTGGATGTCTGTCTACTTCCAGTAAGGGTTACTGGAATACCATGAGAACTTGATAAGTGCTTGTGAAGTATTAGTTCTATGGAGATAAGGAAGAGTTCGATGTAAAGAGTTACATTGATGCGAACTTCCGAAAGGACAGAAAATTAATCGCAAAATGTACATGAGATGTATAAAAGAGAATATTTGTTGATAATTGGAAATGTTCCAATAAAGCCATTTAAAAAGGGAAATGCCGAGTATCTATGTGTTAGTGAACAGCATTGGATACTATATGGATCTGAAAGTTCATAGGATGAACTTATATTCCACTCATTGATGATAAGTTTGGAATCCTTGATCATGCAATGTGGCTAAAGGTTAGCAAAGGAATACTATATCGCATATTACGGCAACTCCATCTCATACGTATGACGTACAGCGAAGAGATGCGAGACATGCAATTTATACTGACTTTGGCAAGGTGTTGTCATTACTCACTATGTTCGCACTAAGAGCACAATAACATGTGGGACATGTTTGAAGATCACTGTGAATATGATTCAAGAGTGATTGGCTCGCAGTGCACGTGGGAGTCTGTTGGTATGTATGCCCTGAGAGCCAATCATGGGATGATTGGTGGGATACATTAAGATTGATTTGATAAACATCAAAGGCAAGCTTCCAATTCTTTCTGGTTCAGTCATATGAGATAGTGATAGAACATATTGAATGTCTAGAGAATGACAGTACTCAATGACGTATGCCTTCAGGTTCATGACCTGAACAATGAGATCATACGGATGCTAAGAGTTTGTACATTCTTGATATGTCCCTAGTCGGATGTCATTGTGGAAGGTAGATAGATAGCAATGACACATAAGACTAGATTGTGGTGTTGGTTGATGACAGAATCTCATTAGTCATGATATAGAGATATCAAACCAAACACATAGGTACTTGTTAGAGAACAAGTGTACCGGACAGACCCACTGTGAGTTTGACACATGGAACCATGAGATGGTAGTCACAGTCAGTACTCACAGTGATGGTGGTGAGTGTGATTCTTAGACCTGAAATCACTACACTCAACACATGTCGTTGGGCACACTTTGACATCATCAAACGCAATCCTGAAACATGGGTTGTTATAAAGGTGATGATTGGGTGGCTTTGACACATGGGGCTTTTGAGGGGTGAGTGATAGATATGGGATTTGTCCCTCCTGAGAGAGTATGATATCCATGGCCACTTGATGAGTAGGATTGAGAAAGGCGTGCACGCATGTGTGAATCTGTATATGATACTGATATCATACATATCTCTTCCAGTCTACTCTGAGATCAAGGAAGTGAATGAACATTGACAGGATGACTGTTCCATGCCTCGAGTTCATTCGGGATATCAGCGACAAAGGAATTATACATTCACTGTAACACCATTCACGGATTGTAGGATGAAAGTTGTTCTCCAACTTTCTACTTTCACTTGGGTAGCACTGATGTGTGACAAGGCACCGCTGTTTGCTTGTGAAGTCATAAGTGTTATGGACTTTCACTGCCAACGTGAAATGGACCTGCAGGGTCACACACATAGGATTTAACCTGGAAGAGGAGTTTTGTCCACAAAGCAATGTTTAGATTGATTACTAAAGGAGTTTAGTAGTTCAATTAAACACTCAATCAGTCGATGGCTCAATATTGTATGGTTCAAGGTGTTGGATGCATTGATTGGAGTATCGGATTGATTGAAATCGCATTTGACTGATTTTGCCCAACCTGTACTCCCAACCGATTGGCTCATATGATGAACCGGTCAGCTGAGGTTGCTGAACCGGTCGGCTGGAGTGTCCAGGCCGATCGGCTCATGCCCAGGTTGAAACGACCGGTTCAAGGGTTGAACCGATCGGCTCAACTGGTGCAACCGACCAGTTGGGAAAAGTCATGTCGGCAAGAATTTTCCTTTGGTTTCAAATTTCAGAATTCGATTGGGAATAATATTGGTATTCGATACCAATTGGGAAAGAAACAAGGAAAGTCTTTTTTGAGCCGGATTAGGACCATGAACCGATCGGTTCAGGGTACCAACCGATCGGTTGGAGTGCCCCAAACGATCAGCTCAGGTCCAACCGATCGGCTCAATGGCCGAACCGATCGGTTCAGTTATGAACCGATCATTTCAAGTTGTGAACCGGTTGCTTTTTGTGGAAAATTCTCGAACCCTTCTACTCATGCGTTAGTCCCGTATTGCCCGGGATGGAGAACCCTGTCCCATGACTCTCCTATATATATAGGGGTGTTGGGGGCTTCTCAAAGTACAGCTCAGTGCAACCAGTTGCTCTGTAAGTTGTCATTCTCCCTGGTTTATGTAACCATGAGAGAGCCCGAGCAAGTGCTTCCCGCAAAAGGGAGGTGCAGCAAGGGAAGGACAACTGCAGTTGCAATAGGAGGCAGGAGAGTGTGTTGGCGACTAGTACGTCAACAGGAGGGTGTGACTCCTTCCACTTCCTTGTGGGACAAGGAGAGTGGAGTTCCAGGTGGTCCGTGTGGACTACTACAGAGGCGGGAGGACACTGCCGCTTAGGAGGACAATTGTCATCCGACAGTCCGGTTCGAGTAGGAGTTGTCAGTCCCAGTGCGACCAGGAGCTGCACAGACGCCGTCGAAGTCCGGAGTTGAAGACCACGCATTGCACAAGGTATTGCCACCGAGCAAGCCTCGGGACAAGGTATGATTCCGCAAACCATCTTTTCCTATTATATAGACGTTGACGCGTTTCCTCAGTATGGGTTGGGGAGAATTTTTTTGTTTCTGTTGCCTTCTCTGTCTCCCCTAAAACCCAACAGACGGGAGGCATACTCGTGTAGTTGCTGCAATATTTGATGACAGCGACCGGTAACTAAGATGTACATAAATATATAACAACAACCATGATATCTCGACCGCACAGTATAGTGTAAATTACATATCTTTTGGTTCAGATTACATGTCACCCACATTTAGGAAAAATTCTTCGAAAGATATTTAAACAAAAGTTGAAAATAAAAATATGGAAAGAAAAGTAGGCAAACACACCTGACTCAGATCAATTACATGGCACACGCATTTTGTAAATATCAGATCTTGCATGTGTAAAATGATTTAAAAAATAGAAACAATGATAAATAAAATCAATAACAAGTGTGGTCTGTGGCAGAATAAACAAGGCGAATAGCACACCACATTGTGGTTGATTTATAGGGTTATACAAATTACAGATATTATCAAATGACTCCATCTAATTCATAACATGAGATCACTAAAATTAAAGCAGATTCATGAAGTTGTAACCAATGTGTTCAAACGCATGTTACTGAAGCACATATACATAAAAGAACAAAAACCTAACATGTCTATAGGGTTATAGTTTTTAACATGAGTCAAATTCTTTGTCTGAGATCATCACTCAAATTTTTTGTGCTAAAATACATTTTTATTTTTTAGTACCTTTACATAATTAGTGTAAATGTTTAATACAATTCAGTCACAACAGAAACCATTTATGTGTGTTCCTTCAATACTGATTCAATCAGTATATACACAAGCTTCATTGATTAACACCTAAAAACAAATAATGAAACACCAACGAGCATATAGGCAAGTTACAAATATACACAAATGAGACAAGCTTGATTGATTAACACCCAAACACAAATAATGAAACACCAATGAGCATGTAGGTAGGTTAATGATCAAATAGAATGATTAGATAGTTAATGATCAGAGATAAACCTTATCAGCAGAGCACATGACTAACATTAGTACAGACTAAAAAGTTAAGCCACCCTTTTTTAACATGAGTTCAGGACTAAACATCAGAGATAAACCTTTTCAGCAGAGCACATGACTAACATTAGTGTAACATGATTTACTTGTTCCTACATTCTACTGTCCATATAAAAGGTCATTTACAAAAAACAAATGATTCATCTGAATGAGGTACTCCTCCCTGGACCTATCATCATCTAACATTCGATATAAGACACATCTTCATAGCATCATTTAACATCCCCATAACTTCTTCATGTCTAATAAGAACACAAGAATATATGAACGTAGAATGTCCCAATGAGAGCACATGATCTCTAAACAGGAGATGGTACAAACTGAAAAAGGTTTGGTAATTACTCCTTAACCAAGATGGAATGCATACCCAGCCCCAGTAAGGAATAATGGATGAACGAGAACCTTTTGTCTGACTGGTTTACAGAGAAAGCATCTCGACCAGGGAATACAGACTCACTAATATGACAGCAGAGGAAAGGATACTCCTTAACCAAGATGGAATACAGACTCACTAAGAAAAACACATTTCAAGCTTCAAATGCAAGTGGAGTGTGGTGTATGACTAAAACCAAGTCAAGTCTAACATCTTTCTGAAAAGCCAGCAACAGGATATGGTGTATGCTCCATATCACCATATTCAGCCATCAAACAAACGTATAGTACCATCATTTAACATCCCCATCAATTAATGTCTAATAAGAAGACAAGGATATATGAAGTTATAATCCTAGATCACTGTCACATATATAACATTTTAAATATTGTAACATTAAATCAACTATTTGTACATATGATAAGGTAACTGCAAAGACCTTCATTACATATACAAATAATATTTTTTTCCTATTGAAATCGTGCTTCTTAGACCAACACATACTACAGACCACATCAGTCAAGTATGTTCTGTGCAGAGTAAACAACGGGAAAAGCATCAAAAGCAACAACATTCAAAAAATATACGCTTTTAACTAGCAAAAGGAGTCAACTATTTCGTACTTAACATCATATAAACCCAATCTAACAACTGATAAACTCAACCGAAATGACGATAACATCAGATTCAACAGTACATGTTTTGATAAAGAACATGATTTCACAAATGTTTTGGTACTTATTCGACATTGTGCCTTGATCGACATTAACCGAAATAACCCTCTACCCTACCCAAAGACCAACCTGAGCAGAATCTCACCTTGGAGTGATGACAGAAGTGGCGGAACCTGGGCACAAGCGTCGACCTGGGCAGCGCCGACAGACCACGAGCGAGCGGCAACGATCTTCTGCGGAACACCTCGCAACACTTCAACGAAGAGGCTTGTGTAGAAGTCGAGCACCTCGCAGCACCACACCCCCAATTTAAAGGCACAACACTGACTAGGGTTTCAGATTCCTCTGTGCCACCTACGCCTTCTTCTGTGGACGACATGACCATTCATGGCAGACCTGGCGAATGGAGATAAGCACCGGAACCTTGCTTTTGACCGACCTAGCTCGGCGGTGGTAGGCGGCAGGAAGCCTAGCGGCCGCTTGACCGGGCCAACCATGGCAGATCAAGGAAGCCTACTCGCATTTACTTCACGGGCGAGCATGGAAGAAGGTAGGCAACTGTGGATTCGTGATGAGGGAGAAGATGCCAGCCAGCAGCGCCGAAGCTAGCTGTGTCGGGAGCAGACAAGGGGGGAAGCTACTTCGCCAGGGAGAGAGGGAAAGATGTGTCACGAGGGACGTGAGGGACGAGTGTCAAGGTAGGATCTCAAACCGGGTTTGAGATTCCAAACCTGCCTCTACCTGTACTGCGTCAAGCTCCAAAATGGGACTGACTAAACTCAAAACGGGGTCCGAACCAGTCTCCTTGCCAAACAGAAACCCAACCCGAGCTGGACTGGTTTGGTCCTACGTGTCGCTACGCGACAAGGCCTAAACCCAGTCCACACCCGAACCAAATAGGGGCCTAGTGACCCAGATAGAACAGCTCACATTGAACCAAGCGGATCTAAGTGAGAAGCTGTGACAACCCTGAAGCCACGTGGCAATACAAGATTAGCCAGAAAAAGGTAAATGCCCAAAAATACTCAGATCTTATAAAATGCATAATAATTAGCACAAATATCAGAAAAATACAAATAATGTATCAAAATTCTCAGAAACATGTGTAGAACACAATGGAACTATTATATTAGGCTTTTGATGTACTAATCTCAATGATATCATGTAAGTTGTGAAATGCTTATTCCATGAATAATAAATATCAAATGATGGCCTAAAATTATGATAAAATGTCAGTAAATTCATACTCATGCTTATAATCCATTTGATATCAGTAATTATAATGTTGATGCACTAAATCTTGTATTTTGCACCATATGGCTAATTAGGGCTTTTAACCCTAAATAAAATGTAGAAAATACATTGATGATCAATAAATGATGAAATTTACAAAGTAAGATCATATCTGTATATGGAACCTTATATGTAATTAAGAGATCATGATGATGCACAAAACTCATGTTATATGAAGATGACTCTTAATACATAAGATGTAACCCTAATTTGACTAATGAATATAAACTAGGGTTACCATGTGCACAAAAAGGATATGCAACTTAATGTTTAAATAATGAATCATAATATGGAAAATGACATCAGTAAGGTAATCCTAAGACAAGAATGCAAGTAATAATGGAAATATACTAAAGAGATCAGGTAAACTCTAAAATGGATATAACTAGGGTTATTAAGATGATGGGAACCTGATGATGGTACATGATCTTTTCTTAATCAGGGTTGACCAAGGATGTAGTTTACATGAGGATATATCTCATATCAAGAATGTGATTAGGTTTGTCTTTCTTGATCAAGGTACGCCATTACCTCTTACTTGGCTTATTATATAATATGCTTGTGGTATATGTGTAGTAAAATACTTGGCATATGATATTTGATGAAATGATTGTTCTTGTATTATATGTTGCTTGAATTTTCATACTTATTTCTATGAACACATGAAACATAATATATTTGTTTCATTATATCCAAGCACTTCAATTCTTTGGTAGTAAAGTGCTGGAAAATAAGTACTTCAACTCTTTGGTAGTAAAGTACTTGGAAATGATCCAACTCTTTGGTGGTAGATCATAAAGACCTTAATGCATTCAACTCTCAGGTAGTAAATGCATGGATGAAATAATGGAAATGTGCTTAAAATATGTGTTCTCTTTCGTTAATGAACATCTTTGTGCCAGTATATGATCTTTCTTATATTTCTTTATAACTGCCAAGTATTAGTTTTATCTTATTGCCAAGATATGATGAGAGGTTTATAAAAGACACATAGGCATACTCAGTACAATATTCTTGAATATTGTGCTGATGTGTACCACATGTAATCTTTTGTTTAAGTTGCGAACATGAGCTTTTGAAGGCCAGGATAGTTGAGAGTTGTGTGGCGAGTTGATGTACATGTGGACATGTTGTCTTAAGATCATGTTGTAGATGTAGTACATGTATATATAGAAGTTTGATGTTCAATATGTAATATCAAATGTTGTACTAATTTATTATGTAATTATATGTTGAATGGTGAACATGTATTGTATGGTTTTATTATTGTTCATGTGCATGTGTTATTGTTGTTTCCTTCTGAGTTCCTCTAATTTTCTTCTTCTTAGCCTAGTGTGGGGTGTTTAAATTGGAATTCTCTATGAGGTGAGGTTTCAATTTGGACATTACACATTAGATTAAGTTTTAGAAAATATGGGGACATAAAATTTATAGTCTATAATATTCAATTTCCATTGATAGTTTACTAGTTAATTGTATTCTTGTTAGCTAGTTAGCCCTTATTACTAGTGTTAACTTAGTTTTCATACTGGCTTTATATTATTGCATGCCCCTATATCTTCATAACCCAAAATTAAGTTAAACTCTAAATTCCACATCTAGGAACCTAGAGAACCAACCTAGATCTAACACCTTTATCATCCCCATAGATTCGATCCCCACTTACCATCTCTTCTACAATCTCGATCTTGTGCACATGCAGATATGTTGTAGAGTGTGTCTATTATGTTACATTATAAGTTCGATGGTCTTAGAAGCATCAAGCCTTCTACCACCATTTTTAGGGATGGTATTTATGGACCTTGCTAGTAGTTTCTCTTTGACATTTTTTGTTTTCCCTCACCATTGCTTATATTTTTGCAATACTCTTGCATTCTTTGTTTGCTAACTTTCTCTCTCTCTCCCCCTCTCTCTTACACACAAACCTTTGATCATTTGCAATCATGTAGGTGATAGTGCATGTTCTGAAGCCTCTCCTTGTCTTATGATACATTCTTTGAATATCTTGAGAGAGGCCACTAAGGAAAAGGAAATAACCACCAACAAGAGAGAGAAGTTGAGATGGAAAGCCAGATGGTGGCCCCTCTCTTCAAGGCTACTATCAAGAGTGCAATCAAGGAGGATATTATGAACAATAACATCCCTTTATACACCTCCATCACCTCCAAGACTACTTTAGTCTGAGTAACTACACTTCTACTATTGTGGGATAGCTACCAGGACAAGAATTCTCAATCCAAGTAGCTCTAGTGCAACTCCTCTCAACATTATATGGTCTCGAATTAGAAAATCCATACAAGCTTTTTGACTCTTACTTGGAAGTGTGCTCCACCATACACACTCTTACCTCTATTGATGATGCTATTCGTGTTGGTGATATGCCCTGAGAGCCAATCATATGATGATTGTAATGGCACATCTTTCAATAGATTTAATTATTTATAAAGGAAATCTTCCAATTTATTCAGTCATGAGATAATGGTGTAACATAATAAATGTTTAAAGAATGGTATTACCCAATGACGTATGTTTTCATCTTGAGGACTTGGACGATGAGATCATACAAATGTCAAGAGTATATGCATTCTTGTTATGTCCCTAGTCAGATGTTATTATGGAAGTATAATAGACAACAATAACACTTAAAACTAGAGTGTGTGTTGGTTGATGAACAAATTTAATTAGTCATGATATATGATATCAAACCAATCACATAGATACTTGTTAGAAAACAATGTATCGGACAAACCCACCTTGAGATTGACACATGGAAACCATGATTGGTACTCAAAGGCACATCTCAAAGTGATGGTTGTAATTGTGGTTCTTAGACCTAAAATCACTACACTCATCACATGTCGTTCGGTGTATTTTGACATCATCCATCGTGATCCTAAATAAGGGTTGCCATAAAGGTGGTGCTTTGGTGCACTATGACACATGGGGATGACTATGAGTGATGTAGATTGGATTTGTCCCTCCTACATGACTTTGATATTCTATCCACTTCGTAAGAGAGATTGAGAAATGCATGGGCATTCTGATATGAGTCAATATGTGATATTGAGCTTACACATATCTCAGACAGTCTGCTCTAGTTCAAGGAACATGCTTGAATGTTGAAGAGGATGATGATTACATGCCTTGAGTTCAATCTGGATATCAGAGACAAAGGAACTATACAATCACTATAACACCAATCAAAGTTTGTAGGTTAAGTTGTTCTCCAATCTCTCTAGTTACTTGGATAGAAATGAAGTCTTGCTAGATACCAATATTTTCTATGAAATCATAATATGATCATGAATATCACTGCCAATATAATTTGGAGCCTATCGGGTCATGCACATAGGATGTATTGGAATAGGAGTACAGTTGTGGATGTGATTGGAAATATTATAAATCAAATTCATTACTAAAATGTTTAGTTAATCTATTTAGAATTATATTGGAATATAATCTAAGTTAATTGGTTAAAATATTAAGCCAATTAATTAGACTTTGGTTGGGTAATCCCAAGCTATTGACTGGATCCGGATGATAAAAATTAGTTAATAAATGAATATGATTAATTGGTTAATTAATTGATTCTAGAATATCGCTTTAAAGAGTCCATGAGTGGCTCATTTTAAACGCAACTGTAGCCTTTTGCTTCCAAGGGATTTTGGAAAACCCCTACTTCCTTTCTTCTCCTATGATGGTTGTCTTTTGAGACACACTATTAGAAATGCTCTTGTAGGTGAGTCCTAGTTGTCATTGTCCCAGAGCAAGAGAGAAGGATAGAAACTATGACGCTAGCACATAATCAAGTGAAAGGCTATTCCTTCCTGCCGACTTAGGAAGCATGACGTGGAGTTCCAGTCCATTCATGTGGACAAAGTAGAGACACAAAAATTTCACACTTTCATTCGGAGGACGTCGAGGACCATATGTGCATGCTAGGAGTGGTGCACATCATTGTTCCAAGAGATGTCGTCGAACTTGCTCCACAACAAGGTATATCCTATGCACCCTCTTTCCAAATATGTTGTTGTTGATGAGATTCTCTTACAAGATACGTGAAGACTTTTTGTTGGTTCCTCTATGCCTGTCACCTCCATGAAACCTAACAATTTGTTAGAAAATTTCCCCCTTCTCACTCAAGGATAAAGAAAAATAGTGGTATTCTTCCAAGATTGAGATAATGACACATGAAAGGATGCAAAATGAGTTCCTACAAAATTTTTATCCCATATCAAAGATGACATCTATGTTTTGGTCCATTACCTCCTTTATCTAGTTAATACCTTAGCACTATATAATTGGGAAATGTTTCAAAAACTGTTAAGATACTCCCCCCACCATGAGGTACCACAACGACAGTTGATGCAATCTATTAATGATGAACTATCACAATTGAATCAAATTATTCTCGACTCTTATTATGGTAGATCCTTCATGGAAAAACCTCCCAACGAATCATGGCCATAATTTTAGCATGTCGCTAAAAATTCAAGGCACCATGCTTTTATCTCTATTAGTTTCTATGATAAAATTGTGGGTGTATCTCCTTTAATGCAACTTCCCACCTTGCAATGATACCAATATGCATAATGATAATACACCTCTTTGACATGATGAAAATGTTGAAAAATCAAGGATTAGGCATTTCTAGTGATTCTGTAAAAGCAATGGATACTTATACAGATAGATGAAGGCTTATGGGAACTAGAATTTTGACATACATATATCTCAGTCTTACAGTTTGATATGGAAAAACCATCCTAAATTTTCATCGAAGAAAGGTGAATATGTCAAACAATAACCACAAGATTAACAACACCAAGGGACAAAGTAAAATTTTAAATATGAAGGTGAAGTTCTTTCAAGGCTATGGATCCTTAAAGAGGTCATGAAGGACGTTCCAAATCATGGACAAACAATTGATAGGCTTGAGAAAAGGCTTGATAAGCTATCATTGTCGCATGCCAACCGTGAGGAGGGGATACTCCCATCTCAAACCATGGTGAACCCAAACAACTCAGGTGGTCAAGTAGGTGTTCCCCAAAAACCATTTTTCCCATCTCAAATGCAAGTGCAACAACCCCTTCTTCAATATCTTAAAGGACCTCCTCCAAAAATGCATATGTAGATGCACCAAGGCCCAGTGTTGCAATACTATTACAAATATCATGCACCCAATCCACAACATCCTCCTCATCACATTCATGGTCATCCTAAAAAAACCCTCAAATGCCTTAAGGTCCTCCACAATAGTAAAATCAAGGTCCACCTCCACATATAGAACAAGCTCCCCTTCTACTTGTGAGAAATTTAGTGTGGTGATTATTCTTATAAGTGGAAAGACACTTGAGCAGCAAAAGAACAAAGCGAGAAGTGATACCATGATAGTTAACAATGATATTGAGTGGTGTCTATGACAATAATTATATTATGAATCTGACTAATGATCTTGTTTCTCCTATTGAAGATAATGTGCAAGACCTTTGATGAACTCTCACCATCCAAGAGGAAGACAAAGTAAATTGAAGACATTTTTGAAACATTCAAGAAAATAAAATTAAAACACCCTTATTGGATTCTATTAGGAAAATCCTTCTTATGCTAAGTTTCTCAACGAAATGTTTTAAGAGAACGTCGGTTAGAAGGATGCTTCAGAAGGTAAATCTCATTGAGCAAGTTAGCTCAACCGTGAAACATGAATTTTCCAAAAAATTAAAGACCTATTTGTCATTATTATTCCTTTCTATATTGGAAGACACCATGAGAACGCCCTTCTTGACTTGCACTCATGTATCAATTTGATGTTGCATTATGTGTATGCTGAGATTGGCTTATGCCAGCCAGATCCAGTCAATGGTACCCTTCAATTCATTGATAGTTATATGAAAATTCTCAGAGGCCAAGTGGATGATGTTCTTGTGAAGATCAATGACAAGACCTCTTATATAACATACTCAAATTTAGGGAGTATGGGTTAACCATCCCTTATTATAAGCTCCTACTTAGTATCTATAACTTCTTCTCAAATTTAAGGTATATCAAAATAAGTTGAATTCCAATAGAATAATGTAGTTGAAATATCCTTTACATTTGAGACATCAAGATTTCATAGCCAAATTAAACTAATAAGAGAATTCAATATAAATACACCGACTAATATGTTTGGCCCAAATTTTACCCTCTAGGATCCTATAAGATGAAAAGATGAGAAAAATTGGTTTAATAGGAATTAATGTGCATCCATTGATTAATTAAAAGGAGTAAATAAACTTAATGAGTGATTAGTTTATAATTATGAAATTTAAAACAAAACATATTTGAAATATAAAATTTATGACAAATTTTGATTCCTCACATCCCAATTAGCTTAATTATAAAATTTAGGCATTTTGAATGTTGTTTGCTACTCCAATTTAATAGAAAAAGAAAATACCAAAGTTGGCTTATGTTTAATTGAATTAATCAATGAATCACATTGATCATAATAATGTATTATTTATTTCTCAGTAACGCCTTCCACACATTGACGATGTCTATTCTACCCCCCTGGTGCAAACCAGGCGTCTTCTTTCTGTATCCGACTTCGACGTTCTTTCCTTCTTTATTGTTTCCTTCTTCTCTCCCTCTTCCTCTTTGAATCTTCCTCGCCTCCTTATTCAACAATCCAACCGACCCCACTCTTTCTCTCCCTCTTCCTCTCTTCCTTCACTCTTTATTCACATAGACACCATAAATCATAACCTCGTCAGTACTAGGTGTAGTGGTCACCGCCCGCACCTTGGCCGCCTGCAAGCCAGGACATTGCCACCTCCTTCAGCCCTAGCAACACCTCGCATACCTACTCTTACTTCTCTTTGACCTATCCCTCTCCGCCTTGCTCTCCTCTCACTTTCTTGGCCTACCCAATCGCTTGATTCTCATCCTCTTTGTGCCAAGAGGTTGTGATAGCATGGTGTTGCCACTGCCTTCTGCATTGGCTGGTAGGAGTCATGTTGGCACTTGCAATAGTGGCAGCCCACTACTTCTACACAATATCAACCTCCATCATTGGTCCAACTCCTACTGTCACCTTAGAGGCCTTCTTCGTCCTCCAACACTTCTTCCTTCCTCACTGTAGACCTATAGATCGATGGTCATGTTGACAACTACCAGATCTGCCATTGCCCTGAACATGGATCATCACCATGGCCACCACCATCCAGAAGATGATGGATGGTAGAAACAGAACATACTCCTATGCACACCACCAATCCTAATGACATTGATCTTCATCATGAATGTATCCACCATGGAAACCTCCTCCTTCCTCTCAGCTCTCGTGCCTCCAACTCCACCCTTCTTTCCCTACTCCCTTGCTTCTGTTGCACCTGCAACTTTCCTTCACCTACAAGCTACAACCAACACTACATATGCTCAGGTTCACATGAGTCTACAAGACCAACCATGGGCCACTCTCATATCCTAAGATAAGGTTCCTAGAGGTTCAAGGATTGAGTATAAGATATCCTTATTCCCATCATCTACCATGGGAGCTACAACTCCAAGATAATGATGACATGTACAGGGGACCCATGAAGATTTGAAGAGCTCCTAATCCACCTTGTCACTGTACAACATGGTTCATGATCGATCTACATAGCTTTTACCAAGTTAAGCTTTCTTCTACTACCATCATTTGATGGGAAGAACTGGTCTACCAAAGGTCCCGTAGGGAATCAACAAACTGAAGGTCAGTATTCTTCTATGATTCCAATTTAGATAATCAACTAGATAATGGACATATCTACTAGTAATATAGAATTAGTTGTACCAGTTAGTCATAGTAGCTAATAGAAACCCTACACAAAGTATTAGCATAAACATTAGTGTATTAACATATACAAATATGTAACTCAATGATAAAAACATTCTTGATCTACTATAACTACTAAAATCAGTAACATAGAATTGGTCCTAGTTGTTAGTTTGGATCACCAATCATTAAGTGAATGGTATATGGTCATACATATGCATGATTTAATATACATAAGTTTGGCACATCTAATTTCATTAGTTTTATAAGTAAACCTACTATACTAATCTCATTCTTATCTTAATTTAAAATCCTAGATACTCCTATGCTTACTTATAATTGATGGTGATTAGAGATGCATGTTGGCATGGTAAATACATCTATCTAGGTCAAACTATGTAGAATGAAATTGAACATGAGATAAGCAATATTATTAAGAAGGTTTCTTTATAATCCAAGGTGTGGATGGTTTGTTGACTTATACTATATGAGGGTGACCCATATAATACAAACTTGTATTCATGACATATTCAATAACTACATAATGAATCATATCCCATTATCATTAGTCTGACTATCATCATATTCCTTGCTAACAACACAAGCAATCTAGTAGCATAAGCATCCCTGACATCATGAATATGTCTAGTAACATAACATGGCTATCAATATTGGCATCTCAAATAAAGGGAACAAATCTATATCATAAGTAGAACTAACACCATAACACAATGAACTACATAGGCATGATTAGAAGTTTAAGCATTTCTAATTACATAGGCCTGGATAGAAATATTAAACATATCTAGTAGCAACATCTTAACCATCAGTGTCAGTATATTTGACAACATAAGCATGTTTACAACATGAGCATAACTACAACATAAGCATATCTATTATCTTTTATTGTACTATACATGATCTCAGTGAAAAGAAAGCAAAAAAGAGTTATCATCCAATATGAAGCGTTGTGTATGACCCTAAACATATATGCTACATGGCTGTCTTACATCTTTTATTATGCCCTGGAGAATTTGAATTGTACCATCCAAAGTCCAACCGATTCCTGTGAAGGGCTATTCAGTTTCGTACAAGATCTAGGAGTGTCGGTATCCTAAGATCTCTTCCCCTCAGTCAGTACGAGTAAAAAGGAAGTGACATATCAGTCAAGGCTGCCACCACAATGACGTATAGTCCAGCTACTAACCACTAGTCCGCCCTTGGTATAGGTCACGACACTAGAAACCAGGGTATACAAAACCCTCTAATCTGAGGTACAACCACAGTTGTCCTCAATCACATCAGATGTATGAGGCATGACCATAGCCATCCTCCACAACTTGCATTGTGGATGACAAGGATATATCCTCAACTTTCCACCCCCACATACTCAACAGTATGCACTCTGAGTTTCCCTTAGGAATACTCATTTCACCATCCAACAAATTCTGACACTAGAGATGGCTCTACGGTATAGGGCACTACATGATTAGAGTTTCACTTGATTAGTTATGCCAATTGGGTGAATTAAGGCTACATCAAACAAGTGGACATACAAACGCTAATTCACTTCTAGCAAGCATATAAATATCACAACTTCAAAAGATATAAAATGTGTGGAACATAATTTCTCATCTCATCATCACATGGTACTATTCACTTTCCATTCATGAGACCACACTAGTCATCATACTATCATAAGATATAAATCCTTTTCACAATATAACAGGGTATCAACCCTTATTAACACAAGAGGATTACAACTCATTCAGGCCTCAACCATGCCCAAAGGTCATTAAGACCATCATACTATCACAAGATATAAATCCTTTTTACAATATCACAAGGTATCAACCCTTAGAAACACAAGAGGGTTACACCTCATTCAGGGCTCAACCATGCCCAAATGTCATTAAGACCATCATACTATTCCCTACAAGATCATCATTATTTGTGCATGCCTTGTAGCAAGGCTCAACAAATTCACATACATATATTACACCGTATCAACACAATATTGCATTAATAAGCTGGGAGATATTCATAAACAATCATATCAGAGTTACATTAACATTAAGAACATTCTTTTATCACATCAACATGCAAGGAATCTAGATATTATTTACCCTCATTGTAACGACCCCGCCTCCCGGTAACCCCCAATTAAGGGAGACTGAAAGGTCAGAGCCATTAACCAATAACCCGGATCAAAGGTTCGACAAATAATTAATAACAATTAATAAACTTTACCAACTAAACTGAAATTTGGTATTAAAATAAAAATTTGCATACCTTTTGAAAACTTTGGAAAACTATCTATCCACAACTTGAATTATTCTATCTAACCCTCCTTGTACTTTACTTCTTATTTTCATGATGTGTCACTTTACCGTTTGTGCCTTTCAAGCTTGTACCTAAAACGCTGACAAACAAAATGTCGGTCAGCATATCAGAATATGCCGGTATGTGGGGACATCCAAAATTTCACAGATATGGCTAACAACTTAATAATCACAATCAAATTATTTAACAAGTCAATTTACATTTTTAATGTGTCATTCTCCACCGCTTTTGCCCTAACCCTGGCATACCCCTCTAGGGTTTCTCTTTTGCCATTGACGTAAGGCCACCTTCTCAATCCCGAGCTTGGTGCCTGGGAGTCACCTCTCATGGTGCTCCATAGTCATGCATCATAGACCACCTTGTCATTCCCAAGCTTGGTGTCTGGGGTCACCTCTCATGGTGCCCATCGGTCTACCCTCCTGGGCCTGACCTTTATGGCATCTTCCATCAGGCTGGCATGTAGGTGTGAGAATTCACATGTATATATAATTGTGATAACCATAGTGACTTTATAATTTTACAAGTATGAACATCCAACTGTTTAGATTGCATTCAATATGAGGAAACATACGGAAAACCCTCGAGAAACTAATGCAATTAACCATATTTAACCACATACCTGTCAAGTTGATGTGAGACAGAAATAGTCCAATCAATCAATCAATAGGCAAGCAAGCATTCAATAAGATCCTGAAAATATTATACAATTTCCTTTTATTACTCATGTCATTAAGATCTATTAAATCTAGCTCGCTTCGTAGGGTTTCTAGTCCACTTTTAGGGCTTCTATTGCAATTAGGGATTCCCTTCATCTTTTACTATTTTAAACCCTAATTTAACGCAATTGATCACAAACCCTAATTTAACGCAATTGATCACAAACCCTAATTATCTCAACATCTAAACCTCAGTTTCGGATTTAAGGCATAATTAACCATTAAATAAGTCCATTAAGCCTCTTTTCATTAAAGCTACCATTTTTATCCTCTTTAACCCATGACAAATTCATTATGCTCGTTTATCATCAATTTGTAGTTCATTATGGTCTAATACTCATATGAACGTTATTTATTATTAATTCTACCTTGATTAATTCAAAAACCCTAATTTCTATATTAAGGTTATTTATCCACAAATTAGGAACTTTAATGCTCGAAATAGCTTATAACCATGAAAACTCAGTTCTATACATGAAATCGAATAATTAAAGCCATTAGTAGTCCTAATTACCAACACTAGGGTTCCAAGGCCCATTAAAGCCTATTAATGCACCTAAACTCTAAATTAAATGAATTACGTGCAAAGTTCATCCTTTTTGTTCCTAATGTCCCTTTTTATCATTAACATGTTAATACCAACTTTAACCATCAATTAAACCCTACTAATCACATTCATCATATCCAAATAGGGTTTCTTAATCACTATTACACTAAAGTTAACAACTTCCATTACTTTTCGAATTGCAAGCAAAATCAGGCTCCAGTTATATTTTTAATGGATGCCCCTCGTTTTTCTGAGAAAAATTCATGTATAAACTTTTGTCATCCGAGTTACTATTAAAGAGTTATGATTTTCTGAAGAAATACCTTACTTGGGCCAATAGGGAGGCACCACGTAGCCTCTTTCCCATGCAACGTTGCTTTGTGAAAATATAACAGAGTTACGATTATACCCTGTGACCCTCCTTTCAGTACGCGGAGGGGCAGAAGCATCATTTTTGTCTATTCATCTTCTACCTTGAGAAGCACTGCGCCGTCCGCCGATCAGGTTGCTGTTGCGGGACTTCGGGGGTCCCCCCCCACCTGGGGGCTTGCAGGTTGCTATTGCAGGGCTTCGGGGGTCCGCCCCCCCTGCCTGGGGGCTCACAGGTTGCTGCCGACCATACCCCTGGTTCCGTCTCCCTCCTCCGTGCTTGGGGCACCACTTAGCTCACAATGAGCATGACTGGTTCGGGCTTGGGGAGAGCTGCAACCCACTGTCGTGTTGCAGTCGTGCGCCTACTGCTGCAGGTGATCGTGCATGGGTTGGAGGTCAGGAAAGATGGACGACCTTCCACGGTTGGTCGTGGATGTTTCTAGCCTCAAGCAAGACCATGAACACCCCACATCGCTCCAAGGATAAGACCTTGCCTTCAAGGTTAGGGTTTTGACAAAGAAGAAGATGGAGAGGAGAGAGAGACGCAAGGGAACTACTTGGGCTCATCCAAAGGGTCTACCCTTTTATAGAGGAGGGTAGTCATTCCCCAGCATGCTTGCCCATGAAGGAATAAGGTTCTCTCCTACTAGGAATCAGATTCCTTCATGAAAAAGCAAGCTTCTCTCTCTCTCTCATAATTCTTTAATATTACTTCTTATATGGATATTAGGAATTCGAAATTCCTCTTTCATTTTCTTTATACTTGCCCTTTTTAATTCATTGGCCACTGATTTCTATTTTCCTTTAGTAGGAAATGCTTTCTTTTTAGCAATGCCACCAAAATTCATTAATAATGTATTACATTATTCTCTTATTTTCTTTTATAGATATTTTCTATTTCCTCTTTCTTTATTGGGACTCCTTGGATCCCAAGAAACTCTAATAATTCTAAGCTCCTTTTTAAGGAAAACTCATTATCCTTAAATGCATCAATATGCATTATTTCACGTTATCTTGTTTATTTCTCATTAAAATATCTCTTTTTGATGTTTTCTCTTTATTTCTCTTTTATTTTCCTCATTGATATTCCTTTTATCATTAGGAATCCTTGGGATACGAAATTCCACTAAGGATTACTCAATTATACCTCTTTTCACTTGTTTTCCACATTTTACCATTGTTTTCAATTTCTTTCTTAATAAAGAAATACTTAATTGATCTTTTCTTTTCTTATTGCTTTCTTTTTGCAACTTTGGACTCCTTGGAACCCAAGGAACCCATGTGGCATGAAATCCACTTTTGGATTAAATTCTTTTGCCTTCTAGAGGTTTCCACACCTTTCTTTTCTCAAGAACTCCATTATTCATTTACTAATTGAAATTCCTTGTTATTGGGCCCAATAGCCAATAAAGCCCACAACACAATCATCAAGGCTATTGTAAACTAAATTCATGCATTCAATCAAGAGACATCATTATTTGTTCATTTATCTTTATTATGAGAAATCATATTTCTCACCACATGAACCCAAAACTCGGGGTTGTAACATCGTTCCCCTCTTATAGGAATTTTGCCCTCAAAATTCCCTCAAGTAAACAAACAAATAGGATAAGCCTTTCATATGTCCATCATGGCTTCCATGTGGCTTCACCCCTTTCCATGGTTCTTCCCAAGAACCTTCATCATATCTTATTCTTTCATCTGAGTTCTTTCTTACCTTGGTATATCGTACCCTCATAGGTGACTTGGGACATTTCAGCCTCTCAAAAGTTGAATAGGTTCAAGGCTCAGCACATGGCTTGGGTACCTCACATAGTGCTCTAGATCGGACTCATGGAATGCATTACACATCATGTTATCTTGAGGGCAAGGCTAAACACAACCATCTCCACCCATCCATCTCAAATGGACCCATATATCGGGGACTCAGCTTTCTCAGTTGTAGCTTAGAGGGTTCGGATTTTCACATCACATATTCTCCCATAGTGCACTGCATGTCAGTCTACTTTGCATCAGCTCATGACTCATATCACCACTGGGCTCTCTCTCAGCCATTGCACGATCAAAGCGACTTCATCTGCACACACTGTGGTTCTTTTCTGACCTTCACAAGGCCTCCTTCACCAACATTATGAAGTGGTGACTGACACAACCTCTTTCTAGAACTTCTTTCATCCCGATAAAGACTAGGGTGGTTAACGTCGCATCTTAAGAATTGTCTCCATGTATCACCCTGAATGAGCACACATGCTCTCCTCAGACCCTCTAGTCTGGTTTGTACTAACCATTAGTTTGGGGTGATAAACTATACTATCATCGAGTCCTTCATGTATCTACTTCCACCTCATGGAAGTGAACCCTTAGGTTATACTCAAGAACTTTTGAACTCACATCATGGTGTAGTTGAACCATCTCTTTCTCTTATAAGTAGTTCAACTCGATCTGTCCCTTGATAGTACTTTTTTTCCCTCATGTCATCTAGGTAAGACGATCTACCATAACCCATATTGCATCTTGATCTTTCTTGTTCGAGGGGAGACTTACCACAAAATCCATAGTGGTGAACTCCCATTCCCTCTCGGGGACTCTTTATCCTCCATGTCAAAGTATTGAGTTACTGGTGTTCGTCCTTCACCCCCAGCTTGCATGGCCACATGCTACTTCATATTAAGCATCCAAAGTGATACTATCATCTACTATCTTTGTAGTATCATGGTGTATGGTGATCTTAAAATCATGATCTCATGTATGTCATGATTCCTCAAGATCGATACCTCGAAAACCCTAAACCACTCTCATCAGGGTTTGATTACCTTCCTATCCCAAGAAGTGTATCTGAGGTTCTACCACCATCCTTTCATTTCATCAAGGCCTATGCTGGTTAACCAAACAACCATTAACTTGTTCAACATACCTCGTTACATCTGAGTGTTAGCCAAACACGTCTCCTTTCCAGACCTAGTGTTAGCCTAACAACCTCTTCTAGTCTCTAGCCAAACTAGGCAACCATATCTCAACTGAAACATCCATTACCACTTTGCATCCTTAGGTATTAGGCAATGTTAAAGACATACACCTCCATGTATTCCACTTATTATCTCATTACCACTCTAAGTTTCTCTTCATCAAGAAACTCAGAGCTTATTCTTTTGGTTTTTTAACTCAACCTTGTATGACTCATAGCTCATGATAAAAGCATCCTTATAAGATGACTACCTTATTCCTTTTATTGTTTGCAAACCATCCATGTATCATTCACTCCACCAAGGTCTGTTATCATCTTTGTCCTCATATCTCGTATCAACGTTCCAACTCGCATCATCTTTTATCCTTGGTGTATGGCATGCGTACTGTCCTATCTCTCACTCCCATAACAAGAAGAAATAAGCATTTGGTGGTCTTCCAAATATAGGGTTCTTCCTATTCTTAGAGTAGAGATGGTACAACCACATTACCAGTACACCTTCAAATCTAAGTTGAAATGTGCCATCATCTTGATATCCACATTACTTCCATGGAAAATTGGTCTCGAACTTACTTGGTCCAAGCATAATCCTTAGTCATCTCCTCTAGGTCTATAGGGTGCTGACACTTTTGGGGTCATCCCTTTTTCCCTTATGCATCCAGAGAGTTCCCTACTCATCTGTCCTTTGGGTCCCATGAATTCATGAAGGTGATCAATCTCTTAACCCATGGCCCTCAGACAATGATAGTTGTTACCTCCCGACCCTATGGTCATGTGCAACTAGGGAATTAGGCAACTCCTACTTCCATTGGTCTTATCCCTACCTGACCCTAGGATAGTCTTAGGATTATATCATAGTACATGTTCAACTTAGAACCTTACCCAATACTTCATCATCTCTCTCTACATTCTTGGGCTATCTTTCATCCTTTCTCAAGGACCATAGTGACCTACCTACCTTGGTCAGGCCCCATACCAGTTACCTCCATGGTAACACCTCTACATGCACATATAGATGGTTATCTATGGGTCTATAGGTTTATTCTCATGCCATGTACTCTTCACTTAGCATCTCATGATCCCCTGAAACCTCAACAAAACTAGTATACACCCTACAAAAGGGTCCCTCTCCCAGGAAGGGAGGAAACTATACCTTGATAACAATAGTCACAAACGTCCTTATGTTTAGGGTATACATCCACATGAGCATGCTTAGCCGTAGCAATATACTAAGGAACAAGAAGACACCTACAAAACCATGCTAGGTCATACTTGTTTTCATCCTCAACATTATACCAACTTAGTTGTGAGGGGTTCATCAAACATACCCTTAACTTAAGGGATTTCCTTTACCTCAACACATGAGGAGTACCATGCTCAAAACTATAGAGACTCAAACCTCATCATGAGCATCAGATACACTGCTTTTCCTCTTAGGCCTAGGAACCCTAGGTTCACCTTTGGGTGTCTGACTGCATGCTCAATCTCTTAACCACAAATCAAGCATGTCCAAGGTATGTCATGTACTTCCATGATCCTTCTACTCGAGCAACACTTCGGAGTTGACTCCTCTTCCAGGACAACCAACTAGGTATAAAGCCTCACAACTGGTTACTTAAACCTCCTCAGGGTCTAAAGCATTCTTTATCTCATCCAGCAGGTAATCACTTATACCATAGGTACTAGAAGCATCATCCTCTCTCTAGGGTTTGGTTCCTCTAAAGGAAACCAAGATATCATCGGCCTCCATGGATCAAGCATAAGGCAACCACTATCATCCACTTAGGTCTTTATGTTTATCTCATAAGACATCCATCATGATTCCTTGTCTAGGGTTTCATCCTACTGTCAGCACTACTGACGTACTCTGGGTGCAAGCTATACCCTACTTGCACAAGCCCATAGGGTTCTATAGTTTCTTCTGTAACTTCATCCATGAAGGAGCTATCCTTCGCTCAAACATGCATGGCCCTTCCCAGGGTTGGGTTGCCAAAGGTGCTAGGTCATCCAACCTCTCATGGCTCGTATGGCCATCCAAAGGCATGTCCATCCAAACACCCAGTCAACCATGACATCTAACTCATCTTGTCATCTCTCTCTCTAACCTTCACTTAGGGTTAGGGTTAACATCATCCTCAGAGGATGTGCTAGGTCTCTACTTTTAATGGAGATCTCTACCTCTAAGACTAACTTTCTCTACTCATCCTCTTGACAAGTAGGTCTAGCCTCAGGTCTCTCCTGAGGGCAATGCCAACTCGTGTCGTACGACCTAAGCATGTATACGCTTACTCTATTAAGCTTATGTCCATGACATCTTATTTACATGCTTTTTATTAATTTAGTGGATGATTCCTTAATCCTTATCAACCTTACCCATACCTCAAGAGGGTAAGGAGAAGAGAGGAAACCCTAATCCTTAAGGTCCTTAACAAAATTTGAGTTGAGAAGGATTGAACAAGATGAGAGAGTCCTAAAGGTGTCTTATTTCAAATCATACCCTAAGACTTTGGCCAGGCAGTCACATGGATCCAGGAGTCCACGTATTCTGACTAGTGGTGCGGAGGAAAATATTGACAGCCCTCGGTCGTGATCCTTTTCTAGACACCTCAGTCTTTCAGACAATCCTCTAATAACTCCCTTGGTTCTATGGAATTTGTAAAATTTAATAATTATTAAAGATTAAGTGAGGAACCTTCGCTCTGATACCAATTGTGACGACCCCGCCTCCCGGTAACCCCCAATTAAGGGAGACCGAAAGGTCAGAGCCATTAACCAATAACTCAGATCAAAGGTTTGACAAATAATCAAAAACAATTAATAAACTTTACCAACTAAACTGAAATCTGGTATTAAAATAAAACTTTTCATACCTTTTGAAAACTTTGGAAAACTATCTATCCACAACTTGAATTATTCTATCTAACCCTCCTTGTACTTTACTTCTTATTTTCACGATGTGTCACTTTACTATTTGTGCCTTTCAAGCTTGTACCTAAAACACCGACAAACAGAACGTCGGTCAGCATATCGGAATATGCCGGTATGTGGGGACATCCAAAATTTCACAGATATGGCTAACAACTTAATAATCACAATCATATTATTTAACAAGATAATTTACATTTTTAATGTGTCATTCTCCACCGCTTTTCCCCTAACCCTGGCATACCCCTCTAGGGTTTCTCTTTTTCCATTGACTTAATGCCACCTTCTCAATCTCCAGCTGGTGCCTGGAAGTCACCTCTCATGGTGCTCCATAGTCATGCATCATAGACCACCTTGTCATTCCCAAGCTTAGTGTCTGGGGTCACCTCTCATGGTGCCCATTGGTCTACCCTCCTGGGCCTGACCTTTATGGCATCTTCCATTAGGGTGGCATGTAGGTGCGAGAATTCACATGTATATATAACTGTGATAACCATAGTGACTTTATAATTTTACAAGTATGAACATCCAACTATTTAGATTGCATTCAATACGAGGAAACATACAGAAAACACTTGGGAAACTAATGTGATTAACCATATTTAACCACATAACTGTCAAGTTGATGTGAGATAGAAATAGTCCAATCAATCAATAGGAAAGCAAGCATTCAATAAGATCCTAAAACAATTATACAATTTCCTTTTATTACTCATGTCATTAAGATCTATTAAATCTAGCTCGCTTCCTAGGGTTTCTAGTCCACTTTTAGGGCTTCTATTGCAATTAGGGTTTCCCTTCATCTTTTACAATTTTAAACCCTAATTTAACGCAATTGATCACAAACCCTAATTTAATGCAATTGATCACAAACCCTAATTATCTCAACATCTAAACCTTAGTTTCAGATTTAAGGCATAATTAACCATTAAATAAGTCCATTAAGCCTCTTTTCATTAAAGCTACCATTTTTATCCTCTTTAACCCATGACAAAGTCATTATGCTCATTTATCATCAATTTGTAGTTCATTATGCTCTAATACTCATATGAACGTTATTTATTATTAATTCTACCTTGATTCATTCAAAAACTCTAATTTCTATATTAAGGTTATTTATCCTCAAATTAAGAACTTTAATTGTTGAAATAGCTTATAACCATGAAAACTCAGTTCTATACATGAAATCGAATAATTAAAGCCATTAGTAGTCCTAATTACCAACATTAGGGTTTCAAGGCCCATTAAAGCCTATTTATGCACCTAAACTCTAAATTAAACGAATTATCTGCAAAGTTCATCCTTTTTGTTCCTAATATCCCTTTTTATCATTAACAGATTAATATCAACTTTAACCATCAATCAAACCCTACTAATCACATTAATCATATCCAAATAGGGTTTCTTAATCACTATTACACTAAAGTTAACAACTTCCATTACTTTTCGAATTGCAAGCAGAATCAGGCTCCAATTATATTTTTATTGGATTCCCCTCATTTTTCTGAGCAAAATTCATGTATAAACTTTTGTCATCCGAGTTACTATTAAAGAGTTATGCTTTTCGGAAGAAATACCTTACTTGGGCCAATAGGGAGGTGCCACGTAGCCTCTTTCCCATGCAACGTTGCTTTGTGAAAATATAACGGAGTTACGATTATACCCCCACGTAAGTGACCCTCCCTTCAGCATGCAGAGGGGCAGAAGCGTCATTTGTGTCTATTCATCTTCTACCTTGAGAAGCATCGCGCCGTCCGCCGATCAGGTTGTTGTTGCGAGACTTCGGGGGTCCCCCCCTGCCTGGGGGCTCGCATGTTTCTACCGACCATACCCCTGGCTCTGCCTCCCTCCTCCGTGCTTTGGGCACCACTTAACTCACAACCAACTTGGCTGGTTCGGGCTTGGGGAGAGTTGCAACCCACGGTCGTGTTGCAGCCATGCGACTGCTGCTGCAAGTGATCGTGCGTGGGTTGGAGGCCAGGAAGGATGGTCGACCTTCCGTGGTTGGTTGTGGATGTTTCCAGCCTCAAGCAAGACCATGAACACCCCACATCGCTCCAAGGATAAGAGCTAACCTTCAAGGTTAGCGTTTTTATGAAGAAGAAGACAGAGAGGAGAGAGAGACACAAGGGAACTTCTTGGGCTCATCCAAAGGGTCTACCCTTTTATAGAGGAGGGTAGTCATGCCCCAGCATGCTTTCCCATGAAGGAATAAGGTTCTCTCCTACTAGGAATTGGATTCCTTCATGAAAAAGCCAGCTTCTCACTCTCTCTCTCATAATTCTTTAATATTCCTTCTTATATGGATATTAGGAATTCGAAATTCCTCTTTCATTTTCTTTATACTTGCCCTTTTTAATTCATTGGCCACGAATTTCTATTTTCCTTTAGTAGGAAATGCTTTCTTTTTAGCAATGCCACCAAAATTCATTAATAATGTATTACATTATTCTCTTATTTTCTTTTATAGATATTTTATCTTTCCTCTTTCTTTATTGGGACTCCTTGGATCCCAAGAAACTCTAATAATTCGAAATTCCTTTTTAAGGAATACTCATTTCCTTAAATGCATCAATATGCATTATTTCACATTATCTTGATTATTTCTCATTAAAATATCTCTTTTTGAGGTTTTCTATTTATTTCTCTTTTATTTTCCTCATTGGTATTCCTTTTATCATTAGGAATACTTGGGATACGAAATTCCACTAAGGATTACTCAATTATACCTCTTTTCACTTGTTTTCCAAATTTTACCATTATTTTCAATTTCTTTCTTAATAAAGAAATACTTAATTAATCTTTTCTTTTCTTATTGCTTTCTTTTTGCAACTTTGGACTCCTTGGAACCCAAGGAACCCATGTGGCACGAAATCCACTTTTGGATTAAGTTCTTTTTCCTTCTAGAGGTTTCCACACCTTTCTTTTCTCAAGAACTGCATTATTCATTTACTAATTGAAATTCCTTGTTATTGGGCCCAATAGCCAATAAAGCCCACAACACAATCATCAAGGCTATTGTAAACGAAATTCATGCATTCAATCAAGAGACATCATTATTTGTTCATTTATCTTTATTATGAGAAATCATAATTCTCACCACATGAACCCAAAACTCGGGGTTGTAACACTCATCATATTCATAATGCACATGTTTAGCATAAGAAAGTATCAACCATGTGGCTACGATCACCACCAATTAACATATTAAGGTTATGATCATATTAAGGAGGTTATTTCATCATCATTCCATCATATAAGAATGTTAAACATGAATACTCATCTTTATCTATTTGCATTAGAGTTAGGTTCAACAAGATAAATCATATTAATGTTACTAATCAACACTTATACCCAAACCCTAACTCATGGCATCCCCATTGGATCATGGGTGCATAAGGTGAAGCATTACCATCACATTCCATACCATTCTCAAGTATGAACCCACACATAAATCAAGGTGTAACCATTGGGTTATAGCATACTAGGGTTTCAACCACAGTAACAGAGTACCCCATGAGTGTATTAGTCATTCAAGGACTATTCATACCCAATTACCATCATTTAGTTATATTAAAGCTAGGTATAACAAGCTATAGCTCATTAGGGTTACATATCAACACAATATGATTATCATCCCTTTTATACATATGAGTTAATAGGTAAGACTACCTTATTAAGGCTAACCCTCCATTTGTTCCATAATCTTTCAACCCATATCACCATACCACAATGTCACCCAGAAGCATTGGATGTTTAAAAGGTAAGACCATTGGTTGTTTACTTAAGTAAACACCTTGGATAAACCACCAATGAAGTCCTTGATTTGTGCTCTAGAAAGAGTCACCATCTAACCCTATACATCCCTTGATTAAAAACACAAAAAATTCCATTGAGAGTAGGGTAAAACCCACAATCGACTGTTCATTTGAAACAAACCATCCATTGTCAACAAGTAAGCTCCTTAAGTTGATCATATAAAGGAAACCATCTAAATTACATTATTAGGACCAACATATTACATTATCCATCATTTCACTTTATTGGAGGAATAAACATTAGATCTTGACCATTGGGTCAAGTTCATATGTTAAAACCATCAATTACAGTATAGGTCCGACCATTGCATCAAGTGACCCAAGAAACCATTGGTCTAAGGCTTAATTGATGCTACAACTATATGATTGTAACATCCCAGGATTTTAGGCCTCAGATAACATGATCTTAAAAGGAATGTTTGGACTACCCATATCACCAAGTTGCACCTCCTTTTCCAGAAGCCCATCACTAAAGAACTCCATAGTTAAGCATGCTCGGCTTGGAGTAGTACTAGGATGGGTGACCAGTCGTGAAGTTGATCCTAGCTTGCGCGTTAGTGTGGACAAAGTGCACAGTTAAGGCTAGTGGTGGTTTGTGGGGCCAGTCGTCATTCCTGAAACTCTACTAGAGCCTTGGGAAGTGGGCCCAGGCATTACAAAATGGTATTAGAGCCATAACCCTCTAGTAGGTGGGGCCCACATGGGCATGTGACATGTCAGTCTTGAGTCGTGCGGTCCAAGCATGTTGGAAAGGGTTATCAATGGTTGATGTAGCCACCCTTGAGCTGGTATGTTGTGATCGGGATCTAGGTGTCCATGGGCCATTCTGGGTTTGCACTAAAATGGGGCAATATTATGAGGCAATATAATTGAGCCTTGACGAGGATGTCAAGATTCCAAGTGGGGGAGATTGTAACATCCCAGGATTTCAGGCCTTGGATAACATGATCTTAAAAGGAATGATTGGACTACCCATATCACCAAGGTGGACCTCTTTTTCCAGAAGCCCATCACTAAAGAACTCCATAGTTAAGCGTGCTCGGCTTGGAGTAGTACTAGGATGGGTGACCAGTAGGGAAGTTGATCCTGGCTTGCATGTCTGTGTGGATAAAGTGCGCAGTAAAGGCTAGTGGTGGTTTGTGGGGCCAGTCGTCATTCCTAAAACTCTGCTAGAGCCTTGGGAAGTGGGCCCAGGCATTACAAAATGGTATTAGAGCCATAACCCCTCTAGTAGGTGGGGCCCACATGGGCATGTGACATGTCATTCTTGAGTCGTGCGGTCCAAGCATGTTGGAAAGGGTTGTCAATGGTTGATGTAGCCACCCTTGAGCTGGTATGTTGTGATCGGGATCTGGGTATCCATGGGCCATTCTGGGTTTGCACTAAAATGGGGCAATATTATGAGGCAATATAATTGAGCCTTGACGAGGATGTCAAGATTCCAAGTGGGGGATATTGTAACATCCCAGGATTTCAGGCCTTGGATAACATGATCTTAAAAGGAATGATTGGACTACCCATATCACCAAGGTGGACCTCTTTTTTCAGAAGCCCATCACTAAAGAACTCCATAGTTAAGCATGCTCGGCTTGGAGTAGTACTAGGATGGGTGACCAGTAGGGAAGTTTATCCTGGCTTGCACGTCAGTGTGGATAAAGTGCACAGTAAAGGCTAGTGGTGGTTTGTGGGGCCAGTCGTCATTCCTGAAACTCTGCTAGAGCCTTAGGAAGTGGGCCCAGGCGTTATAATGATTAACTCACCATAGGTTGTGGAGACCGTATCCACCATCATTAGTGACCATTAAGTCACCATAGGTTGTTAGATCAACACTATATTCATTAATCAACATCAAATATTAAGCTAACGTCATCATTCATTGATAACATCAGTAGGGTACTTAATGGTTGATCATTAAACTTATAATTGATCCAAAATCTGACCTAAGGGGGTGACCATAGGTTGTCACCATCATATGACACCTTTTATCCCGACCATCAATTGTCATGAAGATAACACCATAGGGTTATTGCAATGGTACCATCATCGGGTCATGGGTTTATAGAAGAAATCAACTTTAAACCCTAAAATTGACCATTGGTTGATAGGTTCTTAGCACCATAAGTTGTCAAACCAACCTGATACAAGTCATACTATACCTTAGGAATAATGTACACATGATCACAAGTTCATCTAGCACTGAAATCAGAACAGGGAATATTATAAATATCGAAATCCAAGTCAAGCATAGCTTTTTAGTGCATGGATCATCATTTTCAAGCAAGAACATGATCTAGAAAGTTTATGATAAGCAATAAACGTGGAGGAAGTTATAAAACTTGCCTATAATTAGAAGATAAACTCCCAAATAGAAGAAAACATGAGAAGGTAGGGTAGGAAATCCAATCATAAGTTGTGAACTCATCCATCTAGCACCTTTCTTCATCAAATGAGCATACCCTAAGCATAAGGAGCAAGAAAGGTAGGGTTTCAGAGATTTAGAGAAATTTATACCATGGAACAACAAGGTTCCGACCTGGAGAAAGGTAGGAAGAAGGATAAAAAAGAAATAAATAGAGTAAATAAGGGGATTCTTTCTCTTTTAGGTTAAGATCACTAGAAGGAAGCTTTTCAAACCCTAAAAGGAAGTCAATTGCAACCCTAGATTCTTTTTCCAAGAAGATCCCCTCTTTCTTCTTCCTTAGATAGGAAATTCAAAGAAGCACATAGGGAGAACGAGGTTCATAGAAGGAGGAAAGTGGTGGAGAGTAAATGGATCATTTTGGTGCTTAGGGATAAGTATATGAAACCTTAAGATAAAGAAAATGAAAAAGTTGAAGTTCTAGTATATTTCCAAGTGTCCATGGCCTTAAACTATTAAGAATATACAAGAACACACACAAGAAGCTCCCTCACTGTCCATGGTGACATGCTTATCCCTCCTTTCATGAATTTCCAAGAAAAACAAATCATTCATTAGTTGATAGCTACTAAAAGTAGCTCATCCATGAAGGGGTAAACCCTAAAATACCTTTGAGGAAAACACCTACAAACTAAGGATTAAATAGGTGCCCCATGGCTCAAAAAGATCAAGAATGATGAGAGAATATCTAAGGAACAAAATTCAAGTGATAAATTGCAAAGAAAACATCTCAATTGGGTAAATAGTAGAAAAGTCCAAAATGTGCATAAAATTGCATAACTTGCTCAAATAGTGTCCAAATTGGACCAAATTTGAAACTTAAGCTTTTATGACTTCAAAGCATATCACAAGGTTAGATTAGGGTTATAAGAATTCAATTATCATAATTAAGCTTATTCAACTCATTAAGCAAGTTTAGGGGCCTTACACATAGATCCATTCAGTGTCATCATTTGCTAGATGGTAAAATGAGTTTAATTCGGAGCGCACATTTTTGAATATGCAGGGGTGATGATGAATATCCCCTTAAGTCCATTATATGTGACACATGATTGGCTATGGGGCATACCCTAATAAGAGTGCGGCTTTGGGTCATAGCTCAATGATATGTGACACAAGATTGTTGCGGGCCATACCCTGATAAGAGTGTGGCTTCAGGTCGTAGCTCAATGATATGTGACACGTGATTGGTTGCAGGTCATGCCCTGATAAGAGTGCAGCTTTGGGCCATAGCTCAGTTTGCTAGCGTCATGACCTATACCAAGGCGGGCTAGACTTATACAATTGTACTATATGTCGCTGATATCAGTTGACTCATGATGCCACTTCATGTTTACTTGTACTGACTGAGGGGGTGAGGTTGTAGATTCTAGCTCATCCACTATACCTTATATGGCACTGATTTCAACTTAGTAGTAGTTGATTGGATTTGGGAGGTACGACTCAAGTCCTCAGGTCATAATAAAATACGTAATTAGCCATGTAGAACACTTATATAAGATCAAATACGAGAACATTGGTTGAAGCCTTGCCTTGATTTTATACTGTTAACTTTATAACAGTTATACATGTTCTTCATATTCCTTTTTAATGTATTGGTTTTTCTACTACTCAGTGGCAAGTTCATAGTTCTACTCTATTTATTTTATCCATGAGATATATGTCATTTAGTTAATTTTGTTCAACCTCCTCAGTATGACAATCTATCTATTTAATTATCGGTGATAATAATAGAGTTGGTGAAGAGTTATATCTCTCGGTGGGACTTTTGTCTCACCCAGTTGATTAAAAATATTTTAGGTGGACATGCATGCTAAGATAAAGGTCAGATAGTTGCGGACATAAAATGAAGAATAACTATACATGGTGGTTCATGGTAAATGGATAGTATCTAGTAATAAAGTCCTATTGTCGTCCTTGTACACTCGGGTCCTTGGGGGTGTTCTCAAAGTGTTTGATGATATGATGATCAATACATGGTTTTTGGCTTGTGTTCCTTTGGTGGTATGTACATGAATGTGGAACTGTTATCTTATGTAACCAAATGATTGGAGAACAATGATGTAGCACTTTGAATATATGTTATGAAATGTAAGTGTTGATTCTTGTGTAATCAATTTTAGCTCATGGTTCTTGTTGCAAATCGGTTTTAATTTCTTGTGATTTTTAGTAATCTGCTATTAATAGTTGATTGTGGTTTAGTAATCTCACTTTGTGTGGAAAAGTGTGTCACAAATAGTGAAGTAGTCAGGGATGGTAGTGACTAAAATTGATTATCATTGAAACCCTAAGTAGTTTTCTACAACTAATGAGATGTACTTTAACATCCTATATGGTATCTAACATCCTAATGGAGTATAATGTGAATTCGTCAAATTATTGACTATTTTGGCTCTGATTGTAGGGAAATATGGCATCAGATAGGTAGTGGAAGCAAATAATTTAATTGACAAATTCCCCTTTTAACAGACAATTGCATCAATAACTATGTGATGGGAAGGATAGTTTACAAGGTCATACTTGGTCCTGGAGCAAGTCTAGGGACTATTCCTCATTGTAGTATGTGGCTTTCTTTGATTCACACTCGGACGACGTCTGTAGTAGCTCCTGGTTGCTCACCATGGACAATAGTTTGACGTTGTCCTAGCAACAGGCCACGACCTCCTCGCCTCTATAGTAGTCCACACGGACCACCCGGAACTCTAATTATTTTAGAAGAATGTACAATAGAGCTCGCCAAATTCCCCATGACACCCATATACCCACGGGGATTAACATGACCGACCCAATTATAATGGGTTAAATGGGTCTTTAATTATTCGATGGGTCTTAATGGGGAGAGGAATACAGCCCCATTTTCTAATTAAAGACCCACTAAAACCCACTGATACCTGTTAATCCCTAATCCCCTTACTTACGAGATGGTCACGGATCCATTGCTCGTCTTGCTACAGCAAAGAGGCCATGCCTTTTCTAACTAGAAGTGGCGAGTTCTGCACATTGGCATTCCCCACAGCTGTGTAACACCTGACACAGCCCGTCATGTTTTCCCTAGAGAATTATGGCCTCTTCCTCCTTACTTTCACCCGAGACAGCTAACACCAACTGACCTGAACACCATCACCTCTCTCCGCACCACCCTAGCTTGCATGTGATTGGAGTTTTTGTTCGTCCTCGGTGGATCCACTCGTAACATGCTCTATCTTCTCCAATGGTTTCGACCTCACCCGAGCCATCTCTGAAGTCGCGTCCCCATCTGAGGCCATGCGTCAGCTCAGCCACATTATTTCCCTCTTCGCTCTGACCGTTGCAGACTTCCTCCCTCCCATGTCTACCGTCGCCATCAAGGCTACTACTGCACGTTATGGCATAGATACGATGGTTGTCCAACTGTTGCATTTGGGTGATTTGGCCAGTGAGGAGATTCGATTAAGATTTCGTTAATGGAAGAGGAAGAATCTATCATGAATACCACAAACTGCTACTCATTTTCTATATATGAGAAGATGAATAATTCAACCTATTTCAAGCTCGTGTTCTTCGCCACAATTGAGGTGTTTTATCTTTTGTCCAGTTAAAAGTATGAGTTGTACATGGCAACTGTGAAGATTTGTCATGTTTTTATTAAATCAAAAACATGTGTATCGATGTCATATCGTTCATAGTGACTATTTGGATCGTGGTTTAAGTTCAAAATAAAAAAATAGCTACAAGTTGGAAATCATATTCAGATACGTAAGTCTTGGCTGGTAACATGTGTTTTGCTTTTTTTATCACAGATATTGCAACTAATGCAATGCTAGAGGATTTTTGGAAATTATCTATGTAAATGAGTCCAGCTTAGAAAACAAAAAGATCTTAACTTTCAAAGTTGAAAGAAATTTTTTTATGAATATTATATACGTAGGGTGTTCATTGTAAATGTGTAATAAGAAATAATATCAGAGGGTCTTGTTATATTTTTGTATTGAGTATCTAATTCATGGAGTTGGTCAAGATGGGTTATAATGGGTCCCCACTACCTATTGGGGTGGGTATGGTTATGATATGTTATATATTTTCTTCAAGTGTGGTGGGTATGGGTTGGTTACAAATTAAAATGGGTATAGTGGGTATGGGTATGGGTTATTCATACCCGCTCATTTGCCATCTCTAACGTACAAGGAGTTGTCCCCTCAATTTGACATACTAGTCACCAACTTGCTCTCCCACAATTGTTCTCCCTCACTATCCCTCCCTTTAGCGGGTAGGACTTGATCAGGTTCACGGTTACCACAACCAGAGAAGACAAACAATTGTCAGAGGCATTTGAGTTGTGTCTGAGAAACCCCCAGTACCCCTCTATTTATAGGAGGGTTAGGGTCAGGATTCCTGGTCAGACTGAGAGTGCAAGAGACCAGAATTTCACAAATTTTTGTGAGCGGAAAAACATTCGGTTCACAGGTGAACCGATTTGGCATGTGAGCCAGTCATTTCAACTCTTAACAGGTCGTTTCATCATGTTTCCTAATCGCAATTGTATTGGAAATTTCAATCCAATTAATGCATAACATGACATCAACACAAATCATTAATGCAAATTGTCCATGTGAACTGGGTAGTTCATCTCATGAATTGTCATCTCACGATCTGAGCCGATCGATTCACTAAGTGAACCAGTTGGTTCATGCCCTAGTTCATATCGAATTCAGCCAATGTAGTTTTCAATCAACCTAACACTCCAACCAGACAGTTCAACACTTGAACTAAATAGTTAAGAGTCCATTCTATTAATTATTGTTTAAATTGAGTACTTAAACACTTTTGTAACCAATTTAATCATCATTCATGATTAAAATCCTATTCCAGGTAAATTCTATGTGTATGACCCTATATGTTCCAAGTTACGTTAGAAGTGAATGTCCATAACTCATTTATGACATCACAAGCAAAGAGAGGAGACCAGTCACACATCATTGGTACCCAAGTAATCAAAAAGTTGTTGAACAACTTCAACCTACAATCTGTGATAGGTGTTATAGTGATTGTATAATTCCTTTGTCTCTGATATTCAGATTGAATTCGAGGTGTGGAATCATCACACTTTAATTTTCAATCATGTTCCTTGCACTAGAGTAGATTGATTGAGAAATATGTTGCCTCAATATCATATATTTATTCACATGTGCATGCACATGCTTTTCTCATTCTCGCTTATCAAGTGGCCAGGATATGAAACTCCTATAGAAGGGACAAACCCCATCTACATCACTCACAGTCATCCCCATGTGTCACAGTGCACCCATTCATCACCTTTATGGCAACCATTATTCAAGGTTACAGTGGATGATGTCAAAACACATTGAACGATATGTGATGGGTGTATTGATTTTAGGTCTAAGAACCACAATCATCACCTTCACTATGAGAGATGACTATGACCACCAATTAAGGTTTCCATGTGTAACTTTCAAGGTGGTTCTATCTGATACATTGTTCTCTAACAAGTATCTGTGTACTTAGTGGTATCGCATATCATGACTAATGAGATTTTGTCATCAACCAACACACATTCTAGTCTTATGGAGCTTATAGACTTTATTTGCATTAATGGAGCTATAAAACCTCACGTTGTGTCACATCCACATCCATTCTATTATTCCTATTAAGTAATGTGGTTTTAATCTCCATATGCCAAGTCACATAGTCTTACTATCATGAAATAGTAAGCATGTCAATAGGTGAAGTGATTTAACCATGTTCAACACTATGAACTGGTTCGAAAACCTTTTGCAACTAATTTGTCCTTTTATGTTATCCATGTTGGTTTTCCTAATGAGAACCCAATTGCACCTTAAGGGTTTTACCCCTTTAGGTGGTACCATTAAGGTCATACCTTGTTGGTGTTCATGGATTCCATTTTTGATATAACGACCTCAAGCCATTTCTTAGATTTTGGTCCCTCAATAGTTCTTAGTTGATTGTTGCCTCATCATCTAATGACCAACTCATAACTTATCTGAGTTATAGGATTCACAATCTTTTAATCTCAGACATTATCTACTAGAACTATGAGTTTATGTGTTATAGAAAGACCTTGAGATTCCACAACAATTTGTGATTGTCCTGGTTCATGTTGTGCCTCCTATGGTTCAATGTTTTCTTGTTGATCTCGAACTTTTCAAGTTCTACTTTACTCCCACTTATTCCTTTGGAATTCAGCCATCTTGGAAACAAACATCGTTGTTATTAGATTGAGATAAGTAGTGTTCAAAAAACTTACATTTATATGATTAAATCTTTTCAAGAAACCATTTTCTTACATAAGCTTTAATCCTTAAGACATATCGGGGCATTCCCATGCCATACCTAATATGGTGTTTTTTGAACCATTTTAGACGATACTTTGTTCTAGTGCTGAGAATGTGCCCAAAAGGAAATTAGAAGATTCAATTAACTGATAATAACATCATGACTCATCAAGTTTTGATTCCTTCTTTTTGATACATCATCATGTTTTAGGTGGAGTTAATTGTGATACACTATCACACTCTCTCCAGAAGGTCCTCAAACTATTCCTATAAAGTATTTCAACATTGATCACATCAAAGTATCTTAATACTTTTGAGGAAGTTGTGTACTTCTTACATATAATCTTCTTGAACACTTCAAGAGATGTGTATTTTAGTGAACACATATCTAAATATCATCAGTTAATAAAATGAAGTATAAATAACTTTCTATAGCATTTATTCTGAAGGTTTTTGTAAATCATTATGTACATGTCCTAATAGAATGCTTATTCTCCCACTACACCTAGTGAGTGGTGTCTTTTCATGTTTCTCATATAAAATACTTGCATGTCTCTTTTTGGTTCAACAACCAAAAGAGTCTAGAAAAACATCAACATGTTTTAGAATTGCATTTCTCATATATGTGTTCTAGCTGACAATGCTATAGGTATTGATCGTTTGAGTTTGTAAATTGTAATCCTTTAGGTATATATGTTATAGACACTTGTATTTTGATCCTTTCATATAAAGGTCACTAGACATCTGGGGCATTGCCATACAAGATCACATATTTGAAATAGAACCATTAACAACTCTTTATTTATAATCATCCTTGTCCGTACAAGATGCATAAAGTAAAATGTTTCTATTATTGGCATAATGAAATAGAAGTTGATATAACTATATCACATGCCTAATGGGAGAAGATAAATTCTAAATGTAGACTGAAGTTGCAACAACTCTTGCCCTTTCGTAAAGGCTTTACTTCTTTTCAGATCCTACACATCAACATATGTCAGATCTACATCTGGTATCACATACCCAAGATAAGGAAGTAATCAAATTTATCTTATAACATTTATACCTGAAGTAGAGATTTATATCCCATCCTTCTTCTTTAGTTCCTCCAGGTAGAGAGGGCAATTTCTTCTCCAGTATCCAGACTGGTATCAGTGATTACAATTGCCTCCCTTATTCACTTCTCCCTTTGCCTTGAGCACTGAAGAGTTGGGCTTTTGGCTAGCATTAGAACTCCTCTTAGATTTTCCTTTGCCATTAGACTTTGTTGATCATCATCATATACTTAGGATTGTCTTTCTTCATTTGTGCCTCATATGTTCTCAACATGCCAAGTAACTATGTCAATGGATTGTCAAAGTCATTCATGTTGTAGTTCATGACAAACTGAATGTATGAATCTCATAGAGACTATAGAATCACATCAGTGACCAACTCTTGACCCAAGGGGAATCCCAGTCTAGAATGATTCTCCACATATACAATTAGCTTGAGCACATGAGGACCTACTAGATCTCCTTTTGTCATGTTACATTTGAATAACGCCTTAGAGGCATTAAATTATTCCTATCTTGCCTGATCTTGGAACTATTCTTAAGTTGTGTGACCATCTCAATTACATCCATGTTCTCATACCATCTTTGCAAATCATAGTTCATGGAGCACAACATTAGGCACTTGACATCAACAACATCTTCAGTATGCTTCTTGTAAGCATCCCTACCAACCTTAGGTGCATTGAGAAGAGGTCCTTTTGGTCCGGGTGTCACCAAGACATTGAGCTTGCGCTCCTGTGTGAGAACAATTCTCAGCATCCTAAACCAGTCATAGAAGTTATTCCCATTCAACTTCTCCTTCTCAAGGACTGATTGTAGAGAAAATGTGTTGTTGTGTGTTGCCATTTGATTCTAGAAGAGAAATTTGCAATTTTGTCAAAACCTTTTTGTTTTGATTTGATTTGTATAAAATTGACGATGTTTATTAGGCTTTTGATTAACTACCACTCTCATTATTTTGTTCAAATTGATATCCTTCAATTATCAATTTGCAAGATTACAGTGCACAAACTTCTAATAAGGCAAGATCCAAAATAATTCAATTATTATCTAGCCAACGTCAGCGTCCATAATCAATCATTAATGTAGGCAACATTTGCCAATTGCATCTTATGCAATTCTTAGATAGATAATATGCACAACTCTTTGCTATAGTCATTTGCATTCCTCTAGTGCTTAATCTCATTAAGGACACTCAGTTAATCCTGACCCAAAAGCCAACAGATAATAATGCACCCGTCTTGGCATGCCCACATTATTACCATCACACTTCCACGGTATAGACGATACATCATCCTTGGGGTGCCCACGCTTAGTCGATCAAGCTTTTCATGTGTGCTGCTAATAGAAAGCATCTTAGACTTAATTAATATGATTCATTCAGGGATTTTATATATTTATATATACATTATCCAATCATGACATATATATAGTATGTATTGTATACATGATATATCCCATAATTTAAACATGCAATATAAAACACTAGTGATGGTTATGGTCATACTATTGTAATTCCTTGGAGCCACAAGGAACTAATACCACCTAGGTCTGCATCTCATGCATGAACTTGTTGTTGGTGTAGATCTGTGTTTTCCAATCTAGTTGATCAGTTCAACCATTGAACCGATTGACTCGCCTCTTGATTGGTCGGTTGGTTGTCTGAAATGATGGTCTCGCCTCCTATCTAGCTCATGTCTGGACACCTCTAAATGATCGGTTTGTCCACCGGTCAGTTGGTTTCCTCCTTCTGTGATTTTTCCTCCTCCGTCTTCTAGTCGGTCGGCCCGTGATCATCTTTGTCGTAATTGCAAGAGAAAAAAAAACTACCATATTGCTATTAAAGTTATTACATAGTAAGGAAAAACCTCAAATTACATTCGAGAGGAGCATAGGTAGGAAAATATAATAATATTACATTAGGAAGAAGAAGGTATAGGCTCGGTATACAAACTGAGATATAAGTAGGAATAAACAAACTATTCAATCACACACATATTTTGAGTTATTGGCCATAACCATGCTTCACATTCACCATAAAAATTAATTTTAGGGCAACACATGTAAATTGCATATATATCATATCATTATATATATATATATATATATATATATATATATATATATATATTAGTTTCGGATTGTATGTGGTATTTAATCAGATATTCACATTAATCAATTTAAGTATTCGCATCGTACGCAATAAATAAATGACAAAAATAAAAAATCTGATGATATTGATTATCCTAAAATATAGTACATTAACATGGTTTTGATATCACTATTGGAAAATATGGCATCAGATAGGCAGCAAAACTGAAAAATTTAACTGCCATACTCCCCTTTTAATAGACGGTCACGTCAATAACTATGTAAAGGGAAGGATGATTTATGAGGTCATACCTGTTCCTAGAGCAAGTCCAATGACTATTCCCTCGTTGCAGTATGTGGCTTTCTTGAAGTCACACTCAGATGACGTCTGCAGTATCTCTTGGTTGATCACCACATACAACAGTTTGACATTGTCCTCCTAGCAGAAGGCAACAACCTCCTCACCTCCATAGTAGTCTACACGGACAACCAAAAACTCATTTCATTCTAGAAAATGGACAAGAAGGAGTTGTCCCCTCATGTTGGTGTACTAGTCACCAACTTACTCTCCCACAATTGTTCTCTCTCACTATCCCTCCCTTTAGAGGGTAGGACTTGGTAAGGTTCTCACAGTTGCCACAACCAGAAAAGATAAATAATTGTCAAAGGCATTTGAGTTGGGACAGGGTCAAGGTTCTCAGTATAAGTGGGAGCAGAAGGGACCAGAATTTCACGAATTTTTGCAACCTGTGAGTGGCAAACTAGTCAGTTCATAGGTGAACTGATTTGGCATGTGAGTCGATTGGTTCATCCCTTGAACTGGTCATTTCATCATGTTTCCCAATCACAATTATATTGGAAATTCTAATCCAATTAATGTATAACATGATGTCAGTAGAAATCCTTGATGTAATCAAATTGCCTATGTGGACTGGGTGGTTCATCTCATGAATTGTCATATCACAACCTGAGTCGATCAGTTCACTAAGTGAACCGGTCGGTTCACTATGTGAACTGGTCGGTTCACTAAGTGAGTTGGTCAGTTGATGCCTTGGTTCATCTAGAATTCAGCCAATGCAATTTCCAATTAACCTGACACTCCAATCAGCCAGTTCAACACTTGAACCAGTAAGTTCAGAGTCTAGATAGTTAATTTTTGTTTAAATTGAGTATCTAAATATTTTAATAACTAATTTAATCATCATTCATGATTAAACTCCTATTACAAGTAAATCCTATGTGTGTGAACCTATAGGTTCGAAGTTATATTTGCAGCAAATGTCCATAACTCATTTATGACATCACAAGCAAAGAGAGGTGCCTAGTCACACATAATTTCTACCTAAGTAATTAGAAAGTTGGAGAGCAACTTGAACCTACAGTATGTTATAGGTGTTACAATGATTTTATAATTCCTTTATCTCAGATATCTGAATTCTCGAGGCATGGAATCATCCCCCTTTTAATGTTCAATCCATGTTCCTTGAACTAGAGTATTGTCTGAGATATATGTGACCTCAATATCATATATTGATTCACATGTGCATGCTCATGCTTTTTTCAATATTGATTATCAAGTGGCAAGGATATAAAACTCCTATGGGAGGGAAAAATCCCATCAAATTAATAAGTAGTGGGTTGATTATCAAACTCCTATGTAATAATAAGGATAGTCAATAAATTATAATTACCTCATTTAAAAAAAAGTGGGTTGATTATAAAAAAAATGTCCAAACTAAAATGGAAATTGCACATACCACATCTTCAAAACTACTAGTTACCTTAAACAATATACTTGATCCCATAAGGTCAATATTTCATTCTAGAAACACATTAGGTATATTATTCAAACCAAAGTGAATATGTGTATATTTTCCTCGTATAGCTACATATATTATTTTTATCCTAATTCTGACCACCTATTTTTTGATAAAATAGATCGAAATATATCATGAAAGCCATACAACATCTATAAAGTGGTCAGCGATGATGCTACATCGCGAACAAGAATACAATACATTATAGAGATGAGATTGGAAGTATATGGAGTGATTCATCTTGGATTCCTCATTGATGCACATAGGAGCAACTTTTTGATAGAATCCCTCCTCAATCATGATCATCATTCATTTTCAAGATAATCCAATAGCCTTTACATAAAATGGAACAACAAACCCAAAGTAACCACCATACATCCTTCTTGATTAATGACTTGGTGTTGATAAATGTTCCACTCTGGAGGGAACCATCATAAACGATGCGGAAATATGCCGCTCAAAAACTATGAGAAAAGTGTTAGTAACATGCCAGAGAAAACAATAAACTATTGAAGAAACCAAACATAAATCAAAGTGTAGAAAGAAAATTGTAGAATAGGGAAAGGGGAAAATAGAACAAATCTAATAGGGTCAGTACAGGAAAAGGGGTTGGTGAGTTCTTGACTCACAAGGAGGCAAGAAACAAACACGTTCTAGTCTACATCCCAACTCTAAGATTTTTACCACAGGTAGCATTGAACCCAGTATAAAAGCAAAGGTGGAGGTCAGCCAGTCGATAAGTGCTTGTTACTAAAGAAGCTAGTTACAGTAGGTCATGACCCTCCTCATGGATATTCTCCTCAAATAGGAATAAGAAATCAACGCCTAGGGGATACGTGAAGTTCTTCAATCATGGATCACCTCCTGTTCCCCTGAGTAGGAAGAGCACTTGCCTGAACCCTAGTGTGATGTCGCAATTGCCATAGTTGATCTAAGCCCAAGTTGGTTCCACTACCTCAACCTTACCACATAATATGTTATATTAGGGTTTTTAATCATAATAATTGAACATATGATCAATTGGGTGTCCACTTAGTTATAAGATCCATCTTTATCCACATAAATCTAAATATGTCTAGGTTACATATGGGTATTCCATAATGGATACTTCAAGTTTTCTCAACTAGATGACAAGGAGTGGCTCAAGTGCTCGGGTTTAAATCCCAGTTGCCGCTTTGGTTTACCACCCTCCTAGGCGTTTGGCCTCCGCTACGGGCGTGGGAGAGGGGGGAGAGAATGCCTCTCTTTATCCCACACAAGTTTTCTCAACTAGGGTCAAGTATGCACTCCACATAAGGTATATTTACTAAATTTCTCTTATTGTAAGAAACTAGGGTTGAAGTCCCATGTTCATTCATATGTAATGCATAAATATCTCTTGACATATGGGTAATACAAAATTCATATATCATCATATCACATCTAGTCACTATTGTCAATTGTATCATACATACTCTTTCTTTCATTTCCATTTCGTCTAGAAAGAAAGACCATTATATATAATTATATTTCCTAGATACATTTGAATTTATAATTGTCATAAACTATTATATGTATATAGGCTTTCTAATTTCTAAAAAGAATTGTGTTGATATTTAGAATATGCACCATTGTACTTATTTAATATCTAGGACTTAAATTATTTTAAATTAGTAACATGAGTACCAATAAAATGAGTATTGTGATAATGGATTAGTTAGCATAGATTACTTATCTAATCAAGATTTGCAATAAGAATTTGGAATTAATTTATAATACCTATTTACTCTATGATTTTAAAAGTTCAAAATTTGGAAGATTTACAAGTCTCTGATATGCCTGTAAAATTATGATATGATTGATCATCTAGGTAAACCACATAATTGGTTTTATTAGGTTTAAGAATGAAATCCCATATGTATATTATGAAAAATAAGTTTAATGTATAGAAGCATGAATGATTAATTTTTTGAATCTTTCATGCTATTTTGTAGAGTATTATGATGGAATGGACCCTAGATGTTACACTTCGTCATCATTTCCAAGAATGTTGATGGGTCTTTGGTGACTAGATTGTATATCATGGTTAATAAGTTCTTTGTATTGGAGCATGAATGATTAACTTACTGAATCTTACATGAAGACTTCTATTTTGTAGAATATTATTGAGTGATGGATCCTAGATGTTCTAATTCATCATCATTTCTAAGAATGTTGTTGGACCATTGGTGACTAGGTAGTGTCTTGGATGGCCTCCTAGGATCCACCAGAGATGATATACAGGATGAGGTGGCCTGGTTTGACCTACATGTTTAAAGAGTTGTTGGAGTTTGGCATTCGATCCCAAAACTTTTATTGCAATGAATAGTGCATAGTTGGAAGAGTTTTACTTATTGATCTAAATTTGTGTTGTAATCCAGGTTGTTGGGAAGGGTCTTAGTGGCTTGGATTCATGGTTGAAGGAATAAGGTCTCATTGAAGGGAACTGGAGCCAAGGTGTTTGGGTTGACATGTTGCATATGGTCAACTAGTTATGGTTGTCATGGACCATATCAAGGTGAAAGAAGAAATGGATGGAAGAAAATCTAGTACTGGTAGGTTGGAGCACATGGAATGTCTGTTTGAGGTGGCAACCAAGACTACCACATACCTCCAGTAGATTTGGAGCTATGGCATGTTACATATGTTGAAATTTGAAGGAGACTACAAGTCAACATTTTAGAAGGCTGGCGTGTGGAGGGGTAGAAGGAGAGGGTCGGGTGGAAGTAGTAACTATTATAAGTGGTGGTGTCATACCAGGTGGTGGAGTAGGTTGTGGTTTGGTGCGGTGAATATATATGAAATAAATGAGGGTGTCTTGTTGTAGGACTATTGCATTACACTGGGTGCAAGTAAGGGGAAGAAGTGAGATGACTAGGGTTCATGTGGAGAGGACATGGAAGGAAGAGGAGGAGACACACATAGAGTTCATGTAGAGAGCAGAGGGAACGTGAAGGAGAAGAAATAAGAAGAGGAAGAGAAGAATAGAAGAGGAGGAGGAGGCGGTTGGCATGTGTCAATTATAGAGCGATAGAATAAACACTACCAACACAAATACAATCAAGGTGAGAGAAGGCATTACAGAAAAATAGAATGTCGACTTTGGTTTAGTTGAAATTTGAATGCATTAACATGTAATAAAGCTTGTAATTTTATTGAGGGTAATTAATTCCAAGTTGACCTTAAAATTAAAGAGTATGCTAATTAAGGTGTGAGGAATCAGAATCATTTATTTTATATTTTATATTTGTTTGATATTATATTTCTTTATTTGGATGATAAACATGCATTTAATGCATTTATTCCTCTTTTATTTATACTTTGTTGCAGTTGTTTTTTTCCTTCATCAATTAGACTTAGGAAGAATCCAAAGTGTCATCTAGGGACAAAACTTATTAACTGATATATATATATATATATATATATATATATATATATATAAACCCTATTGTGGTTTTCAATTAGTAATGAGTCCTAAGTCATTTCATGAAAGGGTATTTGCTAAGCATTATATTACTAGACCCCTAACACTTTTCATTATGATCTTATTTTAGGAGAAAGCAATTAATGTTTACATAGTTATACAGGGCCTAAGAAAAGCAAAGGTTTGCGTCAAGATTCACTATTTGGGTGTATATATATATATATATATATATATATATATATATATATATATATATATAGAGAGAGAGAGAGAGAGAGAGAGAGAGTCAGGCTAGTGTACACTCGAGTGTACCGGAGGCACCGTAAAACTCAGTCATTTTTGAAGATGTAATAAATTTTTGAAAAATCTAAACTATTGATCTTCTTAATTATCATAAGAACAAACTATATAATAAATTTTAGCTCATTTGGACACTTATAGGTCGTGCATCTAAAGGAGGCAAAAATCATGTATTTCAAATTAGTTTTGTGCATCGCTTTTGTTGTCCTTGAATGAGTGACTTACACTCATCCAAATGAGTTCAAATTTTGTATGTGTCCTATTATTATTGTAACCATGAAGATAAAGGGATTAACTTTTGGAAAAATATGGTCTAGATAGGCAAACCCCATTGGGGTGTACGGCGTGATTTGTACACTTGAGTGTATTCTAGCCTGACTCTCTCTCTCTCTCTCTCGCTATATATATATATATATATATATATATATATATATAACCCTATTGTTATTTTCAATTAGTAATGAGTCCTAAGTCATTGCATGAAAGGGTATTTGCTAAGCATTATATTACTAGAACCCTAACACTTTTCATTATGATCTAATTTTAGGAGAAAGCAATTAATGTTTACATAGTTATAGAGGGCCTAAGAAAAGAAAAGGTTTGCATCAAGATTCACTATTTGGGTATGTTGCAACACTCCACTCCTTAAAGAGTATTTCATCCCTAAAATATATCCATTTATGGTTTGGTTAAATATATTATACTTTCTAACCGATTTACAAGTTTCTACATCACCTAATGTAGTGGTTCATATCACATAACACCCTATATCACACTTATAGTTCAAACCCAAAATGAAACCATATCACTCCATGTGTAAAGTCTCAATTGGTCTTCTTATATAAGATGTTGACTTAGGAAATTCACAACAAAGAAGATTTTCAAAAATTATCATGATTTTTAGAAAGAATACTTACTTTACTTACATTCACCATTGTAGATAAGTGAAGTAATTTTGAAGCTTAATTTATTTACCCAAGTATTACTTATTACAACCATTACTAATCTAGATAGTCACTAAATTAATTTAATGACCAAAGAATACAAGACATCACCCATTAAACCTATGATCCAACTAACCCCTTATAGACGTAAGATAATGTACATATACTTAGTCATATATATCAAACGTTTGTAATTCATAGCTCAACTCTTACATCCATTATTTTAGTGTGGACCTTATTAGTAAAGGGGTACTTCACAGAGGGGATTGTTACTACTTGAAACTTCATTTAGTGCTGACCTGGTTCATAAAACCATGAATAAACATCCAGAAAAAAATTCCTTTTATACGTACATTATACTAATGAAATTATCTTAACGAAACATAAATGCAAAGTGTTGCCAAACTTAATTTGAGAACAAGTCAATCACTTTCCATTACATCGTACATATACTATATTCTATCATCATTTCATTCCAACAAAAGATTCTAATACTTCAAGAATCCAAAAGGTCGCATCAAAAGCATATCTAACCTATTTCATAGGAGGAGGGAAAAATTCTATTACACACTTCCAACTTCTACCAAATCCTACTTGGGAACAACCTTGATTCTTCCTCACTTCAACATAATTACAACCTACACCACTTCATCTCAAAACATAGGGGAGGCATTTGATAATCCTACAATATAGGGTGGGATTATGGTTTTCGTATCACTATCTGGTTTACAACCGAAGTGCATTCACAAGATAAGGTAAGATATATAGTCAAGCTACTCGTTATCTCAATCACTAGGTAATGTGGTTACATTGTGCAGATAAGAGATTAATGATATTCACTAAAAGTTCATAATTTTCCTCTTGTAATCCTAAGGTAAAAGACATCTCAATCTTAGTGGGGAAAATATCCATCCTATAGATAGAGAGCTTTGGGCAGAGCTCTTTAAGACAAATCCACATTCAAGACAAGGTTTGTCCTATCACAATGAATCTAGTTAAGGCTATCAATTAGAAAAAATATAGCAATAGAACTATACACGTTAGGTTTCAAAGTTTGTTATCCATGCATTCTCAGGTCTTAAAGTGTACGTAGTTAAGGCATGCTCAAAAGCCAACAAACATAAGGGCTGAAGGGCGAGAGCTAGGATCAAGCCCAGTTATGCTCAATAGTGGTTGAACTAATATTTCCATAAATCATGAACTAATCACTCAAAGAGTAATTTCTTGTGTAATAGAAATCCCACTTTCATAGAGAGGGTAGGGATAACTAGGTTTACCAAATGCAAAGGCTCAAATAGTGAAGTAGTCTATGGGTGGTAGTGACTAAAAGTGATTGGAAATGAAACCCTAAGTAGTTTTCTACAACTCATGAAATGTACTTTAACATATTGTATGGGGTCTAACATTGTAATGGATGATAACATGAATTTGTCAAATTGTCTACTATTTTGTCTATGATTGTAGGGAAATATGGCATCAAATAGGGAGAAGAAATGAAAATTTTAACTTCCATATTCCCCTTTTAATAGACAATCATGTCAATAACTATGTGATGGGAAGGATGGTTTATAAGGTCATACCTAGTCGTGGAGCAAGTCCAGCGACTATTCCCTCATTGTAGTATGTGGTTTTCTTTAAGTCATACTCAGACAGAGTTTGCAACAACATCTGGTTGATCACCATGGATATTAGTTTGATCTTATCCTCTTAGCGATAGGAAATAGCCTCCTCACCTCTATAGTAGTCCACATGAACCACTGAGAACTCCTATCATTCTAGAAGAACGACAAGAAGGAGTTGTCCCCTCACGTTGGCGTGCTAGTCACCAACTTTCTCTCCCACAATTACTCTCCCTTTAGCAGGTAGGACTTTCTTGGGTTCTCTCAATAACCACAATCACAGAAGAGAAACAATCGTCAGAGGCAATTGAGTTGTGTCTGAGAAGCCCCTAATACCACTCTATTTATAGGAGGTCAGGGTCAGGGTTCCCAGTCTTAGTGGGAGTGGAAGGAACCGAAATTGCATGAATTTTCGCATCCTGTGAGCGGTGAAATAGATGGTTCACAGGGGAAGAAAAAGGTTGGCATATGAGTCAATCGGTTTAACTCTTGAACCGGTCATTTCATCATGTTTCCCAATCACAATAGTATTAAAAATTCTAATACAATTAATGCATAACATGACGTCAGTACAAATTCTGGATGCAATCGAATTGCCCATGTGAATCGGGCGATTCATCTCATGAACCAGTCATCTCACGACCTGAGCCGATCGGTTCATACCATGGTTCATCCAAAATTTAACCAATGCAATTTCCACAACCTGACACTCCAACTAGTCAGTTCAACACTTGAACTGGTTGGTTCATAGTTGAGTCAATTATTTGTAGTTTAATTTGAGTACCTAAACACTTTAGTAACAATTTTAATCATCATTCATGATTAAACTCCTATTCCAAGTTATGTTGGTAGTGAATGTCCATAACTCATTTATGACATCACAAGTAAAGATTGGTCCCTAGTGACACATCATTACTACCCAAGTAATCAAAAAGTTGGAGAACAACTTCAACACACAATATGTAATAGGTGTTGTAGTGATTATATAATCTCTTTGTCTCGGATATTCGTATTGTACTAAAAGCACATAATCGTCATCCTTTCAATGTTCAATCCATGTTCCTTGAACTAGAGTAGACTATCTAAGATATATGTGGCCTCAATATCATATATTGATTCACATGTGCATGTGTATGTTTTTCTCAGTCTCTCTTATCAAGTGTCTAAGATATAAAACTCTTATAGGAGGGACAAATCCCATCTACATCACTCACAGTCATCCCCATGTGTCACAATATATCCATTAATCACCTTTATGGAAACCCTTATTCAAGGTTATAGTGGATGATGTCAAAACACACTGAACAACATGTGATGAGTGTAGTGATTTCAAGTCTAAGAACCACAATCACCACCTTCACTGTGATAGATGACTATGACCACTAATTAAGATTTCCATGTGTCATTCTCAAGGTGGGTTTGTTTGATACATTGTTCTCTAACAATTATCTATGTGTTAGATTTGATATCCCATAGTGACTAATGAGATTTTATCATCAACCAAAACACACACTTGTCTTATTTGTGACTGTTGTCTATCAACCTTCCACAATAACATCTGAATAGGGACATAACAAAACTCTTAACATATATGATCTCATTATTTAGGCCACACACCTAAAAACATATGATATTGAGTAGTATCATTCTTTAGACATTCATTATGTTTCATTATTATCTCATAACTGAGTAAAATAAAATAAATAGGAAGATTTAATATATTATTAATCAAATCATATATATATGTAATATGCCATCACAATCATCATACGATTGGATCTCTAGGCATACATCCATTATTGATACCATATTTTAAAGAATGGAAACCAAGAGAGGATCCATTACTTACTAAATTGAGGAATAATCATCCATGTTGCAATCATACTACAATGTATGATGGAAAGGAGGTTTTTGTTTCTCATATGGTATGTTTCTTAGAGAAAATAATCAATAAGAAGCAAAAACATACTATTACAAAGTTACAACTTATTTCCTATACAATTACTCCTCCCCATGAAAGATAGTACTACCAACAAAATTTGTCCAACTACTAGTATGCGAGCCCATTTGTATAGGGAAACCCATCCACTCCAAGCAATTTCATGTCTAGATCTTGAAAGTGATCTTCTTGGGTCATTGTAAACTATACTCCTACAACTAGGCAGATTTGGGAATCCACCTAACAAAAGAAAATGAAAGGTATGCATCATAATGCATCTGAGTATGTGCATTTAAATATATTTGGTCATGTTTAGATCAGATAGGTATAAGACTTGGGGGCTTCTCTGTCAAGAGGGGGATATTAGCAATTAGGTGAGTTCAATAAAGGATAAATAAGAGAATGATCATTTAAAAATAATAGAACATTATAAAGTGTATTCTCATTAATAATTGTTAATATCACAAATAAAAATAGTTGCATGCACTTATGAGATAGATTAGGTACCTAAAATAGGGATACAATACCATTTGGATCATGGCCACAAAAGTATGGGTGGAAACGCACACCCCAGGTGGAATACCATGCTATAGTATTAGTGTATAAATGATTGTGTCCATGTACCACTACTCTATATAAATAGTCTAACATCTAGTATGCATAAATTGAGAAGCGAGACATATACTTCGGTCATATTTCAATTTCCAAGTAGAAAGGCAAATGAGGGTGATAGACCCTTTGTTCAATGGAATCAAATAGATAATATGGGAAAGTAGGAATTTCCAAATGTAATAATAGTCATAGTCAATAAAAGATAGCTTCCTCATTTCACAAAAAGTGGGTTAATTATATCATAAAAGTCCAAACTAAGATGAAAATTGCACCTATATAATCTTCAAAGCTAAAGGTTGACTCAAACAATATACTTGATCCAAAAGGTTAAGATTTTCCTAAAAACACATTAGGTGTGTTAATCAAACCAAAGTGAACATGTGTAATATTCCTAGTATAGCCACATATATTGTTGTTATCCTAATTCTAACCACCTAATTGATTATTACAGTTTTTAATCATAACAAATGAATATATGATCAATTAGATATCCACTTAGTTATAAGATTCATCTATATCTACAAAAGTCCAAACATGTCTAGGTTACATATATAGGTGGGTAAAAATATAAATTCCTCCAATCTAGGTCTTCTCTCTCTCCATAATATATTTTTCAATTTCGGTCAACTAGGTCAAGTATGCACTCCAGATAAGATATATTTACTAAATTGTTCTTATTGTAAGAATCTAGGGTTTAAGTCTCACATTCATTCATATGTGAATGCATAAATATCTATTATTAACATATGGGTAATCAAAAGTGTGTATATCATCATATCACATCTTATCATCGGTGTTAATAATATCATACATACTCTTTCTCTACTTTTGGTTTCATTTCTTAAAAATTAATACCAATCTATATAAATATATTTCCTAGATGCACTTATATTTATAAATTTCATTAAGTTTAATACATAGCTAGGGTTTCTAACTAATGACAAAAAATGCATTGAGATTTAGAATATGCACCATGACACTTTTTGAATTTCTAGAATTACTTTAAAAAAATGGTGATTCATTCATCTCATCTCCTGGCTTTGAACTCATGACCTCTCGATCTTACATCATCACTTTTACCACTGGAGTGCTACTTCATCGATGAATTTCTAGAATCACTAAATGTTAGTTTTGTAGTATATGTATTAATATAATAACTTTTAAGATAATGGATCAATTAACATAGATTACTACTTTAGTCATGATTAATAATAAGAATTTTAGATTACTTTGTGGCATCTATTTACTCTATGGTTTTTGAAGTTCAAAATAAAATATTTTCTAGTCACTAATATGCCTATAAAGTTATGACACAATTAATCATTTTTGGTAAACATAATAGTCGGTTTTATTATGTTTAATTCGGTAATAGATTCTCTATATCATGACTAATAAGTTTAACATACATGAGCATGAATAGTTAACTTACTGCATCTCATAGGAAGACTTCTAATGTTAAATTATTATGGTGGAAGGAAACCTAAATGGTCAACTTCCTTTTCATTTCTAGGAATCCTAATGGGTCTTTAGAAATTGAGATGGCCTCCTAGGATCCATCAAAGATTATATCTAGGGTGAGGTGGCGTGCATGAATCTTTGGGTGTTCCCAAAGTTGTCTAACTTCGGAACTTGTGCCCAAATCTTGATGGAAATGAAGAAATGCACAATTGGAAGATTTTTACTTACTGGTCTATATTTATGTCTTACATTCAGGTTATTGGGAAAGGTATGAGATGCTTGAGTGTGTAATCATAGGCACATGTGTATGGTGTGTTTCATATGTCCACATCTGAAGGAGGTTGCAGGTAATCCCATTAGAAGGTTGGGCATATGATTTCCAACTTGTAGCTATTTTTTTATTTTGAACTTAAACCACGATCCAAATAGTCACTATGAATGATATGACATCGATACACATGTTTTTGATTGAATAAAAACATGAAAAATCTTCACAGTTGCCATGTACAACTCATACTTTTAACTGGACAAAAGATCAAACACCTCAACTGTGGCGAAGAACACGAGCTTGAAACAGGTTGAATTATTCATCTTCTCATATATAGAAAATGAGTAGCAGTTTGTGGTATTCATGATAGATTCTTCCTCTTCCATTAACGAAACCTTAATTGAATCTCCTCACTGGCCAAATCACCCAAATGCAATAGTTGGACAACCACCGTATCTATGCCATAACGTGCAGTAGTAGCCTTGATGGCGACGGTAGACATGGGAGGGAGGAAGTCTGCAATGGTCAGAGCGAAGAGGGCAATAATGTGGCTGAGTTGACGCATGGCCTCGGATGGGGACGTGACTTCAGAGCTGGCTCGGGTGAGGCCGAATCCATTGGAGAAGATTGAGCATGTTACGAGTGGATCCACTGAGGACGAACAAAAACTCCAATCACATGCAAGCTAGGGTGGTGCGGAGAGAGGTGATGGTGTTCAGTTACTCTATGGTTTTTGAAGTTCAAAATAAAATATTTTCTAGTCACTAATATGCCTATAAAGTTATGACACAATTAATCATCTTTGGTAAACATATAATGTTCGGTTTTATTATGTTTAATTCAGCAATACAATCTCTATATCATGACTAATAAGTTTAACATACATGAGCATGAATAGTTAACTTACTGCATCTCATAGTAAGACTTCTAATGTTAAATTATTATGGTGGAAGGAAACCTAAATGGTCAACTTCCTTTTCATTTCTAGGAATCCTAATGGGTCTTTAGAAATTGAGATGGCCTCCTAGGATCCATCAAAGATTATATCTAGGGTGAGGTGGCGTGCACGAATCTTTGGGTGTTCCCAAAGTTCTCTAACTTTGGAACTTGTGCCCAAATCTTGATGGAAATGAAGAAATGCACAATTGGAAGATATTTACTTACTGGTCTATATTTATGTCTTACATCCAGGTTATTGGGAAAGGTCTGAGATTCTTGAGTGTGTAATCATAGGCACATGTGTATGGTGTGTTTCATATGTCCACATCTGAAGGAGGTTGCAGGTAATCCCATTAGAAGGTTGGGCATATGAGGTGGAAGAAAGAAAGGCTCTAGTGGTGGTAGTGGCTATCCTGAGTGGTGTTAGCAAATTAGGTGGTGGATTAGGCTACAATTTGGTGGGGTGATTGCATATGGAAGAATTGAGGGCGGCTTTTTGGAGGTATGATGTATTATTTTGGGTGTAAGGATGGGGAAAAGGAGAGGCAGCTTGGGTTCATTAGGAGAGTAGAGGGAAGGTGGAGGATAACAAATAAGAAGAGTAAGAGAGAAGAGAAGAAGAGGAGGAGAGACCACGTCGATTACAACAAAGTTGAAATGGCCACTGTGAGTGCAGTAGTCATAGTCAGGGGGAGAAGAAGGCAATACAAAAAAACAAAATGCATACTTAGGTGTAACTAAAATTTGAATGCATTAACATGTAATAAAGTTTGTAAATTTCATTCAATTAAATGGGAGGGTAACAAATGTTTGGTTGGGTAGAAATTAAAATGTATGCTACTTAAGGTGTGAAGAATTTAGTTTTATCATTCATTTTTCCTTTAATGTATGTCTGATATTTAATTTCTTTATTTGGATGATAAGCATACATTTACTACATTTATTCCACTTTTGTTGAAACTGATGCATTAATATATATTCCTTTAGTAATTAGGCTTAGGAAGAATGCAGAGTGTCATCTAGGGACAAAATTTATTAATTTATGTATTGATACATAAATATAACTCTATTGGTGGTATTATTTAGTAATGTGTTTGAAGACCTAACATGAAATGATATTTGATAAGCAGTATATTACTAGTCCCCTAATTAATCTTATTAGGATCTACTTTTAGGGAGAAATGAAATAAAAAGGAAAGGTTGCACCATGATTCAATAATACGTATGTTACAAAATGATAATTGTCAAAGACTCAACATCATAATAAGGCCTTCGAATAGCTTCCCAAAGGAAGGGTCCATGAGAGATGATCAAAACCAATGCTAAAAATTCACCATGTTTCAACGTGAGGAATCTCAAGGTACAAAATCCAACACATAACCTTGTTTCAAGTGTTGTGATCTTTCTTGATAAAACATCAAGTAGGTACATCGAGCCTTGTGCCCTTACAATGAGAATGCATGCACGTACAACAAGGGTTGTATAATGGATATATACAATTATGTCTACATCTTTGTCAGTTCATCACAATAAAATCAAGACAAAATATTCATAGGGAATAAGTAGCTCAAACTTGTACATGTAGTCAAGCATAGGTTGTCTTACATATACAATACAAGCATCATTATGATAATCAATTTCAATAAGAGGTAAGCATACCTTTATATTAAAGATCTAAATAAATGTCTTGATTAGAGAAACTTGACTTAGATCATTAAGAAAATCCATACAAGGAGTTCGTTATATTACAAATAAGTATGAATTTATTAAAAAATAGTACGATTCTAGTCATCTTAAGCATGTTCATTAAAGTTGAATGTTTTACCTAATTCTACCTATCATTTCTCTCAACATTGATTCCAACACATTAACTACTGCATGGAAATGTCATCATCAATTTTAATTTATTATATCAAATATTATTCCTAAATTAGGTTTGAACATCAAAACTAGCTCAATGATCTCAATCTTAGATTTTCATGATTCATGTATTGAAAAACTTAATATTTGAATAGGTTTGATGACTTAGTCATCTTAACATGCACTTAGTCGGGTTTCATGCAATATCAGTCATTGCTAGGGTACAAGACTGATCATGGTGATATTTCATTATGCAATGCATCAAGGTTACTGATTTGAAGTCTGCATATGTATTTTGAGCATTACTAGGTCAACATTTGTACAATATTAATATCTATTATTTTAAAATACATATTAAGACAGATTAAGTGTCACAATATCATGTTTAGCTACATTACAATGATCAAGTTCTAATCATGGCTCATAATGTAGAAGAAATTACTGATCTAGAATTTCAACTAAACATGCAGTCATCTTTAAGTTACATTTTTATAATATCAGAGATCCATCATTTTAATAGTACAAGAAAGTCACATTCATGGAAGTAAATCATCATTACAAATAATAGTGGGTTAAGCTTGGATATTTTTCCAATTAGATGTCAGTATTTATTGATCTTAGGCCATCATATAGAATTGAAACCTAATTATCAAAGTTGAGCATTATTCATATTCAAGAAGAGTTAAACCATTCATTTTTAGTAAAAAAAAAGTCAAACCACGACTAAAATCAGGTCATGAGTTTCTTTCTAATGGATATATCATATTTTTTCTATGAAAATTGTATATACAATATCCATAGTTGGATAAACGAGTGGTTTATTACAATATCGGAAAAATAAGGCCACTTTATTGATATTTGGTGGGGGGGGTCAAAAGTATGTAATTTTAGGGGAAAATGATTGTCATCAATCATCGATCTTGCGGTCGCAATCACACGTGCCACATATTTTCTAGATGGTGAGGGAGAGAAGAGGGAGAACCCATCCCTCACGGCAGCCTTCCATGTCTAGGCTCGACTAGTAGAGAGGGTAGTGGGTTGGGATGATCTCAATCCTCCGTGTTGAGAAATCCCTAGATCAGAGTGAAATGATACGTCCTCTACATTACCCCAAATCTGAGCATTGTAAAGGAGCCAACGTCGTCTACGTCCAAGGTGCTTGCTGGAGCAAATGAGGAAGGAAGAAAGAGAGAACAACATGGCCCAAAAATATATCAAAATTGTTCCTTGGAGTCGCATGAAGTCGATTACAATGTAAAATGTGGTTAAGCATGTGTGTGGAGGAGATGCCCAAATGGGCCCTTATGGCGGAAAAAGATATAAGGAGGAATTTGAAGGGGAGAAGGGAGGTGCTAGGGTGGACTAAAAGCAAAGAAATGAGAGGAGAAAGGAAGAGGGAAAAGAAATAAAGTGAAAGGAAGTGTCTGAATAAGGCTAAGGTGGAATATAAGGTGAGAATTGCAGTTTCTCTAGCCACCTGTGCCATATTCACTATAAGGCAGGGGAGTGATGCATTTTCCATTGGATCAAGATATGCCACATGATCCAAGGCACGTGATTTGATGGGATATTTCAAACGAAGGATAATATTTGTTTTTCTTGGGTTAAGTTGTGAAATTCATTACTTTTAAATAGTAGCTCTGATTGATGTGGATGTTTCACCGTTAGTTCACAAATACTATCCTCTTCTTATATAAAACATTGGATCGAGATAGAATGTTGAGTCGTCTCAATAATAGAAATACATTCTAAAATTACATAAATACATCAACTTTTGTATTTGAGTGACCATTTATCGATGACAACTTATCAATTGAGCAAAGTGTGATTCAAAATCATCTAATTCATTAAGGGAGAGGTTGTTGAATGAAATTATCTTATGAGTGAGTAAGTGCATAATTGAAGGAATAGAAAGTCTACTTTGTCACATCCTCCCTAACTTAAAAGAAAATTTTTCCATGGAATTAAAACAAATCCTCAAAAGAGATTGGGACTCCATATTCCACATTATATCATTTTTGTATTCCATTTATAGTATCATAAACACTAAACGTCAAAATTACCATGATAGCTAGAAACCAAGGATCAATCTCAAAGTGTTTCCGCATAGATTGTCAAAAGATCACAAACTTGGATAGATAACCTTGTAAGTAAAAAGATTATAAATCCTTGATTCAAGAATAAGGCATGTGATTTGATCACAACATTAAGTTATTGTCTCCTGCAGTGGACCTATGCAGGGTTGCACGTGCATGACTAAGATTTTTTGTTTCAATAATTTGAGACCAACAATATATTTCAGTATCATGGTTTTCATATCAAAATTAATGGATGGTTACACCCTAGTCAACATAAGATGTTATCCAATTTATATATCAACATAACCATCATTTTGAGTTTCTAAGATTTCTTAACAATAAAGTCATCAATTGTATATCAAGGGTGATCTCAAGATCAAAATAGGGTGATCATATGAGTCAAATTGATATCAAGATCGATAATCATGAGTTCGGATTTTATAAGTCAAAATCAAGAGTTAAGAGTTGGACATCATAACTCATAGGTTCAAAAGTTTTGAAGTTAGGATATAGATTCCTACCTTGAACATAGGTGTGATCATTCATCCATAAGCCAAAATCACGCAACATATGGTGATATGATATTGAATTCATTGTCATGATATTCAAGGTTGATTATTGAAGACCTAGTCTTTCTAGGAACTTAACCACAAGCTATAATCAACATCATCATGTTTCCTGATTATCATCATATTCAGTTTTGAGATCGAGTTTGGATGTCATCATAAGATATGACCTTAGAAATTTTAATCAAGTGATAAACATCACATGAAATGGGTTACCTTTCCAAAACTCTAAAAATTCTAAGATGAAAATTCAGATATGATCATAATAGGGTTGTGAGCTAGTTTAGGGAAGTCATAAATAAACTTCCAACCTAATTGAACATATTTTTTCTCATTACTCATGAAGCATTAATCATGAAAAATAGGGAGAGCAACGATTACAAATTTCTATTTGATAAAGTCACATGATATCAAAGATAAAAGATCACCATAGAGCAACCACGGTTCAAGATTTTGTATATTTAAGGTCATAATATTGTTCCCTTCCCTTCCGTCTGTAGATTATAGTAACGAGTATACTTGGAAATAGAGAAATCAAAATTTGGCACTCCATGAGTTAGAGCATGATAGTTATGATTGAGATCTCACATTAGTCAATTTATTCAAAGTTCAATTTTACAAAGAGGTGTGGCAATCAGTAGGGAATTTTCCTCTTATAACAAGGTTCATCATGATTTGAATGTTAATGGACATGGTCGTTTCAAAATGGGCACGTTTGGTTTGCTAGATTTTCAAGAATCATGCACTTAAGTCATCCTGCATTTGTACAATACTGCATTGTCAAAATCTCATAAATACAAATTTTATGTTTCGTTTCCTAGATTTGTAAAATATATGCTTTAGGTTTTTTGGTTCCACCAGCTAGCCACAGTTGGATTTTGGAGCTTGGGAGAATTTTTATGGAAACCAAAATGTGGGATTCTTATTATGTCCAGAAATCTCTGGATTAGCTCTATTTCCCGAATCCTATAAACCAAACATAAACTTTCTGCGTATGGCAATCCAATATGAAAAAATCCAGGAAACCAAACATGCCCAATGTGATAACAATACATAAATATGGGGAAAAAGTTGGTTATTCATGTTTTAGTTTTGTGTTGGAAAATCAGGGCAAAAAATAAGGCACTGGAAACAAAAATTTAAAGTTTGATTCCCTAACTAGAAAATCATGTCAACAACAATGTATCTAGTCTAGCGACAACTCTTGATGAAGTATCATGCTTCTTCTCCAAGCAGCAGCTAGCTTCTTCTTCAAGTAGCAGCATGCTTCTTCTTCCGCACCACTCGTATAGTCATCAGCAAGAGCCTCCTAGTATGATACCACAGATGGAGGTTGACAATGTTCTCCTAGTGGGAAAAACTCCTCACCTCTAGAGTAGCCCACACGAACCACCAAGAACTCCACGTTGTGCTACCAGAGTCAACAGGAAGGAGTTGTCCCTTCGGATGTCAGTGTACTAGTATTGATTTTCTCTCCCACATATATCTCTCCCTTGCAATCCCTCCCTTTATCAAGTAAGACTTGCTTGGGCTCTCCATTGATTACTACAACTAGAGTGGACAACAATTATCATATATGTGAATCCCCTGATACCCCTCTATTTATAGGAGAGGCTAGGATCAGGGTTCCCAGTATGTGTAGCAGTCAAAAGGACATAATTCATGAATTTTCTAAAAACCTCGAGCAAAGAACCAGTTGGTTTGCACACCCAACTGGTCAGTTCATGCTGGAAATGGTCAGTTCTTGTAGTTTCATGTTCTAAATCACATTGGTATCCAGTGCACAATTAACAAAAAACATGATGTCAGCACTAATCCTTGATCCAATCGAATTGACCATTGAATTAGGTGGTTCATCCCATGAAATGGTCAGTTGAGACTTGTGAATCATCTGTGCACATCCTAGTTCAACCATTTATCAAACAATGTTGATTCTAATTGACCCGACACTCCAACTGATCGATTCAACACTTGAACTGCTCAGTTCAGAATCCAATCGGTCAATTTTGAACCTTAGTTGTTTAATTGAATACCTAATCACCTTTAGTAATCAATCTAAACATCATTCATGTAAACTCCTACTTCAAGTGTATCCTATGTGTGTGACCCTGTAGGTCCCAAATTACATTAGGTACAGTGAATGTTGATAATCAATTATGACATCACGATCAAATAATGGACTCTAGTAACACAGCATTGCTACCCAATCAATTGGAAAGTTGGAGAACAACTTCAACCTACAATCATGATCAGTGTCACTATGATCATATAGTTCCTTTATCTTTGATAACTAGATTGAACTCGAGGCATGGAATCATCATCCTCTCAGCGTTCAATCCATCATCCTTGAACTAGAGATGACTGTCTGAGATGCATGTGAGCTCACATATCACATATTGAGTCACATGAGTATGGCAATACATTTCTCAATATCACTTATCAAATGGAATGGATATCAATCTATTATAGGAGGGATAAATCCCATCTACATCACTCACACGCAATCCCCATGTGTCACAATGTACCTGAGCACCACCTTTATGGCAACCCTTATTCAGGATTATGGTGGGTGATGTCAAAGTACATGAATGACATGTGATGAATGTAGTGACTTCAAATCTAAGAACCACAGTCATCACTATCACTATGAGAACTAATTGTAACTACCATTCCATGGTATCCATGTATCACTCTGAAGGTGGGTTTGTCTGATATACTATTCTATAGCATATACTTGTGTGCTTGACTTGATATCACATATCATGACCAATGAGACTCTATCATTAGTCAACACACACTCTAGTCTTATGTATTACTATTTTCTATTTTTCTTCCACAGTAATATCCAACTGACATAATAAGAATGTATGTACTCTTATCATACATATGATCTCATTATTCAGGTCATCAACCTGAAGACATATGTCATCTAGTAACACCATGCTTTAGACATCTACTATGTATATCTCATCATATCATGCTGAGACAAACACAATAGATGGAATTACCTTTATTATTATCAAATCAGGTATCTAGTGCCACATTCCAACCATATTATGATTGGATCTTTGGGCATACATACCAAAAAACTCCCACTCACACTTAGAGACAATCACCCATGAATCCCATTCCAAGTGATCTTAACATGTCCATCATGTTTCTGCTGCACAATCACTTTTATAGTGGGTTAACAACATTTGCCTTAAGTTAGTATATTGCAAGTTCCACATCTCATAGTATGCTATCTGGGATTCCTTACCTGTCCAGTAGATCCATTATTGTCACAATATTTGTAATGTGCCATCAATGGTTGGAACCTTCCTCGAGTTCATCTCTATGAAATTCTTGATCCATACAGTATCCCCTATTGTTCTTATAACCCTAGTATACTTGGTTTCTATTGTAGAATAATTGTCTCTTTCTCATAATTCTTCTAGCTTACCATTCTACTTTTAAGGTCAAATTAAATTAGATTGTGATCATTAATTTTATTTATCATTTTATAAGCTTGCACCATAGCCAACTCTTCCTTATTACCATAACCAAGGAACTAATCCTTTTAGTGTTTACTTAAGTATGTTCTTATGCCATTCTAGTGACCTTCACTAGGATCTGACAAGTATCCTCTCGTCATGTCCAATACATACGAGACAAATGGATGATTATATATATCATGTCGTCATGTTCAATACTTAAGAGATAATGGGATGAGTGCATAATATAGCAAATGCAATTTGTCATCTTACTCATGTATTCTTGTTCTTCACAAGAACTAGGATACTTCTCTCTATAGAGACTAATTTCACAAGTTTTCTCTCATCGAGTCTTGTATGTTGAACCCCTTTAGTAGGTTGTTAATGTATGTGCTCAAGTAGCTTTCTAGATCTATCTCTATGGATCTTAATTCCTATCTCATAGGATGCTTTGCTTAAATACTTCATAGAGAAGGTACTTTCCTGGATAGGTTCTAATATGTGCAGTATAAGGATGTTATTCCCCATCATTTTGTCGAATATAAATATGATCTCACTAACTCTTTTGTAATTTCATTCTGATTCAAGTTAAACTTTTTGGCTGTCTTGTCAAATCAAAGATTCCAACTCTGAGATGCTTTCCTGAATCCTCAAATTGACCTTAGTATCTTACAAACTTTATTTGCATTATTGGATTATAAAACCTTTAGGTTGTGTCATATACACATACTCATAAGTATTCCATTAAGGAATGTGGTTTTAACACCATATTCCAAATCTTATAGTCTTAACAAGTTGCAATAGCAAGCATTATCTTGATGGATTTAACCATGGTAACTGGGGAAAGACATCATCATGTTCAACACCTTGAACTTGTTTGAAACTCTTTGTAACCAATCTACCCTTTCATGTTGGCCTTCTTCCTGAAGACCCAATTTCACCCTATGGGTTTTACCCCTTTAGGTGGATCCACCAAGGGAATACCTTGTTGATGTATGCAGAGTCCATCTTGGATCTTATGGCCTCAAGCCACGCTTCATATTCTGGTCCCTCGATAGCTTCTAGGTAGGTTGTTGACTCAACATGTATGACCAACTCATCGCCTTCTTGAGCCATAAGATATAACGATCTTTCAAACTCAAGGTGTGTTCTACTAGATCTATGCGGTATTATGTTACATAAGAAAATTAAGAGTCCACAACAATTTGTGATTCTCCTTATTCCTATTGTACCACTTTCTGTTCAATGTTTTCTTGTTTGTCTCAAACTTTTTGAGTTCTACTTTTACTCCCAGTGATTCCTTTGGAACTAAGTTCCCTTTCATGAATACAACCATTCTAATCAATAAACAACTTGGTTGTTGGGTTGGGATAAGAGTAGCATTTTGACAAAATTACATTTATGTGACTTGTGGACAAAGCTTTTCAAGAAACTATTTTCTTACAAAAGCATTCATACCTAATCACTATAAAATACATATTAGGACACTTACCATACCATATCTCACATGGTGTCTTTTGAACCATATTAGACGATACATTGTTTTAGTGCATAACGTGTGCCAAAAGGAAATTGGAAGATTAGCTAGATTTTGTTGACAATCACACCATGACTAACATGGTGTGATTCCTTCTTTATAATACATAATAATGTTTCAGTTGGGGTTCATCATGAAACTATCATGATTTCCTATAAAGTCCTCAAACTCTTGGTTTAAAGTATTTCAACATCGATCATATTGAAGTGTCTTAATACTTTCACCAAGTCAGTTATGTACTTCATTCATGATCTCCTTGAACACTTCAAGAGATTCATTGTATTTCATCAAATAAAAATTACCATATCTACTGAGATCATCAATAAATATATTGAGATACTATTACCACCACTAGCATTTATTCTAAAAGGTCTTTATATATCAATATTTATGAGCCCTAATAAATAGTGTATCTCCCACTACATCTAGTAAAGATTATTCTGTCATATTGTCCAATAAATAAGACTTGCATGTATCTATTGGTTCAATAAGCAAAAGATTCTAGATAACCATCATTATGGATTCTAGAAATGCATTTCTCATTGACACAATTTGGATGGCAATGCTATAAGCATTCATTGTTTGAGTCATAAAGTCATTTAGTATATGTGTCATACACATTTGTCTCTTCAACTATTAAGTATAGATTATGAGATGAAGGGCATTTCCCTATAAGATTGTATCTTATAAATTCTTGTACAAACAAGATGCATGATGTTATCATCCATGGAAAACATATAATAGCAACTCACCAATTCTATTATATGCCCATGAATGATAGATTCCAACCATAGCAACCCTTCCTCCACACAGTTCTAGCTTACTTCTTCTCAGGTCTTGAAGTAGAGATATCTATCTCTTTCTTGTTAATGAGATCCTCAATATAAAGAGGGTATTTCCTTTTCTATTGTCCACACAGGTGGCAATGGTGGCACTTTCCTTCCGTAATCATTTAAGTGAAAAGGATAGATTCCTTTTGCACTTACCCTTCTCCTTATCTTGAGTGCAGAAGACTTGAACTTCATCTTAGCCTCAGAATTCTTCTTGGCCTTACCTTTTCCCTTGGACTCACTTTCACTAATCACCATAAAGGATTTTCCCTTCTTCAGTCGTGCTTTGTCATTAATCAACATGCCAAATGTTTCTAATAGTGGTTTGGCCAAGTTACTCAAGCACTGGCTGTATGATTCACACAATGATTGTAGAATCATACCCATGGTTAACTCCTGACCTAAAAGAAATCATAGTCACTCCAAGTGCCCAATCATATTGAGTACATGGTGCTCTATGGGATCTTCCTCTATCATTTGCACTCATATAACGTTTAGGAGACATTATACCTTTCTTACTTTACATGATTCTTTAAGATGTGTTACCATCTCAAGAATGTCCATGTTTTCAAGATTTTCATGCAACTCATAGTTCATACATCATAGCATAACGTACTTAATGTCTATGGCATCATTGGCATGCTTCAAGTAAGCATCCATTACGTAATTGGATCATGTTACTTTGGCTCTGGTCTTTTAAGGACATAGAGCTTTTACTCATTGATGAGAACACTTCATAAAGTCTTGAACCAGTTATGAAGTTTATTCTTTCAATTTGTCCTTCTCAAGGACCGATCACAATGATAATGAATTTGTGTTTGTCATTAGATTCCACAAAGAAATATTGCAACTTTTATCAAAAAACTTTTGATTTGATTTGATTTGATAAGTTAACAATATTAATAAGGCTTTTAATTAATTATGCTCCTATTATTTTGTTTAAATTGATAATCCTCATGTATCAATTTGGAAGATTGCAATGTACAATCTTCTAGTGAGCCAAGACCCAAAATAATTGAAATATAACTCGACCAACTCCAGTGTCCATAACCAATTGTTAAGGTAGGAAACTTTTTTAATTGCATCTCATACAATTCTTGGATAGATGTTATGCACAACTCCTTGCCATAACCCATCTGCATGTTTATATGTGTTTAATCTCACTATGGACACCCAGTTAATCCTTCCTCAAAGCCAACATGATAGAATATGCACCCTTCTTTGGTAGAACCTACATATCTACCATCCCACTTCCATGAGATAGATGGTGCACCATGCTTTGTCGTAACCTATGCTTGTCCGATCAAGATTTTCATGTGTGTCACTTATGGAAAGTATCTTAGACTTAATATTGTATTGAGGGGTTTATATATAAATACAAATACATATCCAATCGCCACATTCTTATAGTATGTATCATATACATGCTATAACCACAACAAAAACATGCAATTATAAACACAAGCAGTGGTTATGGCCACACTATTGTAATTCCTTGGAGCCTCAAGGAATTACTACCACCTAAGGTCTACATCACATGCAACAACCTATTGTTGGTGAAGATTTGTGCTCAAACCAATCTAGGTTGATCATTTCAACTCTTAAACCAATCAACTCACCTCCTAGCCGCTCAGTTGGGTTCTTGAAATGGTCCAATGGTGTCAGGTTCAACTAAAGTTTGGACCCCTCCAGCCGATCAGTTGGACCACCGATCAATCGATTCATCTTCTCCTATCTTCTGGTCTCCTTGGTCCTCCAGTTGATTAGTTCGTCTCACAAACCGAGCGGTTCGTCTAGATGAAGAATGTCTTCTCATGAAGAAACATAAATAAAAACTATCATATCTCATACTACATTGTAAAAGGAAAAACCTCGAGTTATATTCGAGGTGAAATAGAAAGAAGAGCATTAATTTACATTTGGAAAGGAGGGGAGAGGCTTGGTATGCAAACAGAGATATAAATAAGAATAAACAACCACAACCATAAACACATAGATCTAGGGTTATTGGCCATAACCATGATAGCATCCACCATCAAACCCAGTTTTAGGGGACGCATATGAATTGCATATATATATATATATATATATATATATATATATATATATATATATATATATATATATATATATATATATATATATATATATATATATATATATATATATATATATATATATATATATATATATATATATATATATATAAAATCTCATGTTCTACACATGGTTGACTTGCACCTCCAAAGCTAACTTTAGTTCTTGCTAGTGCTATCGCAGTGTTGGTTTGTTCCAAGCATGACTTTAGTTATTGCTAGTGCTCTAGTTTATCTTGTATATTGTGGGTCTATTTAAGTTGTTTGTATGGTAATGTTGGGTATGTTGTCATGTTTTATTCTATATATTATATTCATGCATGTATGGTGCTTCTAGGTAGGGGATAATACGACCAGATGTGCATTGCTTGAACCCCTATTGATGTGCATTGCTTGATTAACATAGTGTTGTTCATTGATTGAATTATATATTGCTAATAAAATTTTGAATATGGTGCCTTTTTCTTGTTAGTAACTAATTCTAGTTGTTCATATAAAGATACCAAAGGGAGGCATCTATTATCCAGGATTGGGTGGAACTTGAGAAAGCATGAATTAACCAATCAATTGTCGAGTCCAAACTTGTTTAGGCTCCTGTTTTACATATACTATCATGCTTCATCTTGTTTGTTGTTGGTCTGTCCTAAATTGGTTGTATGGCAATTCTGGGTATACTTTCCTAAGTTGGTTGGTCCATCCTAAGTTGGTGCATGTACTATGTATGGACTTTCACCTCTAGATATATTGTTCCTGTATAGGATATGTTGTGTTGATGGTTTTAACATCAGTCATTTGCTCAAATTTTACTGCATCATTTTAGTAGGATGTATTGTGGTAGGTATACCTTAAAAATTAGTATTTCTTTAATAGTTTCAGTTGGATCTTACTACGTAGGATGTACTATGTTAATGGTTTTAGATGGATATTGTGTTGTCTTAGTATTTGCATCTAATCTATTCATCTGATCTTATATGTTCTAATTGCAATTTGTCATTTGGTACTTGCTAATTGCAATTTCTTATATGCTCTCAAAAATGTCATTCTGATAATATTTTTAATGAATATGCTAGTGTTTGATATGCCTTGATAAGGAATGAGTGATCTACTAGAGTGTCTTTGTAGAAAGAGAATAGCGGATGAGGAAAAGGAGAAAGAGAAGGAAGAGAAGAGGAAGAAAATCATTGTTGTTGTTTCCATGAATGTGACCAGTGTGCATCATGGTACCATGATAATTTCTTGGTGAGAGATCCTACTACTGATTGGGATGAAGTAAGGAAGAGTTACTTGAATAGATTATACAATGGTATATATGATGATTGTGTTCAATGATTGTGAGTGAGGAAAAGTGGATTTAATAGGCTTGTGAAGTACTAACAGGGATTGGGAGTTTTGTTCCCACTAAATATGTTGTTGTTGAAGAAGTTGTTGCAATGTTCTTGTACATCCTAGCTCATAGTCTAAAGTATCGAGTAGTTACGTTTCATTATCATAGGTCCACGTAAACAATAAGTAGACAGTATCAAGAAGTCCTTTTTGTTATTATGAAACTGAGAAAATAATATATAGAACTACACTAGTACACTCTCAATGGGATTGATGTCATGAGATGGAAATGGTTTGAGGCATTTATTTATTAAAGTAATACTTCAATATTTATACACTCCTTATTTTATGATTGGTAACTTTTTTCCTTTATATAAATAGGATTGTCTCAGAGCACTTGATGGAACTCACATTCTTCTGAGAGTTCCTTTTGAGAAGCAACCTTGATATCATAATAGGAAAGGGGTCATAACCACCAACATGTTGGGGGTTTTGTGATCCCAACATGATGTTCATCTATGCACTTCCTAGTTGGGAAGGCTCCACAACCGATTCGAGAGTTTTGAAAAATACATTGTCTATAAAAGTACAACTTTTGCATTGTAACTAGTAAATATTATAACCTCAAGTTTTTATATATAATATATCATATAATTATCTAACTTATAATATGTGGTGATTCTGGTATAGGGAATTATTATCTTGTGGATGTGGTATACACAAATGGTCTGGGATTCTTGGCACTATATCGAGGAACAAGATATATCACATGAATGAGTGGGTCAGGAACATGCCACAAAATCCTAAGAAGCTATTTAATCTCCGTCATTCTAGTGGTAAAAAAGTTATTGAGAGAGACTTTGGATTTTAAAAGAATAGATGGAGTATTTTATGGAAAACCTCCTTTAGGATAATAAATAGTTGTTGTATGCTACACGACTTTATCCTTTTTGAGGAAGAAGATGATCGCATTTTAGAAGCTCAACACATAAGGATTCTAGATGAATTGGATAGGGTTATCATGGTACAATCACCTAGAGATGAGATTATTACACATGTGGAGGTAACTAGTCAATGAATAAACTTTAGAAGATGCTTTGGCACATCATATGTTTGAAGACTATCAACATAGAGGGGCTACTTGATGGGTGTATATTCTATGTTTTTATCTTTCCATATATACTAGAGTTGATATGTAATTCATGATTTTATCTTTGCATATGCATTGGAACTAATATGTACTTGATGATTTTATCTTTCTGTATGTACTAGAATTGATATGTACTTCTTGGTTTTATCTTTCCATATGTACTAGAACTGATTTGTACTTCATGGTTTTATCTTTCCATGTGTACTAGAAATAAGTATGTAGTTCATGGTTTTATCCTTCCATATGTACTATAACTGAGTATGTACTTCATGGTTTTATATTTTGTTATGTTGTCCATCAACTGTGAATTCCACACTCTAATCACAGTATGAGAGAAATTATGTGAGGGCATGGAAGAGGACATATGTTGTCATCAATGACATTCTCTCTAAAAGTTGGTTTGACTGGGATGGCACAAAGTAAAAGATTACCGTTGAGAGTGAGGATGTCTGGAACAAATATGTCAAGGTATATTTGATCTTAAAGTTTTAAATGTGAACTCAAACATATTGAATCTACTAATATATTGATTTCTTTTAGTCGACTGAGGATGCCAAAAAAAATTGCTGGAAGGTCATCCCAAATTGGGATGACATTGTGGATTTGTGTGCCAAGGACATATCTACATGGGAAGGTGTGGAGGCAGATGCTGAAGAAAATGAGGTGATTGAGTTGGATTCAATGGATGAGATGGATACAATGGGCATGGATGAAGATACTATATTCACCAAGTCAACTGAAAAAAGAAAGAAGTCATCATCTTCTATTATTATGTACACACACTCAAGGAAGAAGTGAGGTAGTACTTCAATTTTTGTTGAAGTTAAAAAATGGCTTTATCTTTGAAGAATTCATCGTCTCCAAAAGGTGTTGAATCAAAGTCCATCTACGATGAGGTGTTTTCTATTGATGGACTGGATGATGCCTAGAAGATGAAAGCTTGTTTGTGGTTCGAAGAAAATGACAAGTGATTCTCTCTATTGAAGTCTTTTCCAATGGAGAGAAAGAAGGGTATGGTTCTCATGTTAATCTAGGTATAACCATTTATTTATGGCTTGTGTTTATCTTTGTATATACTACATTTTCTAAAGTGTTTTTCTTTGAAGTATTGTTACTAACCTATCCCAACATTTTTCTCGTTTTTGGGTGTTTTCACTGGAGATATGAGCTGAATGGAGCTAAAGAATCTAGGTAATGATTGGTTTTCATTGCACTTTCACCTCTTAATATCTACTTTTTCAACATTTTTCTTAGTTGTGGATTGGGTGATGATTTTGGAGATATTTGATGATTATTTTGATATATTATCGGTAATGACGGTTCATTATAATGTCAGGGAGAGGGTGTGTTATGTGTAGGTGTTCATTATGTGCATGTGTTTGGATGGTGATTGGATGGCTGGGTAGGAGGTGGTGATTGAGCTTGCTGGTTTGGAGGTGGGAGTGTTGGTGTGTAGGTTTTTGTTATGTGCATGTGTTTGTATGGTGGTTGAGTAGGAGGTGGTGATCGAGCTTGTTGGTTTGGAGGTGGGGTGTTGGTGTGCATGTGTTTGTTTTGTGTAGGTTCTTGTTATGTGCATGTGTTTGGATGGTGATTGGGTGGATGGATGAATGAAGTGGAGGAAGATGAAGGGGACTGCGTATTTATAGAGGTGTGAAGGTGGAGGAGACAAGATTGGAAGGGTCCATTTGTTTTGTTTGTGTTGTCTTGGTAGTGATTCTGGTGTAATGAGTGTTGTAACATGGAAGTTAGTTGGTTGGGACAGTGAACAATGGTAGTAATAGAGGAAGGACAATGAGGACTGGTGTGCAAGCAAGTTGTTATTCTAATGGAAGATTGGGTGGTTGCAGATTGGGATGATTATGTTTGTATATGTGTAGGTTGTTTTTGGGTGATGGGATGAGGAAAGAAGATGGGGAGACAATGAAATGGTATTGATTATGATAGTGGATTTCGGTGATTGTGTGATAAATTGGATTTTTCACTCCTATACTATAATATTTCTCTCTCATCAAGTGGCCTTTACTCAATTTTGTAGTTTGAGTGTGGTGACACTCCAACTAGGTCACAACAATGCTCAATTTCACTATATGTGACATTAAATTGTAATTCTGAACCATGTACCTTTTCGTAATATGTCACCATTTTCCAAATTGAGTTGAACCTTTTCTATATGATCTTCATGATGTATATGATTCAATTATGAATCCAACAAAACAAAATCATCCAAATCAGATCTATGTAGCCCTAGTTATGATCCTTGGAAGTTTTACTTTTAAATCTTGAATTTCTAATCGAATCGGCCTCTTTTTGTCTACGTTTGAGCTGGATATGGCCCTATTTAGGCCCAAATCTAGGTGTGGGTCTTGCGCGGCTTGTGACCCCTTTTCTCTCTATACATGATCATCTTGGTGTGTTGGATCTCCATCTAATGGGATATGGATCATCACTAGCTCCATACGCACCACTGGTGCAAGGAGAGTTGCTTTGTTGCACCCCACCCAATCAATGTCATTTCTCTCCTTTTCTTGCCTAAATAAATTGTAGAACCTCCTCACATCAACATCCCCTTTTCTTTCCCCCAACTTTTTCTTTGTTTCTCTCTCCTTACAGACCTGATCTTCTCCTCCTCCTCTTTCTCAGTTAACCTTAGGTGCCACGCATTTGAATCTTAGGTGTGACCGCTCTATGGAAGCTCGACCCCATATATAGGGTGCGAAAGAACAATGGGGTTGGGCCCTCCTTAGATGAAACCTTTCATGGATGCCACAATGCCTAGAAGCCTCGAGCAGGTTGCTCTAGCAAGCTCCAGCATCCACGACACCACCATGCTAGGGCGCAGTAGACACGGGTTGGCCTAACCTAGGGACGATGACCCAAGGCCATGAAATTGGGATCTTGCGGCTATGAGCAAAGGTGTCCCCTTCCCCTCCCACATCCTCTCAGCCATGCAGACTGGTCAACTGAATAAAGCACCCAATGAAGTGATGTTGTGTACATGTGAGCTTGCAATGCCCAAGGTAGCGTGATGGTGTCCAGCGACCGAGAGCATCTCACAACCGCATGGTGGCGGTCACAAGTGACTGCTGAAGCCAGTTAACTATGTGGTAGCAGTGAGCCCAGCAAACGAGAGGCCCAAAATCATCGACTGGGCTCTTGGGCATGAGACGCTAGATCAATGATTAAGACCACAGATCGATCAAATTATTTTTAGATAACTGCCTCACCCCCTATTTTGATATAGTTCTCATTCAAAACTTATAAAAATCATATATTAGTCCTCTCTCATCCAAATGGGGCAAACAAATATATCAAATCAATCAACTCGAGAAGATCTACAACTTCATATTGTTCCTAGAACCTGATTCAAAATTTTATTCCCTAATTTTCCTAAAATATTCTAACCCAAATCATTTGGATTAAATTTAGTACCTTAGACTGTTAAAGTTGGGAGCTTTGATGCTCAGTCTACCATCAAATCCCCAAATCACTAATTTTATTTCTGATTGAGCCTAATGATGACCCTATGCATCTTTCTTTCTCTTATGTTAACCTAAATGCACATGTATGATTTTTTGTGAATGCCAATGATGGACTTTCCCCTAGATTGCTAATCTTATTTCTTTATGCCATCTAGTCTTACCTAATATAGAAAATCAGTAGCTATATGAACTCCATGAATATTTTATCTCTTATGAACCCCCTATTCTCTTGTTTTGGTAATATGTCATAACATGCATGCAATTTCCCATACATGTTTAGGCTAGGTTATACTTAATCCAATGATACCTTTGACCCCCTTGATACCTTCAACTAAAGAAGATCCATAATATCAATAATCTCATAATGAGTTGTGACTTTAAGGTCTATGATTCACCATCTTGCTCTATTATGGTGTTTGTAATTCTATCTTGTCAAACATGACCTATATGATTTATATTTTGGTTCTTGTACCCTAAATGCTTATGGGGGATCATTTTCCATGTCTTCCTCTAATATACTCAAACCCTTAGACCCCCTTTATATGGATGTACCAACTAATTCTTATGTTGTACCCTAGTGGCATATGAACTATGAAAAAAATGAGCTCGCATATATGTTGAAATGTTAATACCTAAGGTTGCAAATATGATTCCTAGACCCTAGGGGACATCCACATATACTAAAATGTGCTTCTTATGACCTTATGTTATTAATCTCAGTCATAATTTACTACTTGGACCCCTTTCCTTGATGATCATTGACCTTTATTTCTCTATTATGAGTCTTTTGACCCTAGAATGCATGTAAATGCTTTAACCTATAAATGTTCATATACAATGAATGGAACATCCAAATAACATGAAACTTGAACAACACCTTTGTTGTAACATCCCTGACATGGGTTATGAGTTAACCCTAGATTTTTTGCCTAAATATGTAATTAAATCCTTGTGATTAACTTTAGGCTTGTAATTAAGTTTCTCAGAAACATATATTTCAGTTTTTGCTCCTTTTTATATATAGTGTAGCATTGTTTTGTAATACAGGGACCTATGTGCAAATTACCCAATTAGAAGGGTTAACTTGAAATTTGCACATGTTGAGATGTTCCTCTGATGCTGAGACATCATGAGAATGATGATGGTAAGGTTTGAGGGATTTCCCAAGCTTGGGCACCAAGGTGCAGCTGTGGAAGCAATCCCGGTGCTTGAAAACCCTAAATTGGAATAAAGTGCAATTTACCCAATTTGAGGGGTGCAACTTGTAATTTACACCATCAAAAGTATTTATTAAGACTCTTGTCATCATTTAGAAGAAATGATGGAGAGGTCACCTTAATTGAATAATCATATAATGAAAAACACCTTTGTGATTGAATAATCAAGGTGTATGTACAATAGCCTTTTATGTGTATGCTTAAGTTATAGGTTGATCTTCTTTGCCCTCATTTCTTGACCTTAGAAGATTGTTTGTCCTTAGAATTATTATGAAGGGACAAGCATAGAAGGATGGAGGGTCTCAGTTGAAAATATGGAGAACTTATGAGTTTATGATTAAAACCTCACCCCAAGTATATATATACTCTCCACCTCTCTAAGAAAGGGAACTTTCCCTTCGTTCCTTTCACTGTTCTATTCACCCAAACCGACTAAATAGAAGTTGTGGAGCTCAGAAGGATGACCAAGGAGGGCAAGGTAGGTTTGAATCCTCCCTTTTGCTTAAACTCATGGTTAGAACTCGGATTCAAGGTCAAATTAATGGCTAGCTCACATAGCTCTACCTTTCTAGCCATCTCTTCTCGACTTTCCCTGGAGGTTTCACCTTGGCCGACCTGTGGAAGCTCAAGGACGCCATTAAAATCTTGGAGCTCGAAATCTTGGAGCTCAAGGAGCAAGCTTTAGGCGGGTTTTATAACTCTAAACCTATGCTTTGTTATATATATATCTCGTTTATGCTTTTAGATGATAGTTCTTCTTCTTCTCTACCTCCTTTGCTACCTTGCAAGCAAATCCGTGAGAAATCCTTGCTTTTACTGATCTAGGAGATGAGGACGTTATTTCCAAAGTTAATCTACTACTTTTTACTTTACCAAACGGTCTCTTCCAAGTGCTCACACGGTTTGCAAAACCGTTTGGTGAGCAAATGGTCTCAAGACCGGGCAAGGGAAAACGGTCTTCAAGACCATTTAACCGCGTTGACCGAGCATGGACCGTGTAAGATTTCTGTTCAAAATTATGTAGGATAATCACCCACAAAATTTGAGATGATAACTCCAAAGGAATCGTGAGATATGGCCTTTTTAATCAACAACTTTAATTGAATTTACTCCTTATTTCCAATCTGTTGAAATCGCCCTTTTTGGGAAAACGGTCTCAAAACCGTGTAAGAACGTTGACCAAGCATTGACCGTATGAGATTACTGTTCAAAATAATGTTGATTAACAACTCACCAAATTTTATGGACTAATTCCAAACGAGCTAAGAGTTGAAGGATGATTACTAGGGTAAACCCTAATTGAAATCAGTACTGAAATCTCAATGAATAACTTAGTGTTTTTGGGTTGATTGACCCAAACGGTCTCAAGACCGTTTGGGGATCAACCAAACGGTCTCAAGACCGTGTGGGGAATCACCCAAGACTGTGTGGAGGTCTGGGGTCAAGTATAGTTGACCAATTGAAAGTACAAAGATACCAAATTACATTGCAATTAAGTATTGATATGATAATCAACTCAATAGATCCAACCTTGAAGAATTTACACTAGAATACAATAGTTGGATGGGCAAACGGTCGCAAGACCGTTTGGAACTCATCCAAACGGTCTCAAGACCGTGTGGTGACAACCCAAGACTGTTTGAAGGTCTAGGGTTAAGGTAATTTAATCAATTGAGGGCCCAATTGCAATGGGTTATTGAATTAATCCAAAATACTGAATTGAGACTCAATCAAGGTTCAACCCCTATCAAATCACATTAGATTTTGATGAAATCTTGGACAAACGGTCTCAAGACCGTGTGGAGTTCATCCACACGATCTCAAGACCGTTTGGGCCAAGTTTGGGCCCAATTGAATCTCAATTGAAGGGTTCAACCTTGTGTTGATTCACATTGATGAGTGTTAATGGTTGAACGTTAATGAACCTTAATTGAACCAACTTCAACCCTAATTGGATAGCAATTGAGGGTCAATTGAGTGACCAATTGGTTAAGCATAACCCTAATTGACTCAATCTATAAGTGGTTACCATGGCTTTGACCATTTGGAGGCTTCAACATTGATAATCATAAACGATTGAAATCATTGAACCATGTTGGAGGTCCAAACGGTTTGAGACCAAGTGGACCAAACGGTTTCAAGACTGTTTGAGGTCACACGGTCTCAAGACCGTTTGAGTCCTCACAGTCTCAAGACCATTTGAGGTCACACGGTCTCAAGACCATGTGAGGCCTCACGGTCTCAAGACCGTTTGGACTCAAACGATCTCAAGATCGAGAGACATCAAACGGTCTCAAACCGTGTAAGCCCTCTCGGTCTTGAAGTCAAACTTGTTAAACGGTCTACACCCTCACACGGTTTGGGCAAACGATCTTGAAGGTCACACGGTCTTGGAGTCAACCCTACCAAACGGTCAACTCATCCAAACGGTCTCAAACCGTTTGGAGGTTGAAGGTTGAAACCGTTTGAGGTTTTCAAAGGTTGATTTCACTTAATCAATTGAAGGTGTAAATGGTTCAATGATGCTCTAATCTAAACCCTAATGATAACCTAGGATATTAAGGGACTAAGTGACTAATGAATTAACCCATGATGGTGATCAATGGGGTGAATTACCAAAATACCCTTGATGGGTTTAATTGAGTAAAACCTTGTTCAAATCAAACCCTAATCACATGATAGTGATGTTTTGGCTTATGTTAGCCCATGAGGACTTAACCCAACCTGATCTAGAGTGGTGTTATCACCATCTACTAGTATGAGGAGAGAGAAAGTACCTTAAGAGAGAGAAAGTACCCGTTTAGGGTGGAAACTCAAGTAAAGAACCTTCAATACACATGAATGTGCATGATTAGGGTATGATCCACCTATGTGAGATCATGGGAAACCTAATTATGATATATGATGAATCTTAAGCTAATCTGAGAGCATCAATGATGATGTTCCTCATACATAATGATGTTATGAGTTCAATTCACCATGTAATGTGAATAGTAAACCCTAATTCAAGGGTAATGACATGTAATGTGAATAGTAAACCCTAATTCAAGGGTAATGACATGTAATGTGAATAGTAAACCCTAATTCAAAAGTGATGACATGTTATATGAGTATTAAACTCTTTTTGATAAGAATCAAAGAACTTAGCTCTTATGACAAGAGTGGAAAGTATAATCATTGTTTTGAATTACCTTTATCAGTTGAATTAACCATGCAGATTCTGATATGAAGGTGATCATATCCAGGTATGGATGATGATACTATATTCATTGATAGCATGTCGTTAGCTTTATGAATAGTAAAATATCTTGATGTCTTGTCAGTGGCATCCTATGATTTAATGGGCTGTGAGAGCCATGAATACCATCAAGGTCATTCTTTAGAGATGACTTGTGATGAGTATACTGAGAAATGATGATTGATGTGAGTTAGGTTTGTTGCATTTAGTATTCTACTTTTATAGCTGTTTTGCTACTATTATTGTTTGAAGAACAATGTATGATGTAAAAGAATACTGAATGTACCTAACTAATCAAGTGAAATGTAGAGCCCTGATCATAGATCCATCATTATCAGAGATCAAATGATGGCGAAATAGGTTTTCCTACGGGAACTCCTAGATCACATACTGTTGAGTATGTGGGGTATATGGATGTGTAGAACCTTACATCCTAGTGTAGGAATTTGATGTAAATGTATAATTCGTCAATCCTTAACTACAAAACTCATACCGTATCAGTGGATGGTAAACATGAAACCTCCTGATGACGAGGAAAACATAGATATCCGTATCAGTGAAGATAAACATGAAATCTCCTGATGACGAAGAGAGTACAGAACGCCACTGTAACTCTAAAATAGCGAAGGACCAAATTACCCTGGTGAGCTATAATAGTAGAGACACAAGATGTCCTACAAGTGATCCTCTTACTGACCGAGGAAGGTGAAGGTCATGAGAATCCGGCTCTTTCAATGACCTAGTATGATACTAAGGCACTTAACAGTGATTGGTTGGGGTATGAGTGGTAAACCTCATCTCCACAGGGCATAATAATAAAAGTAATGTTTGAAAAACATACTCTACAGCGTAGTATACCTGTTAGAGATAACTACGAGTTAGTTGATTGATGTTACAATGTATAGTGCATATGTTCTTCATGTTTGATAAATGTTGAACTCTTGTTTACAACTGTATCTACTATTGAATGCCTTGTAAGCTTTTACTGCTTAAGTTATTCTTTGATTTTTATAATAAAGCTTCTGGAGGAGAGTTATAACTCTCGCTGGGACAATTATGTACAATTGTCTCACCCCGTAGACTTCAACTTTTTAGGTGGACGTCGAAGACGGAGGAACAGGTCTACAGGTGACCAGTCCCAGCAACAGCAGCACCAGGAGTAGCAGTAAATCTCAAGTGGAGATTTAGCCTGCCATGTGGTGTAGTTAGAGTCAGTCCTATGTGTCCTCTGTACTCTCAGGTCTTGGAGTCTTTTGTTATGAGTTCTTGAGATTTTGTACCTTGATGTATATATTTACTCAAGAAGTAATTATCATGAAATGTAAACAGTTTATCTCTTGTTATGAAAGAAGCTTTTAAGGTTTTAAGCTCTTGTCTCGAAAAGTTTTAATTTCCCGTGATTTTTGTCTTCTGTTGTTTATCGAATCGCTTCCGCTAAGTTTATATCGTGGTTGGAGATCAGAGCCCACAATTGGTGGTATCAGAGCTCTAGGTCAGTTGAGTCTACAGAGGCATAGGACTTAGGATGTCGAGTCTATCTTTAGTACTCTTTCCCTATCTAATAGAATCTTCTACTCCTCAGGAGAAGAAGATACATAAGGATGGCTGAGCCTCATGATGAGTACGTGGCAGAGAGTAGTGCTAGTGCACCTCAAGGCGGTGCAAGGGTTCTAAGAATCGAACAGCCTGCACCAAAGTCACCAAGAGAGCCACCCCAGTTTGACCCAGCCGACATGGGTAACCCAGTTGTACAGACAATGTTCGGGCAGTTCATGACTGCCATGACACACATCACCGACAGGATGCCCATGCCTGCACCTAGGGCACCTGCCCAGCCCGAAGGACAAGGTATCGGTAAGACATTCGAGCGACTTTGTAACATCCCTAACCTGGGTTATGCCTTAACCCTAGGTGTTTTGATTAAGAAATATGATTATATGCTTAATATTATCTTGTCAAAAGTATTTAGGGCTCATAAGAAACTTATGTTTCAATTTTGGTCCTGTTTAAATAATGATAAAGCAATGATTGCTTGTTTTGGACTAAAGTGCAAATTACCCAAGTTGAAGGGTTAACTTGCCAATTGCACATGATAAGATGTTTCTCTGATGTTGAGACATCATAAGAATGAATATGATGCAGTAGTATGGTTTCCATAAGCTTGGACACCAAGATTAAGCTTGTAAAGTAATGTATGTGCATTAAAACCTAGTTTTGGTGTAATGCGCAATTTACCCAAAACCTAGGGTTCAATATGCAAATTACCACCTCTAGAGTGTTCCTACTTCCTCTATGAATAATTTAGAGGAGAGAGAATGAATGAGACACCATGTTTGAATCACTTATGAGTGATGGTAATCTTGGTGAAGAAATGACCAAGAAAAAGGGTTGAATTTGAAGGCTTGAGTTGTATCAAGTTGAAAAGCTTATATATGAGTGCCTATCGGCCATGGATCCCAAGGAGGTGTCCCATATCGTTTTGTGAACTCTTGTAAAGGTTCATATCATGAAAAGCACCTCAAGGAGGTAAGGTGTGACGGCCAACAAGTTTCCTTAGAAAAAGTGTATCGGCTTGACTTAAAATGATGATTTAATTGATATATCTTATCCAAATGGGTAAATGATGGACGAATTTGCATCTCTAGATGATCCTCAACCTTTTTGCACGTCAAGATAAATGTTGATGCATGCATGGACACGTGTCACCCATGCATGACACGTGGCACCTACTAGCTCAAAATGTTGACACCTCATTTTTGCCTTCCTTCATGATCAGCAAGTATATATACCCCTAGTTTGACCCCTTAATGGAATTTTGCGACCCTTACCACCTCCTACCCTAAGGTATCGTGCATGGAGCTCCCATATCGTGAAGGGAAGCTTTGGTGTCGTGCAAGGGCCTTGGGGTATCGTCCATGGCATGACCATATCGCCCAAGTAGGTGATCTTGGCCATATTGAGTGATATCGGCCATAGAGTGAAGTGTTTTGGCTCCAAGTGAGTGCCATATCGTCCAAGTGAGTGTCATATCGTGCAAGAGGGGAGTCATATCGTGCAAGATCACAAGGGTGTCTTCCATAGGCCTTAGGTATCGGCCATAGCAAGTATATCGGTCATACCATGCTGATATTGCCCATAGCAAGTTGATATCGGCCAATTGAAGTGATTCTTGCCACAAGTGAGGGGGTATCGGCCACAAGCAAAGTTGTGTCGGCCAAGAGGAAGTCCATATCGCCCAAGATTGGTAGGGTATCGGCCAAGGAGCTAAGGAACTCAAAACTTGACCCTAAGGTGAGGAAAAGATCATCTTCAACCTTGAATTGAAGCATGATTTTAGGGTTTTGATCTTCCTTTCTTTTCCTCTTCACCAATTGCTTATCCATGGTGATTCCTTGTATATGAAGGAGTTATGAACGAGCCTTGGACCTTTGATAAAGTCATCTTCAACCTTTGGAGCTTGGAGCTTTGAAGTGGTTCTTAAGGCGGGTTTTATAACTTGAACCCAACCATGTTGTTATTCTTCACTTAAATTGCTATAATCAGTGAAATACTTTTAATTCTGAAATTTCCTGAAATAGTTGATGAGCTTATGAGTTCTAGTAGTTTCTTAGACCTGTTTACATGAAATATAACAGTTAGAACTAAGTTCTAGAGCTTTAAGATGATGATATCATCTTATAAAAGTGTTATCGGGTGCAAGCACATAAGCAAGCACCTTTAACCCGATATGATGATGCACCTATTTCACTTGAACGATATGGATATGTATGAATACATTGTTGCACGATATGGGGGTGTAGTGTACACCTCTTGCACAATAGGGAGTCAAGTATAGACTCCATGCACGATACAGGGTTAATTGTATACTGTTATGTTGAGGTGAAACCCTAATTTGGGTAACCCGATATAAGTGAGGTATAACAAGTGCTATTGCATGACATGGTTGCACGACAAGGTTGCACAACATGGTTGCACGATACAAAACCCTAGACAACATGCTAGCCCGACATGGTGATAAGTTTATACCTCTTAAACATTATGGGCGACACATATATGTACCATGTGCCTGACACAATCAACCCTAACATGACATGGGTGATGCAACCTAATGTTTGATGGTGTATCCCAATATGGTTTGGTGCCCTATACACCAAATAACTTGTATATTGGGTTGAGCCCGATATGGCAAACCCTAGTCTGTCATGGATAACCCTAGATGGTGAACCACCTGATATGGTGAGTGTTTAAACACCTCTAACCCGAGAAACCTTGTAAAGGTGAGGGTAAGACACTCTTAAGGGTAATGAGTGTAAAACCAGGTGATGGTGTGGTTAATACCTTGATAGGTGAAACACCTAGAGTGGTTGATAATGGGCAACCCTATATCAACAATGTCTTAACTCAAGATGAGTCCACATCATTGATGACGGTTGGATAACTCAAATGTGCGACTTATGACCAATACATTACATGATAAATGTGATGAGCTAATGGATAAAGTATTAGGATGGGAAATACCCTAATACAAGATAAGTTTTTGAACTTAAGTAAGATAATAGTGATGAGGGAAGTGATACATCAAGATATGATATATATCACATCCATCACTCCAAGGTTGATACACCTTAATGCACTTTAAATCCAATTAATTGGATGAATAACACATGAAGTGTGTCATGTAAATTGTTACGTTGAGATGGAATGTGAATAATGCACTTTGATAAGTGTAGGCTAATATACCTTGAGAAAGGGTTAAGCCAAGTTAACGAGTATGATGTAATCATACTCTAGTAAAGATGAGAGATACCCTTAATGGAACTAATCAATAATGCATAACAAATGCATGGATCCAATATATGATGTAAACCCTAATTGAGGCTGATTCCATGTATAAACCTAATAAGAGGTTGTTTACATGTGAAATCACTAATTAGGATGAATAGTAAACCCTAGTTGAGGGTGTATCCATGTGAAACCCTAATTGAGGGAGATTTCATGAGAAACCCTAATTGGGAATGATTAGTAAACCCTAATTATGGGCAATGTGATATGAAACCCTAATGAAGGGTGATGCTATATGCAATCCCTATTCTAAAGAAGGGAGATGGCATGTGGAACCCTAATCCCTAATGAAAGAATATAATTCATACTTGAATATGAATTATGAGGTGACTTCACTTTGCACGACCGTGCAAGGTAGCACGGCCGTGGTGGCTTCCCTTTGCACGGACGTTCTTGGCTGCACGGCCGTGGTGCTCTATGCTTGACTTAGAGCTGATTTGAAAGTGACATAACATGGTCGTTTTGTTAATTCCCAACTTAAGGATGAGAGAGAAACTCATACCTTGTGATGATAATCATTTAATGATACATGATGAAAGTAATAAGTATGAATGAATACTTATGATATCAATAAATGTTCCCATAGGAGTGTAGTAATGAATTAGGGTTGGAGTGATAATACAAATATGAAACCCTAATTGATAAGAAATGAAAATCCTAACCCTAACTTTGGGTAAAAGGATGAAAAGCTCTAATTGATGGTAAACCCTAACCCTGGTAAGGGAATAGTGGTGTTACCCTGTATTGCATGATGTGATGTCAACTTGATAAGTCTATTATCATGTGTGACACTCATGCAGGTCTCATGAGGTGAAGATCATAGCCAAGTATGAGCTATGATGTTTATTTGATAAGAGTTGATTGGCCATATGTGCCATTATGTTTTTGTTACTTAGAAAGAAGTAACAAGATTAATATGGGCTTCTAAGCCTTTGTTTTAAAGTTGTTGCCTAGTGAGAGGTGACAAGATATGAATGGGCTTGTGAGACATGTGAATAAAGTTGTTGCCTAGTGAGAGGTGACAAGATGTGAATGGCCTTGTGAGCCATGTGAATAAAGTTGTTGCCTAGTGAGAGGTGACAAGATGTGAATGGCCTTGTGAGCCATGTGAACAAAGTTGTTGCCTAGTGAGAGGTGACAAGATGTGAATGGACTTGTGAGCCATGTGAATAAAGTTGCTGCCTAGTGAGAGGTGATAAGATGTGAATGGCTTTCTGAGCCATGTAAATAAGTATCTGAAGAAAGTGGTATATGTTTCTTTATGGCATTTGTCTGAATAAAATATGTTTGAGAACTTGACTGATGCTAAAAGAATATGCTAATGTACTTAATTAATCAAGTGAAATCTATTCATGTAGAGCCCTGGCCATAGATCCATCATCGTCAGTAGCTGGTGATGGTGAAACAGGTTTTCCTACAGGATCTCCTGATGAGCGCATATTGTTGAATATGTGGGGGTGATGGGCGCAAATACCTTACGCCCTAATGAAGGGATTGACGTGAGATAAACATGAGATCTCTCAATCCTTCATTATAAAGGCCGGATGATGTGGAGATAAACATAAAATCTCTTGATTCCGATGATGAAGGCCGGATGATGTGGAGATAAACATAAAATCTCTTGATTCCGATGATGAATGCCGGATGATGTGGAGATAAACATAAAATCTCTTGATTCCGAAGAGAGGCAGCTGACGCTGTAACTCTGTAGCAAGTTGCCAGTATACCCTGGATAGCTACGATAAGCAGTTGACGTAGTCCTGCTTGTGGTCTCGCACTGATCGAGATGTGGGAGGTCATGGAGTCTGGCTCTTCCATTGACCTATGTATGGTACCGATTTCGACTTTGTAGTGGTCGGTTGGAGTATGAGCGGTATACCTCATCTCCTCAGGGCTTAAGTGTGATTGTAAAATGTAATCAGCCATATAGCATGTTTGCTTAAGGATTGAATACGGGAATTCATTGGCTGATGTTGCATTCCTTTGTGCATTCCTTAGTGGATAGATGTTATTTATGTTTCCTTATATTCTATGCAAGGTAGACAGATGAACTACTTATCTACTATGGGTAGATGCAATGTTCTCCTTAAGAAGGGAGATTACTTCATTTTATTCATACAGTGATTTATCATGTATGTCAATATAAAAGAATCTCTGCTCAGTTTATTACTGCTTAATCTGTGATAATAATATGGCCGGCGGAGAGTTATATCTCTCGCTGGGACAATTACAATTGTCTCACCCCCGTGGGATCCAAATTTTTAGGTGGATGTGCACGAGGAGGTGAAGATCTCTCTACATAGGAGATACAACATCTGAGGCAGCAGTGATAGCTCAGGTTGAGTGTACTGTCTGTCGTGTCATATAGTTAGTAGTCCTATGTGTCGTCTCTATACTCTCAGGTCCTTGGAGTTTTAAATGAACCAATAGGAGTTTTGGTTTAGTGCCTCAAAGTTTTTATACTGCCTGTGTATATTTGTTAGCAGGGCAGTCAATGTTGTAATCCTTGAAAAGGAATTGTACAGATTTTGTACTTGTGAACCAGGATGAAATTGAAACTCTTTGGTTCTTGTTTAAAGAGTTTTCCTGTGAATGGATCTCTTTGAAAAAGTTTTAATTTTTAGTGATTTTTGCTAATCCGCTGCTTGATGAACGCTTTCGCATTAATTAATCGTGTTTTATAAGTTGGATGCGACAATTGTGGTATCAGAGCTCTAGGTTCGCTGAGTCTACAGAGACATAGGACTAAGGTTGTTGAGTCTGTGTTAGTGTCCTCCAGTATACCCTATAATGATTTATGCTTGTGTAGAGAAAGGGTAAAGTTTTAAAATGACTGGAGAACACAAGGAATACATTGCTAAGGGCAATGTTGTTGCACTATGAAGAGGTGCAAGGGATCAGACAAGAATAGAATGAGTGCCTGAGAATCCCCATTAAGACCTGATCAGGATAGAGAATCCTATGATCATGCTCTTGTTGGGCAGATTAGGGCAACAGTAATGCATATAGGGGACTGGATACTAGCCTTACAACCTAGGTTATCAGTCCTTAATACTGAAAGCTTGAGCTTTAAAAGAGTTCCTGAATGACTTAGTCGTGTTGGAACAAGGGAAAATATGGAAAAGATTAACTTATGGCAAGAAAGTAGACTCTGCCATGAGTTTACACAGATAATAAATCTGTGATGGTAGTGCCCAAGAAGGGACAATAAGCTGAGAAGTAGGGAATGGTCTCTATAATTTTAGAGACATTTGCCTAATGGTTCTAAAAAGCCAAGGTTTTTGGTACTAATAGTACAATAAATGCTTAATGTTCCAGGGCAGTAGCCATTAAGTAAAGGTAAAGATGTTAACCTTTTACCTGTAAGACCATGATGTGGGGACAAGGTATGTTATAAATGTGTACATGTTGAGTACACTAAACCCTTTTTTCTATAAAAAGGAGGATTGTTGATTTTGTTTTCCCTATTGGTTGCTATATAGAGAAGAAATTATGAGAATTAGAATTTGAATTCTGTTCAAGTATTCTTTTAAATGGTCTATATTGATCTTACCTCTATGAAAGAGGAAGAGGTATAGAAGAGATGCCTGGATAAAATCCAGGGATGTTAAATCTTATGTTTATGATAATATGAAAAGCAAGGAATATGATAACATGTAAGTGCATACTACTTGATCTCAGTACTTGTAAACCCTGATCAGGTATACAACTATTGATGATAAAGTGAGTATGGAAACTCTTAGATTGGTATCTTTTTGATTGCCCTGATCAAGCAATCATTCTGAGACAATCTAATGATTATCATGAAATTGGAAATATGGTATGGATAAATGTATTATACCTTAAGTACAAGAAAGAGGGATCTGATATGATTTCAGATCAGTATGTGTATATGAGGAAGTAAAAATATGATCCTCATATGATGAGTATGAGAACAAGGGAGGTGATCCCTGTTCAATAAAGTTGTAAATATGATAAAGATCTTTTCCCATAATGTTGAAATGGGAAATGTGATGTGTTTTCAACACATGTGACTGATACCAAGGTAAGAGATTCTGGTATCTGAGAATTATCAGATGATTTAGATTGGCTACAAGGAATGGTCAACTATGAAATCAGTCTGATTATATAAAATGATATGAACATCATATGTTAGGGGTTTATGCTTTGCATAAACATAACAACTAAATATGTCTTTAAGATAAGTTCTCAATTGGCTCTATAAGAATATTGTGCAAAGGAACTTTGTGCTGATCAAAGTTCTATGATGTCTCCATAACAATGAGGTGTTATGAAGAGACATGATGATATGATGAATGAATAACATCTGTTCCCTTTATCCGGGATTTCGCGGATGAAATCCTTGTTAGGGGTTTATAATTTGTAACATCCCTGACCTGGGTTATGCCTTAACCCTAGCCTTAACCCTAGGTGTTTTGATTAAGAAAGATGATTATATGCTTAATATTATCTTGTCAAAAGTATTTAGGGCTCATGAGAAACTTATGTTTCAATTTTGGTCCTGTTTAAATAATGATAAAGCAATGATTGCTTGTTTTGGACTAAAGTGCAAATTACCCAAGTTGAGGGGTTAACTTGCCAATTGCACATGATAAGATGTTTCTCTGATGTTGAGACATCATAAGAATGAATATGATGCAGTAGTATGGTTTCCATAAGCTTGGACACCAAGATTAAGCTTGTAAAGTAATGTATGTGCATTAAAACCTAGTTTTGGTGTAATGCGCAATTTACCCAAAACCTAGGGTTCAATATGCAAATTACCACCTCTAGAGTGTTCCTACTTCCTCTATTAATAATTTAGATGAGAGAGAATGAATTAGACACCATGTTTGAATCACTTATGAGTGATGGTAATCTTGGTGAAGAAATGACCAAGAAAAAGGGTTGAATTTGAAGGCTTAACTTGAGTTGTATCAAGTTGAAAAGCTTATATATGAGTGCCTATCGGCCATGGATCCCAAGGAGGTGTCCCATATCGTTTTGTGAACTCTTGGAAAGGTTCATATCGTGAAAAGCACCTCAAGGAGGTAAGGTGTGACGGCCAACAAGTTTCCTTAGAAAAAGTGTATCGGCTTGACTTAAAATGATGATTTAATTGATATATCTTATCCAAATGGGTAAATGATGGACGAATTTGCATCTCTAGATGATCCTCAACCTTTTTGAACGTCAAGATAAATGTTGATGCATGCATGGACACGTGTCACCCATGCATGACACGTGGCACCTACTAGCTCAAAATGTTGACACCTCATTTTTGCCTTCCTTCATGATCGGCAAGTATATATACCCCTAGTTTGACCCCTTAATGGAATTTTGCGACCCTTACCACCCTCCTACCCTAAGGTATCGTGCATGGAGCTCCCATATCGTGAAGGGAAGCTTTGGTGTCGTGCAAGGGCCTTGGGGTATCATCCATGGCATGACCATATCGCCCAAGTAGGTGATCTTGGCCATATTGAGTGATATCGGCCATAGAGTGAAGTGTTTTGGCTCCAAGTGAGTGCCATATCGTCCAAGTGAGTGTCATATCGTGCAAGAGGGGAGTCATATCGTGCAAGATCACAAGGGTGTCGTCCATAGGCCTTAGGTATCGGCCATAGCAAGTATATCGGCCATACCATGCTGATATTGCCCATAGCAAGTTGATATCGGCCAATTGAAGTGATTCTTGCCACAAGTGAGGGGGTATCGGCCACAAGCAAAGTTTTGTCGTCCAAGAGGAAGTCCATATTGCCCAAGATTGGTAGGGTGTCGGCCAAGGAGCTAAGGAACTCAAAACTTGACCCTAAGGTGAGGAAAAGATCATCTTCAACCTTAAATTGAAGCATGATTTTAGGGTTTTGATCTTCCTTTCTTTTCCTCTTCACCAATTGCTTATCCATGGTGATTCCCTATATATGAAGGAGTTCTGAACGAGCCTTGGACCTTTGATAAAGTCATCTTCAACCTTTGGAGCTTGGAGCTTTGAAGTGGTTCTTAAGGCGGGTTTTATAACTTGAACCCAACCATGTTGTTATTCTTCACTTAAATTGCTATAATCAGTGAAATACTTTTAATTCCGAAATTTCCTGAAATAGTTGATGAGATTATGAGTTCTAGTAGTTTCTTAGACCTGTTTCCATGAAATATAACAGTTAGAACTAAGGTCTAGAGCTTGAAGATGATGGTATCATCTTATAAAAGTGTTATCGGGTGCAAGCACATAAGCAATCACCTTTAACCCGATATGATGATGCACCTATTTCACTTGAACGATATGGATATGAATGAATACATTGTTGCGCGATATGGGGGTGTAGTATACACCTCTTGCACAATAGGGAGTCATGTATAGACTCCATGCACGATACAGGGTTAATTGTATACTGTTATGTTGAGGTGAAACCCTAATTTGGGTAACCCGATATAAGTGAGGTATAACAAGTGCTATTGCATGACATGGTTGCACGACAAGGTTGCACAACATGGTTGCACGATAGGGTTGCACGATACAAAACCCTAGACAACATGCTAGCCCGACATGGTGATAAGTTGATGCCTCTTAAACATTATGGGAGACACATATATGTACCATGTGCCCGACACAATCAACCCTAACATGACATGGGTGATGCAACCTAATGTTTGATGGTGTATCCCAATATGGTTTGGTGCCCTATAAGAAGGGAGATTACTTCATTTTATTCATACAGTGATTTATCATGTATGTCAATATAAAAGAATCTCTGCTTAGTTTATTACTGCTTAATATGTGATAATAATATAGCCGGCGGAGAGTTATATCTCTCGCTGGGACAATTACAATTGTCTCACCCCCGTGGGATCCAAATTTTTAGATGGATGTGCACGAGGAGGTGAAGATCTTTCTACATAGGAGATACAACATCTGAGGCAGCAGTGATAGCTCAGGTTGAGTGTATTGTTTGTCGTGTCATATAGTTAGTAGTCCTATGTGTCGTCTCTGTACTCTCAGGTCCTCGGAGTTTTAAATGAACCAATCGGAGTTTTGGTTTAGTGCCTCAAAGTTTTTATACTGCCTGTGTATATTTGTTAGCAGGGCAGTCAATGTTGTAATCCTTGAAAAGGAATTGTACAGATTTTGTACTTGTGAACCAGGATGAAATTGAAACTCTTTGGTTCTTGTTTAAAGAGTTTTCCTGTGAATGGATCTCTTTGAAAAAGTTTTAATTTTTAGTGATTTTTGCTAATCCGCTGCTTGATGAACGCTTTCGCATTAATTAATCGTGTTTTATAAGTTGGATGCGACAATTGTGGTATCAGAGCTCTAGGTTCGCTGAGTCTACAGAGACATAGGACTAAGGTTGTTGAGTCTGTGTTAGTGTCCTCCAGTATACCCTATAATGATTTATGCTTGTGTAGAGAAAGGGTAAAGTTTTAAAATGACTGGAGAACACAAGGAATACATTGCTAAGGGCAATGTTGTTGCACTATGAAGAGGTGCAAGGGATCAGACAAGAATAGAATGAGTGCCTGAGAATCCCCATTAAGACCTGATCAGGATAGAGAATCCTATGATCATGCTCTTGTTGGGCAGATTAGGGCAACAGTAATGCATATAGGGGACTGGATACTAGCCTTACAACCTAGGTTATCAGTCCTTAATACTGAAAGCTTGAGCTTTAAAAGAGTTCCTGAATGACTTAGTCGTGTTGGAACAAGGGAAAATATGGAAAAGATTAACTTATGGCAAGAAAGTAGACTCTGCCATGAGTTTACACAGATAATAAATCTGTGATGGTAGTGCCCAAGAAGGGACAATAAGCTGAGAAGTAGGGAATGGATCTTTCAAAGTGAAAGAAAGATTCTGCCCACCTGTCTTGTGTTAGCTATGGTTGCTGATAAGCTGTTGAGGCATGGATGTTATGCATTCTTGGCCCATGTGGTAGATGTTACCAAGGAAAGTTCCAATCCTGCTGAAGTTCCCATAGTCAGGGAATTTGAGGATGTGTTTCCTGAAGAACTTCCCGGTATACCACCACCTCGGGAGATTGATTTTGAAATCAATCTGATTCCAGATACGAAACCCATAGCCCAGACTCCGTATAGGGTGGCGCCTGCCGAGATGGCAGAACTCAAGAAACAGCTTCAAGAGTTACTTGAGAAGGGTTTTATCCGACCGAGCACTTCACCTTGGGGTGCTCCGGTCTTGTTTGTTAAAAAGAAAGATGGGTCAATGCGGTTGTACATCGACTACAGACAACTCAATAAAGTAACAATAAAGAATAAGTACCCTCCGCCGAGGATTGATGATCTCTTTGACCAGTTGCGTGGTGCAACCGTCTTTTCAAAGATAGACTTGAGGTCTGGATATCATCAACTTCGTATTAAGGATAGTGACATATCTAAGTCTGCCTTTAGGACAAGGTATGGTCACTATGAGTTCACGGTTATTTCGTTTGGACTAACCAATGCACCAACTGCATTTATGAAACTCATGAATAGAGTTTTTCGACCTTTCCTTGATCAGTGTGTTGTCGTCTTCATAGATGACATTCTGATCTATAGTAAGGATGCTCAGCAGCATGAACAACATCTTCGCCAAGCTTTGACCTTGCTAAGAGAACACAAGTTGTATGCTAAGTTTAGCAAGTGTGAATTCTGGCTGCCGGAGGTATCTTTTCTTGGACATGTGATATCTGCCTCGGGAATTCATGTTGACCCTACAAAGGTAGAATCTATTTTACAGTGGGAACAACCGAAGACACCGACGGAGATTCGAAGTTTCTTGGGGTTAGCTGGCTATTATCGAAGGTTCATTAAGAACTTTAGTTCTATAGCCTTACCTTTGACCAAGTTGACCCAGAAAGATGTTCCTTTTGCTTGGAGTGATAAGTGTCAACAGTCTTTCCAGTTGTTGAAGGAGAGGTTGACAAGTGCACATGTGCTTGTACTACCTGAACAAGGAAAAGGATATGTAGTATTCTATGATGCTTCCAAGAATGGACTAGGGTGTGTGTTGATGTAGGATAAACAAGTGATTTCTTTTGCTTCCCGACAGCTTAAGAAACACGAGGAGAATTATCCAACACACGATCTGGAGTTAGCTGCTGTGGTTCATGCCTTGAAGATCTGGAGACATTATCTCTACGGAGAAACATTCCAGATTTTCACAGACCACAAGAACCTTAAGTATATCTTCTCTCAGCATGAGCTTAACATGAGGCAACGTCACTGGATGGAGTTAATCAAGGACTATGATTGTACGATTGATTACCATCCGGGCAAGGCCAATGTTGTTGCGGATGCCTTGAGTAGGAAATCAGCAACATCAACCATGGATAGAACACAGCTAAACTCTTTAGTGTGCTCTAAGAGAGATATGTTTATCTCTTTAAGGCAAGACAATGTACAGTTGAAAGTGTGATTGTTAGCCGGGTTGTTGGCTGAGATGCATATTAAACCTACCCTAAGAGAGCAGATTAAGGCAGCACAGCTAGGTGATGCTGCAGTTCAGCAGATTAAATCTGAGTATGGAAATGAGAAGCGAGATGGTTTCCATGACTCAGATGACCAAGTAGCCTATTATAATGGAAGGATGATAGTGGCGGATGTGGATAACTTGAGGAAGTTAGTCCTGGAAGAATCTCATTCTTCCATGTATGTTATGCATCCAGGGAGCACCAAGATGTATCGGAATTTGAAAGATCTGTATTGGTGGCCTGGAATGAAGAAGGATGTTGCAGAATTTGTTCTGAGATGTCCTGTGTGTCAGCAAGTTAAAGCTGAACACCAGAAACCTGCAGGAACAATGCAACTTTTACCCATACCACAGTGGAAGTGGGACCATGTGACCATGGACTTTGTTGTTGGCCTACCCAGGACAAACAAAGGACATGATTCCATTTGGATAATTGTTGATAGGTTGACTAAGACAGCGCAATTCTTACCTGTCAAAACAACCTATTCTGCTGAAAGGTTATCACAGTTGTATGTACAAGAGATAGTGCGGTTGCACGGAGTTCCTGTCACAATAGTTTCTGACAGAGGTCCTCAGTTTACAAGTCGTTTTTGGGAACAGTTACATAGAGCCTTAGGCACCAAGCTAAGGTTTAGTACGGCCTTTCATCCACAGACTGATCGACAAACAGAAAGGACTATACAAACCTTAGAAGACCTATTGAGAGCATGTGTTCTCCAGTTTACCGGGAGTTGGGATCTACACCTAAGCTTGATAGAGTTTGCCTATAACAATAGCTATCAACATAGTATTGATATGGCACATTATGAAGCCTTGTATGGTAGACGATGTAGATCGCCTTTGTGCTGGTATGAGACTGGTGAGCATCAGTTGTTAGGTCCTGATCTTGTACAGCAGACCACAGAGAAGATTAAGGTAATACAACAACAGATTAAGACTGCACAGGATAGGCAGAAATCTTATGCTGACAAGCGTCGTAGACCCTTAGAGTTCCAAGTTGGAGACGGAGTGTATCTCAAGGTCTCGCCTTGGAAAGGGGTCCTTCGTTTTGTAAGGAAAGGGAAGTTAGCTCCTAGATTTATGGGGCCTTATCCAATCATTGAACGGATTGGAAAGGTAGCATATAAACTAGAGCTACCACCAGAGTTACAGAGGTTACATCATGTGTTTCACATTTCTATGCTGAAGAAATGTCACCCAGACACCGAGTCAGTTCTACAACCTATGGAGGTGGAATTGAATGATGATATATCCTATGAGGAGGGACCAGTGTCAATCCTTGATAATAGAATTAAAAGGTTAAAGAAGAAAGATATAAGTCTTGTGAAAGTCCTCTGGAACCACCGTGGTTTTGAAGAAGCCACTTGGGAATTAGAGGATGAGATGAGAAGGAAGTATCCTGCCCTTTTCTCTTAGTATGTTTTATCGATTTCGGGGACGAAATCCTTGTAAGGGGTGGATAATTTGTAACATCCCTGACCTGGGTTATGAGTTAACCGTAGATGTTTTGCCTAAATATGTAATTAAATCCTTGTGATTAACTTTGGGCATGTAATTAAGTTTCTCAGAAACATATATTTCAGTTTTTGCTCCTTTTTATATAAAGTGTAGCAATGTTTTGTAATACAGGGACCTATGTGCAAATTACCCAGTTAGAAGGGTTAACTTGCAATTTGCACATGTTGAGATGTTCCTCTGATGCTGAGACATCATGAGAATGATGATGGTAAGGTTTGAGGGATTTCCCAAGCTTGGGCACCAAGGTGCAGCTGTGGAAGCAATCCCGGTGCTTGAAAACCCAAAATTGGAATAAAGTGCAATTTACCCAATTTGAGGGGTGCAACTTGTAATTTACACCATCAAAAGTATTTATTAAGACTCTTGTCATCATTTAGAAGAAATTATGGAGAGGTCACCTTAATTGAATAATCATATAATGAAAAACACCTTTGTGATTGAATAATCAAGGTGTATGTGCAATAGCCTTTTATGTGTATGCTTAAGTTATAGGTTGATCTTCTTTGCCCTCATTTCTTGACCTTAGAAGAAGGTTTGTCCTTAGAATTATTATGAAGGGACAAGCATAGAAGGATGGAGGGACTCAGTTGAAAATATGGAGAACTTATGAGTTTATGATTAAAACCTCACCCCAAGTATATATATACTCTCCACCTCTCTAAGAAAGGGAACTTTCCCTTCGTTCCTTTCACAGTTCTATTCACCAAAACCGACTAAAGAGAAGCTTTGGATCTCAGAAGGACGACCAAGGAGGGCAAGGTAGGTTTGAATCCTCCCTTTTGCTTAAACTCATGGTTAGAACTCGGATTCAAGGTCAAATTAATGGCTAGCTCACATAGCTCTACCTTTCTAGCCATCTCTTCTCAACTTTCCCTGGAGGTTTCACCTTGGCCGACCTGTGGAAGCTCAAGGACGCCATTAAAATCTTGGATCTCCAAAGCTTGGAGCTCAAGGAGCAAGCTTTAGGTGGGTTTTATAACTCTAACCCTATGCTTTGTTATATATATATATCTCGTTTATGCTTTTAGATGATAGTTCTTCTTCTTCTCTACCTCCTTTGCTACCTTGCAAGAAAATCCATGAGAAATCCTTGCTGTTCCTGAGCTAGGAGATGAGGACGTTATTTCCAAAGTTAGTCCACTACTTTTTACTTTACCAAACGGTCTCTTCTAAGTGCTCACACGGTTTGCAAAACCGTTTGGTGAGCAAACGGTCTCAAGACCGTGTAAGGGCAAACGGTCTTCAAGACCGTTTAACCGCATTGACCGAGCGTGGACCGTGTAAGATTTCTGTTCAAAATTATGTAGGATAATCACCCACAAAATTTGAGATTATAACTCCAAAGGAATCGTGAGATATGGCCTTTTTAATCAACAAATTTAATTGAATTTACTCCTGATTTCCAATCTGTTAAATCGCCCTTTTTGGGCAAACGGTCTCAAGACCGTGTAAGAACATTGACCAAGCATTGACCGTATGATATTACTGTTAAAAATAATTTTGATTAACAACTCACCAAATTTTATGGACTAATTTCAAATGATCTAAGAGTTGAAGGATGATTACTAGGGTAAACCCTAATTGAAATCAGTACTGAAATCTCAATGAATAACTTAGTGTTTTTGGGTTGATTGACCCAAACGGTCTCAAGACCGTTTGGGGATCAACCAAACGGTCTCAAGACCGTGTGGGGAATCACCCAAGACCGTGTGGAGGTCTGGGGTCAAGTATAGTTGACCAATTGAAAGTACAAAGATACCAAATTACATTGCAATTAAGTATTGATATGATAATCAACTCAATAGATCCAACCTTGAAGAATTTACACTAGAATACAAAAGTTGGATGGGCAAACGGTCTCAAGACCATTTGGAACTCATCCAAACGGTCTCAAGACCGTGTGGTGACAACCCAAGCCCGTTTGGAGGTCTATGGTTAAGGTAATTTAATCAATTGAGGGCCCAATTGCAATGGGTTATTGAATTAATCCAAAATACTGAATTGAGACTCAATCAAGGTTCAACCCCTATCAAATCACATTATATTTTGATGAAATCTTGGACAAATGGTCTCAAGACTGTGTGGAGTTCATCCACACGATTTCAAGACCGTTTGGGCCAAGTTTGGGCCCAATTGGATCTCAATTGAAGGGTTCAACCATGTGTTGATTCACATTGATGAGTGTTAATGGTTGAACGTTGATGAACCTTAATTGAACCAACTTCAACCCTAATTGGATAGCAATTGAGGGTCAATTGAGTGACCAATTGGTTAAGAATAATCCTAATTGACTCAATCTATAAGTGGTTACCATGGCTTTGACCATTTGGAGGCTTCAACATTGATAATCATAAACGATTGAAATCATTGAACCATGTTGGAGGTCCAAACGGTTTGAGACCAAGTGGACCAAACGGTCTCAAGACCGTTTGAGGTCACACGGTCTCAAGACCGTGTGAGGCCTCACGGTCTCAAGACCGTTTGGGGCCAAACGGTCTCAAGACCGTTTGGACTCAAACGATCTCAAGATCGAGAGACATCAAACGGTCTCAAACCGTGTAAGCCCTCTCGGTCTTGAAGTCAAACTTGTTAAACGGTCTACACCCTCACATGGTTTGGGCAAACGATCTTGAAGGTCACACGGTCTTGGAGTCAACCCTACCAAACGGTCAACTCATCCAAACTGTCTCAAACCGTTTGGAGGTTGAAGGTTGAAACCGTTTGAGGTTTTCAAAGGTTGATTTCACTTAATCAATTGAAGGTGTAAATGGTTCAATGATGCTCTAATATAAACCCTAATGATAACCTAGGATATTAAGGGACTAAGTGACTAATGAATTAACCCATGATGGTGATCAATGGGGTGAATTACCAAAATACCCTTGAGGGGTTTAATTGAGTAAAACCTTGTTCAAATCAAACCCTAATCACATGATAGTGATGTTTTGGCTTATGTTAGCCCATGAGGACTTAACCCAACCTGATCTAGAGTGGTGTTATCACCATTTACTAGTATGAGGAGAGAGAAAGTACCTTAAGAGAGAGAAAGTACCCCTTTAGGGTGGAAACTCAAGTAAAGAACCTTCAATACACATGAATGTGCATGATTAGGGTATGATCCACCTATGTGAGATCATGGGAAACCTAATTATGATATATGATGAATCTTAAGCTAATCTGAGAGCATCAATGATGATGTTCCTCATACATAATGATGTTATGAGTTCAATTCACCATGTAATGTGAATAGTAAACCCTAATTCAAGGGTAATGACATGTAATGTGAATAGTAAACCCTAATTCAAGGGTAATGACATGTAATGTGAATAGTAAACCCTAATTCAAGGGTAATGACATGTAATGTGAATAGTAAACCCTAATTCAAAGGTGATGACATGTTATATGAGTATTAAACTCTTTTTTTTAAGAATCAAAGAACTTAGCTCTTATGACAAGAGTGGATGATGATACTATAATCATTGTTTTGAATTACCTTTATCAGTTGAATTAACCATGCAGATTCTGATATGAAGGTGATCATATCCAGGTATGGATGATGATACTATATTCATTGATAGCATGTCGTTAGCTTTATGAATAGTAAAATATCTTGATGTCTTGTCAGTGGCATCTTATGATTTAATGGGCTGTGAGAGCCATGAATACCATCAAGGTCATGCTTTAGAGATGACTTGTGATGAGTATACTGAGAAATGATGATTGATGTGAGTTAGGTTTGTTGCATTTAGTATTCTACTTTTATAGCTGTTATGCTACTATTATTGTTTGAAGAACAATGTATGATGTAAAAGAATACTGAATGTACCTAACTAATCAAGTGAAATGTAGAGCCCTGATCATAGATCCATCATTGTCAGAGATCAAATGATGGTGAAACAGGTTTTCCTACGGGAACTCCTGGATCACATACTGTTGAGTATGTGGGGTATATGGATGTGTAGAACCTTACATCCTAGTGTAGGAATTTGATGTAAATGTATAATCCATCAATCCTTCACTACAAAACTCATACTGTATCAGTGGATGGTAAACATGAAACCTCCTGATGACGAGGAAAACATAGATATCCGTATCAGTGAAGATAAACATGAAATCTCCTGATGACGAAGAGAGTACAGAACGCCACTGTAACTCTAAAATAGCGAAGGACCAGATTACCCTGGTGAGCTATAATAGTAGAGACACAAGATGTCCTACAAGTGATCCTCTTACTGACTGAGGAAGGTGAAGGTCATGAGAATCCGGCTCTTTCAATGACCTAGTATGATACTAAGGCACTTAACAGTGATTGGTTGGGGTATGAGTGGTAAACCTCATCTCCACAGGGCATAATAATAAAAGTAATGTTTGAAAAACATACTCTACAGCGTAGTATACCTGTTAGAGATAACTACGAGTTAGTTGATTGATGTTACACTGTATAGTGCATATGTTCTTCATGTTTGATAAATGTTGAACTCTTGTTTACAACTGTATCTGCTATTGAATGCCTTGTAAGCTTTTACTGCTTAAGTTATTCTTTGATTTTTATAATAAAGCTTCTGGCGGAGAGTTATAACTCTCGCTGGGACAATTATGTACAATTGTCTCACCCCGTAGACTTCAACTTTTTAGGTGGACGTCGAAGACGTAGGAACAGGTCTACAGGTGACCAGTCCCAACAACAGCAGCACCAGGAGTAGAAGTAAATCTCAGGTGGAGATTTAGCCTGCCATGTGGTGTAGTTAGAGTCAGTCCTATGTGTCCTCTGTACTCTTAGGTCTTGGAGTCTTTTGTTATGAGTTCTTGAGATTTTGTACCTTGATGTATATAATTACTCAAGAAGTAATTATCATCAGATGTAAACAGTTTATCTCTTGTTATGAAAGAAGCTTTTAAGGTTTCAAGCTCTTGTCTCGAAAAGTTTTAATTTCCCGTGATTTTTGTCTTCCGATGTTTATCGAATCGCTTCCGCTAAGTTTATATCATGGTTGGAGATCAGAGCCCACATTTGTAATGAGATCTAAATCGGTAAAATATCATCAAACATGTAATTAAGCAACTTGTAACCTAACTTGTCCAAAACCCTAAAATGGAACTAGTAAGAGTTAATGTTCAGATGCTAATGCATGTATGCAATCTTGGGCTTATTCAGATGTTTCTTATGGCTATATGGTCAAGGATAAGTGAAGTTATGGATCTCTAAATTGGGTATGGGCTTTAAATAGTTATATGACTATGGCTTTCATGCTTGCAAACTGATATGTATGCATGCTTGTGTACTTGCTCAAATATTTCCATGTAATATTCTAGTATTGTAATTGATGTTTGTCTCGTCAATTTTATAAATTGAACACACATATATAGAACTCCATTATGAAATTTGAGAAATAAGGTTATATCTTGGCGATGGCCTTGATATCTTGGCGATGTCCTTGAGGTCCCTCACATACAAAAGGGTTAGCTTATCTTGAGCACCCTTACAAACTCTTCCAATGGGAAGTTGGTCAAAGGCCTTATGAATAAATGACAAAGTTGGTATAATTGGAGTAAAATGACATAAAACATGGGCTCTCATTTTTCTAAGCATTTAACTAGTTTATTCTTGTTTGTTCTTCTACAAGTCCTTTTGAATTATGCAAAGCTTATATATATATATATATATATATATATATATATATATATATCTTTCTGCCCTGTATTCAATGTTTCATGCGTTGAATCACTTGTTTCACATATGTTATAAGTTCAGATAAGGCTAGAAGTTGATGGGTTTTATGAGCTATGTTAGGTGTACTTGTTGTAAGATCCCTAGTGTACATGATCAAGACTAGTAAAAGTGTACTCTCAATTTGTAATTGGAAACTATGTAATAAATAATGTTGTTTAATAATATTTGTGGGTTGTTGAGATTATGTTGGTGCATGTTTCTTATTACTTTTTCTCATATGCTAAGCTTTTATCTTGTGCATTCTTGCTTTGAATTGCCATTTCAGGGATGGATGCTCAAGTTCTTCATCCATTGACTATGTAGTCCTTTGGAGGTTGGACTTAGGTATAATGGCTTTGTGACAAATGGTATCAGAGCATGAACAATAACTACACAAAATATTGCTCACATGAAACACAAACTAAATTCAACCTTTCATCTCAACCCTAGAAACTTAATGAGTTGTCCTTTGTGGACTAAGTTGAGTTAGCCTCAAGGTTAGGGGCTAAATGTTATTGAACTAGGTGTAGGCTTGTGTAATCCCTAGAATCTTCTTTTCTCCTCCTTTTGTCTTGTAGTATGGTATGTAGATTCAAAATGTTGAGAAAAGAGAGACCTTACTACAACCCTAGACATACGTTCATAGTGTGTGCTTAGGGTATCTACACAAGTGTTCACCATGATATTTCTAGTTGTGTAGGTGTTGTGGTACGAGACTGCCTAATGAGTGTGGTAACTCATTTTGGTTTTGGTTTTTCTCGCAAGGAGGATGGTGGTTTCCTATCACCTATTTATAGATTGAAGAAAACTTATTTCAAATATTAATATATGTATATATGAAAAAAAATGTTATCACGTGCCAAAAGGCAGTGGGTATCCCTGTAACTTAAGAGAATGAGATGTAACATCAGTTTAGATGAGAGTGTTTAAATGCTAGTTGTAGTCTCTAGAGCTGTCTAGAGACATGATAAAGGTTAGGCTAGTAAATTGATGATGATGATGATGATGATGATGATGATGATGATGATGATGATGATGATGATGATGATGATGATGATGATGATGATGATGATGATGATGATGATGATGATGATGATGATGATGATGATGATGATGATGATGATGATGATGATGATGATGATGATGATGATGATGATGATGATGATGATGATGATGATGATGATGATGATGATGATGATGATGATGATGATGATGATGATGATGATGATGATGATGATGATGATGATGATGATGATGATGATGATGATGATGATGATGATGATGATGATGATGATGATGATGATGATGATGATGATGATGATGATGATGATGATGATGATGATGATGATGGTGGTGGTGGTGGTGGTGGTGGTGGTGGTGGTGGTGGTGGTGGTAGTGGTGACGATGATGTTTATTTTGATGTTGATGTTGTTGTTGATGTCTATTTTATAAATTTCTTCATGATATCATGTGTTTGGTGTTTAAGATTCCAAGTATGTTTGATGAAAAGAGATGATTATGACCATACAACCTTAGCTAATTTAGCACCTCCAAAATATGTAAAATGTTGAAAATTTGAATGATCAAATGCATAATTATGGGTCCCTATCTATATCAATTTTATGTATAGGAGTTGAGTCACCTAGTGTATGTGGTTCCTTTAATATATGTCAAACCCTATATTTTCTGATCTAACCCTAGAGAAAGAGGCAATTGAATATATGATGTTTGATACATAGGTGAGGGAGATGCCCCAAGACCCTAAGATGATGTACATGATGTTTAGTCTTCATGATGAGCCTCATACTTGGGTTAGTGGTTGTATGTAAAGGAATCTAATGGTTGCCCTTATTTTTGAAAGTTGGATAGAAATTTTTATTATGGTTAGATGGTTTTGGTCAGCATGTCTTGTTGGACATTGATAGGTTTGAACTTGAGTATCTTGAGATGTGGAGCTTCTTTTGAGATACAAGTGAGATATATACAAAACCTTATGTTGGTGATAATTGTGTCATTTGATGATGCACGATACATGAAATAATCTCACTTATGTTAAACTTGAATGTGTACAATAAGTCACTCTCACAAGCTAGACCTAATATGAAATCCTACCTCATATAAAAGATGTAATTTTGAAATCATGAGCTTGATACGATGAGACACAATAATGTATTGGAATATTAGCTTGACTAGTCATGAGATGTAATGTTTGATTTCAGACCAAAGATGAAAAGAAATGAACATAATTGATTAGTGTTGGTAGAATTTTGGGGGATAACTAAAACATGCATGCAATCCACTATAATGATGAAATACACTACGATGATAATCTCGTGTGAAACTCATGATAAATTACATATTTGATTGAGAAATTTATGACATAAATTGGATAAGACACCTTGGATCTTGTATGAATACTTTTAGAAAAATCCTAATGTGATAGGGATAAGGGTATGAAACCCTAATGTATGTTATACTATGATAAAACACCAAGTGACATGTAGAATTAATGATGAGTTCACCCTTTATGATGACAACATAAGTATGAAATCCCTGGTGGGACATACCTTGTCACTAAGGTTTGGTGATCTAGAAACGATAAATACGAACTTTGACCTTTGACTACGATCTTGGATGAATTTTGAGGATGATTTTTTTTAGGGAAGGATGTGACAACCTATATTTTCTCTCTCCTATAGTGTATCCTTTCTCTCTCATAAAGTGATTTTTTACAGTTTAATAGTTTGAGTGTGGTGACACTCCAACTAGGTCACAACAATGCTCAATTTCATTATATGTGACATTAAATTCTAATTTTCAACTATGTACCTTTTCATAATATGTCACCATCTTCCAAATTAATTTGAACCTTTTCTATATGATATGCATGCTCTCTAATTTATATCATGATTTATAGGATTCAATTATGAATCCAACAATGCAAAACTCATTGAAATCAGATTTGTGTAGCCCTAGTTATGATCCTTGGAAGTTTTGCTTTTAGATCTTAAATTTCTAACCAAATTAGCCTCTTTTTATCTACTTTTGGGCTGGATATTTCTTTATTTGGGCCCAAAGTTGAGTGTGGGTCTTGCACGGCTCGTGACCCCTTTCCCTCTAGCCATGATCATCTCTGGGCATCAGATCTCAGGGCTAGGGATCATCACCTAGCTCCATACGCACCAAAGGAGCAAGGAGCGTTGCTCCGTTATACCCCACCCAATCGGCATCGTTCTCTTCCTTCTCGCCAAAATAAAATTCCAAACCTCCTTGCATCAACATCCCTTTTGCTTTCCCCCAAATTTTCCCTTGTTTCTCTAACCCTACAGCCATGTTCTTCTCCTCCTCCTCTTTCTCAGTTAACCCTAGTTGTTGTGCATTTGAATCTTGGGTGTCGCCACTCTATGAAAGCTCGACCCCATCTACCGTGCATTTGAATCTTGGGTGTCACCTCTCTATGGAAGATCAACCCCATCTATGGGGTGTGAAAGCACTGTGGGGCTGAGACCTCCTTATCCGACACCTTTCATGACTACCACAATGCATGCAAGCGTCGAGTGGGTTGCTCCAGCAAGCTCCAACATCCACTACAACACCACGCTCGGGCACAGTAGACGTGGGTTGGCCTGACCTAGGGATGATGACCCAGGGCCGTGATATAGGGATCTTGTAGCTATGGGCACAAGTGTTTTTCCCCATCCCACATCCTCTCATACATGTGGACCGGTCAATCAAACTGAGCACCAAATGAAGTGACACCACGTACATGCAAGTTGGCAATGCCAACATAGCGTGCAGTATCCAGCGACCAAGAGCATCTCACAACTGCATGGTGACGGTCGTGAGTGACTGTTGGATCCGGTTAACCATGTGGTAGTGGTGAGCCCAGTGAACAAGAGGCCCGAAATATTTAGGTAGGGGAATGGGAACAAGACGTTGGATTGACGATCAAGGGCGCGGATTGATGAAATGATTTTCAGGTAATTGTCCCCCATCTTGATATAGTTCTCATTCAAAACTTATCGAAATCATACCTTGGTCCTCCCTTATCCAAATGTGGCAAACAAATATATCAAATCAATCAACTCGAGAAGATCTACAACCTGATATGGTTCCCAAAACCTGATTCAAATTTTATTCCCTTGTTTCCCTAAAAGATGCTAACCCTAATTATTTGGATTAAAGTTAATACCTTTGAATGTTAAAGTTGGGATCTTTGATGCTCAATCTACCATTAGATACTCAAATCAGTATATCGGTTTCTCTTTGATCCTAATGATGATCCTAAGAATCTTTCTTATTCTTATGTTAACCTAAATGAACATGTATATCTTTTTGTGAATTCCAATGATGGACTTTCCCTAGATTGCTAATCTTATTTCTTTTCGACATCTAGTCTTACCTAATCTGGAAAATCAGTAACTATATGAACTCCATGACTCTTGTATCACTTATGAACCTTATATTCTCTTGTTTAGGTAATATTCCATAATATGCATGCATATGTCCCATTCATGTTTAGGCTTGGTTGGACTTAATCCAATGATATATTTGACCCCTTGATGCCTCAAACTACAACATATCCATATATCACTAATCTTGTGATGAGATGTGACTTTAAGGTCTATGATTCACCATCTTGCTCTATTATGGTGTTTGTATGACCTATATAATTTACATTGTGGGTCTTATGCCCTGAATGCTTATGGGGATCATTTGTTTTGTCTTCCTCTCTTTAATCAGGGTATACTCAAACCCCTGGACCTCCTTGATATGGATGTACCACCTAATTCTTATGTTGATCCCTAGTGGCATATGAACTATGTTGATGCTCGCATATATGGTTTTGAATTGTTGATATCCAAGGTTGGAAATATGATGCCTAGACCCTAGGGGACATCAACCTATATTGAAATGTGTTTCTTATGACCTTATGTTACTGATCTCAATCATAGTTTATGCTTGGACACCTTGACGTTGATTGCTCTATTGTGAGTCTTTTGACCCTAGAATGCATGTAAATGATTTAACCTCAAAATGTTCATGTAGAATGAATGGAACATCCAAATGACATGAAACTTGAACAACACCTTCATAGTGACATCTAAATCAATAAATGATCATCAAACATGTAATTAAGCAACTTATAACCTAACTTGGTCATAACACTAAAATGGAACTAGTAAGGGTTAATGATGAGAATATAATGCATGTATGCAATCTTGTGCTTAATCATGTGTTTCTTATGGCTAGATGGTCAAGGATAAGTTCAGTTATCAATCTCTAAATTAGGTACAAGTTTTAAATAGTTATATGACTATGGATTTCATACTTGCAAACTGATATGTTTGTATGCTTGTTTACTTTCTCAAATGTTGTCATTTAATATTCTAGTATTGTACTCGATGTCTGTCTTATTGGTTTTATAAATTGAACAAATATATATAGAACTCCATTTTATAATTGTAGAAATAGGGTTTGCTCTTGGTGATGGCCTTGAGGTCCCTCACGTATCAAAATGTTAGCTAATCTTGAGCACCCTTACGGATCCTTCCAATGGGAGGTTCGTAAAAGGGCTTATGGATACATGATAATGTTGGTATTATTAGAGTAAGATGACAAAAAATATGAGCTCTCATTTTTCTAAGCATTTAACGTGTTTATTATTGTTCCTTCTTCTGCAACTCTTTTCAAATTATGCAAAGCTTATACATATGTATCTTTTGGCCATGTACTCAACAACTCATGTGTTGACCTACTTATTCTACGTATTTTATAGGTTTAGAGAAGGCTAGAAGTTGATGGGTTTGGTGAGATGTGTTAGGTGTACTTGTTGAAAGATCCCTAGTGTACATGATCAAGACTGGTAAAAGTGTACTCTCAATTTGTAATTGGGAACTATGTAATAAACAATGTTTCTTAACAATATTTTTGGGTTGTTGAGATTGTGTTGGTGCATGTTTCTTGGTACTTGTTTATGTATGCTAATATTTTATGCTTCTGCATTCACGCTTTGAATTTCCATTTCAAGGATGGACGCTCGAGTCCTTCAACCATTGACTATGTAGTCATTTGGAGGTTGGACTTGGGTATTACAACTTTGTCAGGGGGAAAGAAGGTGTGGGGATACAATCAAATTTCTTATGTTTTGTAGAGGTTGAGGAGGGATTTGGGTGATTGGTTGCTGACGTGGAAGTAGCAGCTTACTGGTGGCTTCTGTTGTGGAAGCAACAAATTGTTGTTGTAATGATGATGGGTGGGTGATGGGTGTGGATTGGGTGATGATTGTTGATTGGGTGGTAATGGTTGGTGATGATTGGAGTGAGGAGAAATAATAGATTGGCAATTGGTTCTGTAGTGGGTGATTGGGTTTATGGAGGATGTATGGAGCACATGCATGGCTTGTTGGTGTTAAGGAGGACGTATGGAGCACATGCATGGGTTGTTGGTGTTGAGGAGGATGTATGGGACAGGCATGGGTAACTATTGTTGGGAATGTGGAGGATGTATCGGACTAATGGTTTAAGGCCTAATTGATCTATTTAATTACAAGAAGGGTACATGATGCAGTTGGTAGATTTGAGTTTTGTTCACATCTTTTACGGAAGATGGTGTAGGAGAATTTGGTTAGTATTGGAATGGGTTTCTATTGTGGTAGCAGGTGGATTGGGTTTGTTTGTATTCAGATACACTACAGACTAAAGGAAGTATGATTAGGTATGTTGTGCACTGAAGGAGGTGGAGTGGTGTGCAGTTGTGTGGGTGGTGGTGATGAATATGTTAATTGATGCAGCGTTGAAATGGGTCGGATGATATATATAGTGAATGTGATTTTTGTTCAATGTTCACTTTGTATTTTGTTTAATATTCAATTTATGTTCAGTTTATAAGTATGTTTATTTGTCTGAACGTTTTTTATTTCTATATCTTTGGTTGTAGGTTTTTTCTTGCATATCTTTGGTTGGATGTTTATTTTTTTGTGACAGCTTCCTTTATTTAAAGTCTGGTTCATTTCTCTACAGGGCCAGGCACTTACACTTCGTAATTAGCTTGGGAAAAAGGAAGAACATGGAGAATTATCAGCCACTTGTGGTGTTGACATCCGCATATGAGTATCCATGCTTAGAGCTGATGTGATTAATGTTGACAATGTGTTATGTGTCTTCATGGACATATGAAACACTATGGATATATTTTATGTTAACTTTTCAGATAATGTGTTGTAATGATGTTGACAATGTGGATTGTGTGGGTTTTTAGGTGTGCTTTTATGGATTCGTTTTGGTATTGTTGTGATGTTTGATTATGTAGAGACATTTGGTTATGGTTTATTATGTGACTTGTAACTGTGGTTTATGTTGAATTGGCTTAAATATGTTGATGTTACTTCTTTATGGTCAATTAAATAAGAGACCATCTATATATTATGGTTTATGTCAAATAGGCTTGTTTCGTGCCAATGGGCTTATGTTATGTCCATTAAACAAAGATCCATTTATATATTTTGACCTGGTTGAAGTATATAATTGATGGGATTTGACCAAAATATAATTGATGGGATTAAGACAAATGATGCATTGTAAATATATTTCTATCAAATAAGGTGATTAAAAAGGTAGTGTTTGAAATTATTGTATTCTAAATCTATAGTAATTATAAGTTGCAATATATTTATAATTGAGAATCAAAATCCCATTAGTTTCTAATTACTTTAGTAGTCACAAATGGCCCACCCAAATAGACCCCAAGAATCTAGAATGTATCATCACTGAGAGAAATGAATGACACTGCTGGATCAAATAACTTTGATTCCTAAGAAATAACGTAGATACCCAAGGTCTTTGGGATGGAAATGTGATTGGAGGGAATTCTATAACACAAGAATATGACTTGGATCATTGCCAATGATTATTATATTTCAACACTGACTATCAATATGATAGTGTCTGGAGTACTATTGAATAATAAATGACTATGATATCTCAAAGTATCAACTAATTTCTAAGTAAATAACAATACTGACTGAAGTGATACATGTTATAGAGAAAAATATCAAAGAAATCCACACCAGAGGTCAAAGTGGCAAATGGGAGCACAAAGTAGGAATTTTGAAGAAGTTGTAATCAATAAAATAGAGAGAGAGAAAAAACAAATTTTATTTTATGTATTATTGATATGAAAAATGAGGAATTCTTGTATACTTTTTTGGAATTGATGGTTTCTATTGGTGAAAACCCAATTGTATCGATTTGGGATGATATTCATGAAAATTAACTACACTAAAGACACACTTTAAAGTACTTATAACCTTTTTTAAAGGTCTATTAGTTAAAAAAATAGTTTTATAGAACATGAATCACATTTTTTTGCTTTAGGGTCAAAGTTGTGAATGAAGACACTATAATTGAAGTTTTAGAACTATCCATGATAGAAAAATTTTGTCTTTTAGGAAGTAAACAGAGATTTTGTTTTGAGGAAAAAAGGAAGATTGGTGATTGATGTGGTTGCACGATATGAAAATGGCTTTGAACCAATTAGATTTGGGCATTTGTGCATGAAAGAGAAGATGTCAAATGATGTCAAACAAAATGATTTTTGTGCTCGACAACTTCATTTGTTATGGAGTGTGTGCACAAGACCACTAACCAATCATCCCATTATTGAGACAAAACTCTGACATAGATCTAGAGATATTCCAATGTGTTGAGAATGTGACAAGCATTGATGGAGATACTAAACCGAATTTTAACATTTTGAAATATTGAAATACAATGAACATTTCATCATGATGTTTTGGTAGATTTAGCCAAGTCTTCTTAAAAAGTCTTCAAGAAATGTGATTAAATAGTAAAACCCATTTGAACTTGTGGTTCAAAAAGGACCAAATATGTCACTATGTACAAGACCAAAGGTGTTTGCTAAACATGATATAGTTTTTCATGTAAAATAAATTGCATAGTATTTCCCTAGTTGACAAAAATCATATGAATGATTTTTTGAATTATATAAAGACGACTCAAATTGTTTGGCTTTCTCCAAGGATGGGTGTCTGTAGCATTGGTAAAGTCAAAGGAGCCAATACACTTGATCTTTTAGGGAAAAAACAATACAGATCGGAGTAATATGAGTTACCAAAGAAAAATTATCATAAAGATATACATCAGAGGTCGTACATGGCCAAGGTGAGGATGAAGTAGGAATAGTGATGATGCCATATTAATCACAAGTGATATTAACAGAGACATATTTTTGTTGGGTGCTATAATTATAGTTATTATAACCTTTTAAAAGGTGGAATAGTCAAGAATTTTTTTTAGCAATGCATGAATAAAGCTTGTTTGCCACTTTGCCTTAGGATCAAAGTTGTGAATAAAAGGAAGTACAAACAAAAATTCATAGGGAAATGTGAAAGTTTTGCCTTTTGAAAATACAATAAATAATTTAATGTGTTTTGAAAAACAAAGGAGGATTGGTGATTAATGAGATTGTAGGTTGTGAGAATGACTTTAAACTAGTAAGATTTGGGTATTTGTACATGAAAGAGATGATCTAGGTGATGTACAAAAAAATAATTCTTGTGTTTTGAAAACTCCATTTTGTTATGGAGTTTGCACACAAGACCTCTGATACATAATCCCATTATTGAGGCAAGATATTTGGTGCAACAATCTATTTTAGTTGAGAGGCCCTCAAAACATGCACATTCTAAAATAATGTGAACTATATATATTCTTCATCTATGTGGGTCACATTTTTTAAAGAACTAAAAAACTTTTGAGTGATATCGACATAAGATTCTTGCACCCCATACTCACTTTTTTTAAGCCAAATGATATAATGTAATTATAAAAACAATAGCCCAAGGGCTTGCATTGTAGGCACACAAGCATGGCAGGTAGAAACTACTCTTCTTTTCATGCTTTTGGGGGTAGAGAACGCTCCTAGTATTTGTCCTACCCATGGGTACCATTCTTGGATTCTATCCCTTGTGTATAATGCATTGGGTGCCTCTTCTTCTAGATATTCCTTTTAAGAATTTGACTCATACTCATACTTGTTTTAATCAGACTCCAAGCTCATGTTGAGGTTGATCAGCACTCTCTATTGTGAATTATCAAAAATAACTAGAACACTATATGCACCCTTGTCATCTTCTTACTCCTTGTCCATCACTAGCCTCTTTCTTGTTGGATTTAGTGCAAGTTGAGGTTGTGCTCGTGGTGAGATCCTCCCTCCAAGTAGTTGGGATCAGATATTGAATCGCCATCATCTCGGGAGGAGTAAACTAGAGTAGGAGTTTGTGGTTGAGGGGTTGGGGTATGGGAGCCTATGAGTAATGGGCTAAGAGAGGGAGGTGGTGAATTTAATGACTTGTTGGACCTATCATGATGGGTGCATGGAGTTCTCCACTCCCTTAGCTGCCTTCTTCCTTAAATCTTTTAATTTGTATTGGAAATTGGTGGGGAAAGAGGGACTCATTTGGGATTTTATGGATAAATGATTTTGGTAGAGAATGGGGTGAAATAGATGTATATGAGCTTTTATAAGAGATGTTGTAGATCAAAGACTCTTAGGAAGCACCACAGAGGCTTGAAGAAAATTGATTGGGCTCCATAGACCTTGATTAACACTTGTAAAGGTAGACAACAAAGTCAATGGTGGGTGAGTGTAAAATAAACATTTTCCACATGAATGAAGAGTGTGGGTAGTTGTGGTGACTGCCAACCCCACTTTATTCGCTTAAGAGGTGGGTCCTGAGCCAGAACAGTTGTTTTGGTTTAAAAACGTCATTTAGAGACTCGAGTAGCATGACCATTTTAGGATGGAATGGTCGTTCTAGGCCTCGTTCTCTCCTTCAGTGGGGGAATTTCCATCCTCACTACAGTAGATTTGTCCCAAAACATCCATTTTGGTTTTTGTGTGCCATGGCTATTGTGAGTGAGAATGATTGTTCTCATTTTCTCAACTTCTAATGATATTCATTATCATTTGTGAAGATATAGCAAAATGATTCCATTCTAAAATGACCGTTCTATGGTTGATGCAGGACAATTGTGTTGAGGTGTAACAACTGTTCCAGTTTAGCTTTCATTACAAGAGATTGCATAAGGCTTAGAAGCAATTTACACATCTGTTGTAGATGAGAAGAGTTTCTCCATGTGTTTTTCAATGTGCATTGTTCAAGTGAAACAAACTTTCTTCTCAACTTTAATTCTCAAGTGACTTTTGCTACTTTGTTGGATCATTTTTATATCTAAGTCCAAGTTTTATGACAAATAAAAAACAAAGAAAACTGTCCAACAAAAAGAACAAAGAAAACTATCAAAAGTATGTTGTGTGTGTGTATTTCTTGGAATATATAAAATAAAACTATAATCAAATGTGAGTGAAAGTTCAGAATCTCACAAACCATGTGTATTGTCTCCAACCAGTACTAAGTTTTCTACCTTTATCCCACTAGTTATGTTGCTTTGTCACTTCTGATTCATCTCAAAAACCATTACAATAACAAAACTATAATTGGTCTTATTAGGGATACTAACCACTAGATTGAGTTTATGTCCATTGACAATAAATTCTTTGCTTCCTTCCTTCTCTAGTATTGCAACATCTCTAGAGGGATACATATGTGTCACCCGTCAAGGTCCTTTTATCTTAACCTCAACTTGTCTAGTAATAAAATCATTCTTGAATGTACATACAAACCCATTGTTTGGATTCAAATGTTTACTCTAAATCATCTTGCCAAGTCAGAAGTTCATTCTATCCTTGTATTGCTTTGAGATCTCATAGACTTCATGCCCATTTCTTTGACACCTTCAATTACTAATTCCTTCATATTCCATTTGTATCCAAGTTAACATTAATGAATCTCAAATCCCTCAATACTTTATGTTTTAGCTTAACTAGAAAATGGAAACTTTTTCCATATGTTCTCTTGAATGGGGTTGTTTCAATTGGGACTTATTTGATGTATGGTATGCCCACACATCTTCATTGAGTCAAAGAGTCCATTCTTGTTGTTGTATCTCACAACCTTCTCTAAAATGAGCTTTGTCCCCCCAATTGGCAAGTTTCACTTGTTTAAAAATGGTGGGGTGGACACACCCTATTTTAGACCATATGTTTTCAAAAATATCTTTCATAGGAACTATGAATGAATTGGATACCTCCATCACCAATCATATCTCAAGGTATCCAAAGTAGATAAATATATTTGACTGCACAAATTCTAGGCATATAGGTTAATCATCCTTTCTTCTAGGACCCTATTTTATTATATTGTTATCCAATCTCCCTTTTTCCCTATTCTTGATTTTTTTCAATTAGATGCCTCTAGTATTCACATTTCCATGTTTTAGAATAGATTAGACCTTGTTGGGATCTTTTAAATCTAATTAGTTCTTTCATATCCATGGAAAAACTTAGGATGTTATAACCCTAATACTTGTATTATGGGAATCAAAGGATAATAATACTAACACATAGTCTCGACCAAATTACAAAGGTTAGTATAACCCTAGGATCTTAGACTGGGAATTTTTTGAGATTATGTAAGAAGATTCACCCAATTTGGATATTAGGTTGAGCTATTTACTGTGATTAATATATGATGCAATAAATGTAACACAAACAATCTCACAATACAAATATGAGTCCAAATTTGTACTCCCCATACTCAAATCATGTGACCGACCAATTTTTGGGCTGAACTCGATATTAAATACAACCTTAATGATGGTTTATAAAAAAGATATAAGTTAGGATGATTTATTGCATTTCTATCCTGGGTCACTCTAATTTCTTAAACAAAGTCTGGATTTCCTTACTTGTATCCTATTTCATGCAGACTGCTACCGGATTAGGTATTTGGGAGGTGTATTTTATCATCCCCTTCCCCTGACTCCCCCCTCACATGTGCCTAGTTCAACATCATATCTTCTTTCTCACCACGACTAACAATCTCTCATTATTTATTCTTTTATAGATAGTCTTTCCCTCATGAATACAATATGCTCTAACTCACCCCCTTTTGAACTTTAGAGACAAAACACCCAATACCCCTACTCCTCCCTCTGTCGTCCCTACTCTTAGAGAATGTCTATCCCTTCTACTATAGGTCACATGCCTCCCAACCTACTCGAAAATGGGGTCCAGACACCCTTTTACCACTAGTGACCCTCATTTCTATCGTTCACCCCTGGGAGCATTGTCTCAGAGTTGATTTTCTTCTCTAAATATGGTAACTGGTCATGCCTATACTGGTCAGCATCCACTAGATGTCCTGATGTGCACAAGTTATTTGACAGACATCACAGTTTCTTTGAGAATATGCATGCCACTGCGGTCTGATTTCTTGCATGGTAACCTCCTTGCATACTCAATCTTCCCTTTCATGTTAATTTTTTTGAAGTGGATTTTACTGGTTTCCTTCTCCTCCAAACTCCTCTCACCTTTGTGTTTTGGTGAATTGTTGAAATGTGAGTAGTGTGGCACCTAAGTTCTGATTTTCCTTCCAAGCAAATCGTGAGGCTTCAGTGAAGGTGCTCAGGATACTATCATGTTGAATTCATTTTTTATGCTATTGTGCCACATAGTTTTCAGACATGACCTCCCTCAGTCTCGTGTGTCTATGCGGTCACAAGTGTTATAACCCTCTCTAGAGCCACTCTTTGGCCACAAGTGGAGCTCTCTAGGCTGTGAGAACCCAAGGAATACTCCAACATTATTCTTGGGTGCAAGGAATTGAAGTACATGGTGGGAATTGCATGTACTAATGGTGATGTCTAGTGTACTATTGCTTTCTAGAAACTGTGTTGATCTACTCTATTGGTTTTAAAGAACGAACAACAAATCATTTAGTTTGTCTTAGCATTGGTGTTTTAGTACAGTTTTTGGAATGACGATTGGACCCTAGACCACAACTAACCTTAACTGTGCGCTTTGTCCTCACTCACACACAAGTTAGGATCAACTTCTTGACTGGACACCTATCCTAATACTACTCTAAGTTGAGAATGCTTAACTATGTAGTTCTTAGTTATGGTCTCCCTAAAAAGGAGGTGAAACTTGGTGATATGGGAAGTCCAATCATTCCTTTGAAGATCATTTTATCTGAGGTCTCAAATCCTGGGGCGTTACAATCTCCCCCACTTAGACTCTTGACATCCTTGTCAAGACTCAACTATAAGGCCCATAGTCTCCTCCCCATTTCAATATAGAACCATAATGGCCCATGGACACCTAGATCCCATCCAAGGCTACCAACGCAAGGGCGGCTCCATCTCATCTCAATAGATAGCCCTTTCCAACATGCCTAGACCGCACATATTAAGACTGACATGCCAGATGCCCATGTGGGCCACACCTAATGGAGGGGAATTGGCTTTGATACCATTTGTAATGCCTATGCCCACTGCCCAAAGGCTCTAGTAGGATTTTATAAATGACGACTAGCCCTACAGACCACCACTAGCCTTAACAACACACTTTTTCCTCACTTACACACAAGCCATGATCAATTTCCTGACTGGTCATCGATCATAGTACTACTCCAAGATGAGCACACTTAACTATGGAGTTTTAGTGATGCACTCCCTAGATCCATCTCTCTATTCAAAGTAGGAGGTCAACATTTTGTACAAGTTACACCTTAAGATATAAGGAGGTTTCTTGTACCCAATATCAACAGCATCATCATCTCATCACCATCATCATCATCATCATCATCATCATCATCATCATCATCATCATTTAGGCAGTCATAATGGGAAAATAATTTATGTTTAAGATTATTTATAAGACACACACACACACACATACACACGCACACACACACACACACACATATATATATATATATATATATATATATATATATATATATATATATATATATATATATCATTGCAAAATATTACTCAATATAAAATGAAGTAATACAAATAAGTACATTAGCCAAGTAATTTATAAAACATATCAAACTCGTTAAGAGGTGAAATAGAGTACATCAAACCTAATATATATTCTTCTACTCCAAATGGAATAGACAGTCATCAAGTAGGATAGTCCCATGTACCTGAGTCCAGAGAATTCTAATATTTTGGACCATCTAGATCATTAGTCATCACCTGATTTGTAACGCCCGGGCCCACTACCCAAGGCTCTAGTAGAGTTTCAGGAATGACGACTGGCCCCACAAACCACCACTAGCCTTAACTGCGCATTTTGTCCACACTGACGCGCAAGCCAGGATCAACTTCCCGACTGGTCACCCATCCTAGTACTACTCCAAGCCGAGCACACTTAACTATGCAGTTCTTTAGTGATGGGCTCCCGGAAAAGGAGGTGCACCTTGGTGATATGGGTAGTCCAATCATTCCTTTTAAGATCATGTTATCTGAGGCCTCAAATCCTGGGATGTTACAATCTCCCCCACTTAGACTCTTGACGTCCTCGTCAAGGCTCAACTATATAGCCTCATAATCTGACCCCATTTCAGTGCAGACCCGCAATGGCCCATGGACACCCAACTCTCGTCCACGACTACCAGTGCAAGGGCGGCTCCATCTCGTCTCTACGGATAGCCCTTTCCAACTTTCCTGGACCGCACAACTCAAGACTGGCATGCCACATTCCCATGTGGGCCCCACCTACTGGAGGGGTTATGGCTCTGATACCATTTGTAACGTCCGGGCCCACTACCGAAGGCTCTAGTAGAGTTTCAGGAATGACAACTGGCCCCACAAACCACCTCTAGCCTTAACTGCGCATTTTGTCCACACTGACGCACAAGCCAGGATCAACTTCTCGACTGGTCACCCATCCTAGTACTACTCCAAGCTGAGCACGCTTAATTATGGAGTTCTTTAGTGATGGGCTCCCGGAAAAGGAGGTGCACCTTGGTGATATGGGTAGTCCAATCATTCCTTTTAAGATCATGTTATCTGAGGCCTCAAATCCTGGGATGTTACATGATTAATAGAAAATAATCATCATTAATACATGATTTACCATTATTATGGTATTTAGGTCCAATTAGAGTTTTAGGCAAAATTGAGATTCAATTGATCTAAAATGTGTCTCTAGTATTTTTAATACTGATCTAAATATTATACTTGGACTTTTCTTCAATTTCTGTATTTGTAAATTTGTAATAATATATATGTTAAATGTTGAGATTATTTATGGTGCATGCACCTAGTTTATTGTTCATTTATGCTTTTTCTTCCGCATTCACACTCTAGTATCTTCTATGGTTCAAAGTTTTCCAGTCCATGACATGACATTTCCCTACTTACAATGGTATCATTATGAGAGGTCGTATCACAAGGTTGAGCTCCTACTAGAGCATCCATGGAATGAGTAGGGAGAAACCTTCACCTCTAGGGACTTACCCTCTCACCCCTTATCTTCCTACACTTGGTCATTTGACCATAAGAGTAGTGAGGTCCTTGTTTTCTAGTTTCACTCATCTAGACTGCGAGACTCTAAATGATTTATATTTGAATTTTCCTAGAATGCGCTGGTACAACCTGAGATCAAGAAAGGGGAAAATCAATCTTTCCAAGCTCTCTTCTAATTCAAAAACATGTTTTGAATTTAGTTTGTGTATTTCATAATAAACTATTGGAGTGTTGGAATAGTGCAAATATACACTTTTGAAATTAGAAAGTATGAATAATTTAATGGGATGGGTTTTGAGACCTAATGCCACACTTATAGTAAGGTCAATTTGAGTTACTGAATCAAATGAAAGTGATATTAACTCAATGCATATAATCTTGAATAGGTGGTGGAAGGCCATGATTTTGAACCTAGGTGCGCTAGTGAGTAAGTTGGTCAAGCATGGAGGTATGTCCAAATCTTTATTTTATTTTGGGCATTATGATGACTATGATCTAAATTCCTATATTTAGGCATTTACTTTGCTACTATTCCTTTATAAAAATCCAAAGTTGAACATCCATATTTACCGATTTCAAAAATCATAAATCGTATGGTTGTTGAATTACTATGTTTAAATGGGTCCTTTAATCCCTCTTGCTATTCTATAAATACCTGATATGAATTAGACTAGAATTATAGTCCATCCACTCTATTTGTGCATACTAAATTTTTGACCCGAATAACTAGAATAGGTGTAATTATGTACAATTATACATTTAAAGTGCTAGTCTATTCCTCCCATAGTGTGGGCTCCGATCTCCAAAACTACGATATAAACTCAGCGGAAGCATTCAATTAGCAGCGGAATACAAAAATCATTGAAAATTTAAAACTTTTTGAAACAAGATCTTGAAAACCATAAAACTTCTTTCATAGAAAGGAGATAAACTGTTTACATCTATGTTAAATTACTTCTTAAGTAATTATACACAACATGATACAAAATCTCAAGAGTTAAAACCAAAGATCTCGACCACTAACTCCAAGGACCTGAGAGTACAGAGACGGCATAGGACTATCTAACTATAACTCAGCAGTCAGTATCTCCACCTGAGATTCACTGCTACTCCTGGTGTTGCTATTGTTGGTATTGGTCACCTGTAGGTTGGTTCCTTCGTCCTCAACGACCACCTAAAAAGTTGAAATCTACAGAGTGAGACAATTATAAATAATTGTCCCAGCGAGAGTTATAACTCTCAACTAGAGCTTTATAATAGCAATCAAAGAACAATATAAGCAATAAAAGCTTTCAAGGCAATCAACAGCAGATTGACATTAAGTAGAACAACAGCATTTAGGAAATGTGAACAACATATGTACTATGCAGAGTAACATCATTCATGTATCTCATAGTTCAACCTAAGCAGATATACTACGCGGTTGATTATGTTTTTACAAACAATATTATGCCCTGCGGAGATGAGGTATACCGCTCATACTCCAACCGATCACTGTTAAGTCGCATCGGTATCATACCAAGGTCATCAAAAGAGTCGGATTCTTACGACCTCATCTTCCTCAGTCAGTAAGAGGATTTATTTGCATGCCATCTTGTGTCTCTACTACTATAGCTCACCAGGGTAATCTGGTACTTCGCTATTAGAGTCACAGTGGCATTCTGTACTCTCTTCGTCATCGAAAGATTTCTTGTTTATCTCTCATCGATGCGGTATAAGGATTTCCTCGAGAGAATTGTATTACAGCATAAACATATAGTGAAGGGTTGATGGATTAAGATACATCTACATCAATTCCTACACTAGGATGTAAGGATTTACACATCCATATTCCCCCACATACTCAAAAGTATGTGATCCAGGAACTCCCTTAGGAAAACCTGTTTCACCATCATATAGCTTCTGACAATGATGGATCTATGATCAGGGCTCTATATGGTATGATTATACTTGATTAGTTAGGTACATTTCAGTATTCTTTTAACATCATACATGTTCTCAAACATTAAACATTAGCATAGCAGCTATGAAAGTAGAATACTAAATATAACAAGTCTAACTCATATCAATTATCATTTCTCAATCATCTCATCACAAGTCATCTAATAAGCATGACCTTGAAGCTACTTATGGCTCTCATAACCTATCAGTCCCATAAGATGCCACTTACTAGGCATCAAAATATGTCACTATTCATAAAGCTAATAACATGCTTTCAATGAATATGGCATCATAATCCTTACCTGGATATGATCATCATCATATATGAGAACCTGCATGATTAATTCAACTGATAATAGTAAACAATTCATATCAAGAGTTGTACCTTCATACTCTTACAAGAGTTAGGTTCCCTGATTTCCATAAATTAGGGTTTACTATTCACAATACATGTTGTCACCCTCAAATTAGGGTTTACAATTCTCTTCATGGTGAATTGAACTCATAACATCATTATGTATGAGAAACATCATCATTGTTGCCCTCAGATTAGATTAAGATTCATCAATTATCATAATTAGGGTTTCCATGATCCCACATAGGTGGATCATACCCTAATCATGCACATTCATGTACATTGAAGGTATTTTACTTGAATTGCAACCATAAATGGTACTTTCTCTCTCCTCTTACTAATAGATGTGATTACATCACTCTAGATTAGGTTGGGACAAGTCCTCACTAATTAACATAAGCCAAAACACCACTAACATGTTATTAGGGTTTGTTTAAAACAAGGTATCCTTCAATTGAACCCTTCAAGGGCATTTTGGTAAATTATACCATTGATCACCTTCATGGGTCAAATCATTAGTCACTTAGTCCCTTAATGTTCTAGGGTACCATTAGGGTTTAGATTAGATCACTATTGGACCAATTACACCTTCAAACGATTAAGTATAAACAGCCCTAAAAGTCTCCAAACGGTTTCAACCTTCATCCTCCAAACGGTCTTGAGACCGTTTGGGGGCATTGACCATTTGGATGGTTTGACCTTCAAGACTGCATGGGTCACCAAGACCGCATGGTTGCGTTGACCGTTTGGGATAGTTGACTTCCAAACCGTTTGAAGCTATGCGACTTGAAACTGTTTGATCTTAAACGATCTTGAGATCGATTGGTCCAAACAATCTTGAGATCGTTTGAGCCCAAATGGTCTTGAGACAGTTTGGCCCCAAACGGTCTTGAGACCGTGTGGCCTCAAACGGTCTTGAGACCGTTTGGTCCAAAATGGGCTCAAACCGTTTGGTCCTCAAAAGTGACTTCAAGGATATAATCGATTATGGTTATCTATGTTGAAGCCTCCAGTTGGCCAAATTCTTATTAACCACTTGTAAATTGAGTCAATTAGGATTAGCCATAAGCAATTGGACACCAAATTGACTCTCAATTGAAAGCCAATTAGGGTTGAATCCAACTCAATTAGGGTTTTCAATCGGATAATCATCAATGTTCAACAGTGTGAATCAACTTGAGGTTGAACCCATCAATTGACCTCCAATCGGGCCCAAACTTGGCCCAAACGGTCTGGAGATCGTTTTGACATCCTCCAAACGGTCTTGAGACTATTTTCCCAAAGTTTGACCAAAAACCAAGTCGATTGGATAAGGGTTGAACCCTAATTAGTTCTAAAATCAGCATTTTATCAATTCTTCAACTTATTGTAATTGGACCCTCAAACCATCAAATTACCTTTACCCTAGACCTCTAAACGGTCTTGGGTTGTCACCAAATGGTCTTGAGACCATTTGGGTCCTTCAACCCAAAACTCACCAAGATCTATCCTTGAAAACAGCAAATCAACCCGAGTAGGGTTTAAGGGGGGTTGAAATGCCTTCAACTCTTGATTGGTTTGGAATTAGATTATGATTCTTTGTAGGAATTAAATTCAACATATTTACAACAGACCCTTAAATAGTCGTCCCTTGGTCAACCCTATCAAACGGTCTTGAGACCGTTTGATTCCAAACGTTCTTGCAAGACCGCATGAGATCAAACGGTTTGAGACCGTTTGATTTCAAACGGTTTGCAACCGTTTGGACCAAAAAGGATCCAAGGTCGTTTGATAAAGTTGCCTAGGAATTCACGCCCATCATCTTCAACCTCTGTTCAAGTCGGTTATACCACGGATTTGCTTGCAAAAGTGCAAGGAAGAAGGGAGGTAGAAGAAGAACTAAGCATAATTGCAAGAACATAGATATGCATAATAAAGCAAGGAGTTTAGAGTTATAAAACCCACCTTAAGGTCGTTCCTTGAGCTCCAAGATTCCAAGATTCAAGCCTTTAATGGCATCTTGAGCTCCACAGGTCAGCCAAGGGTGTTTCTCTAAGAAAAGGATGGGGATGGTCAGCTAGAACAAGAAACCTAAGTAAATTAACCATAGAACCAACCTTATACAAGGATTTCCTCCAAGAATCCGAGCTAGAAGATGGTTTTCTTCTTACCTTAGAACTAGTTGGTCATCTCCTTGAGTTCCAGAGCTCTGCCTTGGTCAGTTGAACAAGATGAGAAATGAATACTATGCTGTTTTGACATACAAGGCTTCATAAGGTACCATATCAATACTATGTTGATAGCTATTGTTATAGGCAAACTCTATCAAGCTTAGGTGTAGGTCCCAACTTTCGGTAAACTGGAGAACACATGCTCTCAACAAGTCTTCCAAGGTATGTATAGTCCTTTCTGACTGTCCATCAGTCTGTGGATGAAAGGCTGTACTAAACCTTAACTTGGTGCCTAAAGCTCTGTGTAACTGCTCCCAAAAATGACTTGTAAACTGGGGACCTCTGTCAGAAACTATAGTGACAGGAACTCCGTGCAAACGCACTATCTCTTGGACATACAACTGTGATAACCTTTCAGCAGAATAGGTTGTTTTGACATGTAAGAAATGTGTTGTCTTTGTCAACTTATCAACAATTACCCACATGGAATCATGTCCTTTGCTTGTCCTGGGTAGGCCTACAACAAAGTCCATGGTCACATGGTCCCATTTCCACTGTGGTATGGGTAAAGATTGCAATGTTCTTGCAGGCTTCTGGTGTTCAGCCTTAACTTGCTGACACACAGGACACCTCAGAACAAACTCAGCAACATCCTTCTTCATTCCAGGCCACCAATACATGTCCTTTAAGTTTCGATACATTTTGGTGCTCCCTGGATGCATATCATACATTGAAGAATGAGCTTCTTCCAAGACTAACTTGCTCAAGTTATCCACATCAGGTACTATCATCCTCCCATGATAGCATGCTACTTGATCATCTGAATCATGGAAACCTTCTCGCTTCTCATCACCATACTCAGATTTAATCTGTTGAACTGCAGCATCAACTTGCTGTGCCTTCTTTATCTGCTCTCTTAGGGTAGATTTAATATGCATCTCAGCTAACAAACCGGTTAACAATGACACCTTCAACTGCACATTGTCTTGCCTTAAAGAGATAAGCATATCTCTCCTAGAGCATACTAAGGAACTTAGTTGTGCTCTATCCATGGTTGATGTTGCTAATTTCCTACTCAAGGCATCTGCAACCACATTGGCCTTCCCTGGATGGTAATCAATTGTACAATCATAGTCCTTGATTAACTCCATCCAGCGACGTTGCCTCATGTTAAGATCATGCTGAGAGAAGATATACTTAAGATTCTTGTGGTATGTGAAAATCTGGAAGGTTTCTCCGTAGAGATAATGTCTCCAGATCTTCAAGGCATGAACCACAGCAGCCAACTCTAGATCATGTATCGGATAATTCTCCTTGTGTTTCTTAAGCTGTCGGGAAGCAAAAGAAATCACTTTCTTATCCTGCATCAACACACATCCGAGTCCATTCTTGGAGGCATCATAGAAAACCACATATCCTTTTCCTTGTTCAGCTAGCACAAGCACAGGTGCACTTGTCAACCTCTCCTTCAACAGCTGAAAAGACTATTGACACTTATCACTCCAGGCAAAAGGAACATCCTTCCGGGTTAACTTGGTCAAGGGTAAGGCTATAGAACTAAAGTTCTTAATGAACCTTCGATAGTAGCCAGCTAACCCTAAGAAACTTCGAATCTCCGTCGGTGTCTTCGGTTGTTCCCACTGTAGAACAAATTCTACCTTTTTAGGGTCAACACGAATACCCGAGGCAGATACCACATGACCAAGAAAAGATACTTCAGGTAACCAGAACTCACACTTGCTAAACTTAGCGTATAACTTGTGTTCTCTTAGCAAGGTCAAAGCTTGGCGAAGATGTCGTTCATGCTGCTGAGCATCCTTACTATAGATCAGAATGTCATCTATGAAGACGACAACACACTGATCGAGGAAAGGTCGAAAGACTCTATTCATGAGTTCCATAAATGCATCTGGTGCATTAGTTAGTCCAAATGACATAACTGTGAACTCATAGTGACCATATCTTGTCCTAAAGGCATACTTGGATATGTCACTGTCCTTAATACGAAGTTGATGATATCCTGACCTCAAGTCTATCTTTGAAAAGACTGTTGCACCACGCAACTGGTCAAAAAGATCATCAATCCTCTGCAGAGGGTACTTATTCTTTATTGTTACTTTATTGAGTTGTCTATAATCAATGCACAACCGCATTGACCCATCTTTCTTTTTAACAAACAAAACCAGAGCACCCCAAGGTGAAGTACTCGGTCGGATGAAACCTTTCTCAAGTAACTCTTGAAGCTATTTCTTGAGTTCTGCCATTTCGGCAGGCGCCATCCTATACGGTGTCTGAGCTATGGGTTGTGTATCTGGGACCAAATTGATTTCAAAATCAATTTTCCGAGGCGGTGGTATACCGCGAAGTTCTTCAGGAAACACGTCCTCGAATTCCCTGACTACATGAACTTCAGCAGGGTTGGGGCTCTCCTTGGTAATATCTACCACATGGGTCAAAATGCATAACATCCTTGCCTCATCAGCTTATCAGCAACCATAACTGACACAAGACAGGTGGGTAGAATCTTTCTTTCTCCTTGAAAGATCCATGTGTTGCTTTTATTAGCAAACACAGCCAGCTTGGATTCACAATCCAAGACCACCTTACACCTTTCCAAGGTATCCATCCCAAGGATTATATCAAATCCTTGCATATCAAGTGGTATAAGATCCACTTGAATGTGATGATCAGAAAAGAAGAGGATGTAGGGAGAGCATACCTCTTGCAAAACAGCAGACCCACTCAACGGAGTCTCCAGCAACAAGCTATTTGTCCTATGACTGACTGTCATATTGCAGTTGTGAATCACTCTTTGAGTGACAAAGGAGTGCGTAGCACCCGGGTCAATCAGAACAGACACAACATAGGATTTAGACATATCAGAATATAAAAGTTCCATCTGACCTGCCACAACCCGTGGATTGACCACTGCATCTAGTGGGTTCATAGCATAGAACCTTGTTGTCGCCTGGTGTTGAGTTGGTGTTGATGATCCAGCTTGAGACGCTTGTCCACGTCCTCTAGCTGCTCCTTGAGATTGCCTTCTCTGTGATCCCTGTTGACTCTATCTCTGAGGCTGTGTCACACTGACAGGCTTAGACTTGCATTCCTTCATCAAGTGTCCCACCTTCCCACAGTTGTAGCAGTTTCTTTCCAGTTGTTGTGGTCTTGGTGGTCCTGTGACTGACATTGATGTTGAACTGCGAGTCTCTTGTGGCGGTAAACTCTGTCCTCTACCTCTACTTGGGGACCACTGAGTCTGAGAACTAGATCTGGGTGGTGGAGGTGTAGATGCAGAGAATCTAGGCTTCTTAAAGTCCCTAGATGAAGAACCCTGGAACTGTGGATATCTTTTCTGGGTTTGCCTCTTCTCAACCACAGATCTCTCTATCCTTCAGACTGACTCAACGAAGGTAGAGAACCTCTCCTGGTTTTCTAAGGCAGACACGGGAGTAGTCATGTCAGCATTCAAACCCTTCTCGAACCTTCTGATTCTTTCCTCTTCTGTGGCAGCCATGTGCGGACAGAACCGCAACAAGTCCATGAACTTAGCTTCGTACTCGCTAATGTTCATCATGCCCTGCCTCAATCTCTCGAACTGAGAGATCTTCTCATCCAGGAAGGTCTTTGGAAAATATCTGTGGACAAATTCCTGTCGAAAGTCTTCCCATGAGATCCCTATTCCAGGTCTCTTCTTCTCTTCCATGGTCCACCAGTAACCAGCGCTTCCCTTGAGAAGATAGACTGCATGTCTGACCTTCTCAGCTTCAGGGATGTTCAAGATTCTGAAAGCCTTCTCCAACTCAGTTAACCATAGATCGGCATCTGCGGGGTCAGCTGTCCCAAAGTATTCGGTAGCTCCGACACAACGAAGTCGCTCGAATGTCTTACCAATATCTTGTCCTTCAAGCTGGACAGGTGCCCTAGGTGCAGGCATGGGCATCATGTCGGTCATGTGTGTCATGGCAGTCATAAACTGCCCGAACATAGTTTGAACAGCTGGGTTACCCATATCAGCTGGGTCAAACTGAGGTGACTCCCTGGGTTGCTCAGGTGTGGGTTGCTCTATTTCTGGAACCCAAGGTGGTGCAGCTACGCTACTCTCCGCCACGTACTCTTCATGTGGCTCATACATCCTTATATATCTTCTTCTCCTGAGGAGCAGAAGATTCTATTAGATAAGGAAGAAACACTAAGGATAGACTCGACATCCTAAGTCATATGTCACTGTAGACTCAATGAACCTAGAGCTCTGATACCACTTAATTGTGGGCTCCGATCTCCAAAACTACGATATAAACACAGTGGAAGCATTCGATTAGCAGTGGAATACAAAAATCACCGAAAATTTAAAACTTTTTGAAACAAGATCTTGAAAACCATAAAACTTCTTTCATAGAAAGGAGATAAACTATTTACATCTCTGTTAAATTACTTCTTGAGTAATTATACACAACATGATACAAAATCTCAAGAGTTAAAACCAAAAATCTCAGACCACTAACTCCAAGGACCTGAGAGTACAGAGATGGCATAGGACTATCTAACTATAACTCAGCAGTCAATATCTCCACCTAAGATTCACTGCTACTCCTGGTGCTGCTGCTGTTGGTATTGGTCACCTGTAGGCTGGTTCTTTCGTCCTCGACGACCACCTAAAAAGTTGAAATCTACAGAGTGAGACAATTATAAATAATTGTCCCAGCGAGAGTTATAACTCTCAACTAGAGCTTTATAATAGCAATCAAAGAACAATATAAGCAATAAAAGCTTTCAAGGCAATCAACAGTAGATTGACATTAAGTAGAACAACAGCATTCAGGAAATGTGAACAACATATGTACTATGCAGAGTAACATCATTCATGTATCTCGTAGTTCAACCTAAGCAGATATACTACGCGGTTGATTATGTTTTACAAACAATATTATGCCCTGCGGAGATGAGGTATACCGCTCATACTCCAACCGATCACTGTTAAGTCGCATCGGTATCAGACCTAGGTCATCAAAAGAGCCGGATTCTTATGACCTCATCTTCCTCAGTCAGTTTGAGGATTTATTTGCAGGACATCTTGTGTCTCTACTACTATAGCTCACCAGGGTAATCTGGTACTTCACTATTAGAGTCACAGTGGCATTTTGTACTCTCTTTGTCATCGAAAGATTTCTTATTTATCTCTCATCGATGCAGTATAAGGATTTCCTCGAGAGAATTGTATTACAGCATAAACATATAGTGAAGGGTTGATGGATTAAGATACATCTACATCAATTCCTACACTAGGATGTAAGGATTTACACATCCATATTCCCCCACATACTCAAAAGTATGTGATCCAGAAATTCCCTTAGGAAAACCTGTTTCACCATCATATAGCTTCTGACAATGATGGATCTATGATCAGGGCTCTACATGGTATGATTATACTTGATTAGTTAGGTACATTTCAGTATTCTTTTAACATCATACATGTTCTCAGACATTAAACATTAGCATAGCAGCTATGAAAGTAGAATACTAAATATAACAAGTCTAACTCATATCAATTATCATTTCTCAATCATCTCATCACAAGTCATCTAATAAGCATGACCTTGAAGCTACTTATGGCTCTCATAGCCTATCAGTCCCATAAGATGCCACTTACTAGGCATCAAAATATGTCACTATTCATAAAGCTAATAACATGCTTTCAATGAATATGGTATCATAATCCTTACCTGGATATGATCATCATCATATATGAGAACCTGCATGATTAATTCAACTGATAATAGTAAACAATTCATATCAAGAGTTGTACCTTCATACTCTTACAAGAGTTAGGTTCCCTGATTTCCATCAATTAGGGTTTACTATTCACAATACATGTTGTCACCCTAGAATTAGGGTTTACAATTCTCTTCATAGTGAATTGAACTCATAACATCATTATGTATGAGAAACATCATCATTGTTGCCCTCAGATTAGATTAAGATTCATCAATTATCATAATTAGGGTTTCCATGATCCCACATAGGTGGATCATACCCTAATCATGCACATTCATGTACATTGAAGGTATTTTACTTGAATTGCAACCATAAATGGTACTTTCTCTCTCCTCTTACTAATAGATGTGATTACATCACTCTAGATTAGGTTGGGACAAGTCCTCACTGATTAACATAAGCCAAAACACCACTAACATGTTATTAGGGTTTGGTTAAAACAAGGTATCCTTCAATTGAACCCTTCAAGGGCATTTTGGTAAATTATACCATTGATCACCTTCATGGGTCAAATCATTAGTCACTTAGTCCCTTAATGTTATAGGGTACCATTAGGGTTTAGATTAGATCACCATTGGACCAATTACACCTTCAAACAATTAAGTATAAACAGCCCTAAAAGTCTCCAAACGGTTTCAACCTTCATCCTCCAAACGGTCTTGAGACCGTTTGGGGGCATTGACCGTTTGGATGGTTTGACCTTCAAGACCACATGGGTCACCAAGACCGCATGGTTGCGTTGACCGTTTGGGATAGTTGACTTCCAAACTGTTTGAAGCTATGCGACTTGAAACCGTTTGATCTTAAACGATCTTGAGATCGATTGGTCCAAACGATCTTGAGATCGTTTGAGCCCAAACGGTCTTGAGACCGTTTGGTCCAAAATGGGCTCAAACCATTTGGTCCTCAAAAGTGACTTCAAGGTTATAATCGATTATGGTTATCTATGTTGAAGCCTCCAATTGGCCAAATTCTTATTAACCACTTGTAAATTGAGTCAATTAGGATTATCCTTAAGCAATTGGACACCAAATTGACTCTCAATTGAAAGCCAATTAGGGTTGAATCCAACTCAATTAGGGTTTTCAATCGGATAATCATCAATGTTCAACAGTGTGAATTAACTTGAGGTTGAACCCATCAATTGACCTCCAATTGGGCCCAAACTTGGACCAAACGGTCTTGAGATCGTTTGGACATCCTCCAAACGGTCTTGAGACCGTTTTACCAAAGTTTGACCAAAAACCATGTCGATTGGATAAGGGTTGAACCCTAATTAGTTCTAAAATCAGCATTTTTATCAATTCTTCAACTTATTGTGATTGGACCCTCAAACCATCAAATTACCTTAACCCTAGACCTCCAAACGGTCTTGGGTTATCACCAAACGGCTTTGAGACCGTTTGGATGTACCCCCAAACGGTCTTGAGACCGTTTGGGTCCTTCAACCCAAAACTCACCAAGATCTATCCTTGAAAACAGCAAATCAACCCGATTAGGGTTTTAGGGGGGGTTGAAATGCCTGCAACTCTTGATTGGTTTGGAATTAGATTATGATTCTTTGTAGGAATTAAATTCAACATATTTACAACAGACCCTTAAATGTTCATCCCTTGGTCAACCCTATCAAATGGTCTTGAGACCGTTTGATTCCAAACGGTCTTGTAAGACCGCATGAGATCAAACGGTTTGAGACTGTTTGATTTCAAACGGTTTGCAACCATTTGGACCAAAAAGGGTCCAAGGTTGTTTGATAAAGTTGTCTAGGAATTCATTCCCATCATCTTCAACCTCTGTTCAAGTCGGTTATACCACGGATTTGCTTGCAAAAGTGCATGGAAGAAGGGACGTAGAAGAAGAACTAAGCATAATTGCAAGAACATAGATATGCATAATAAAGCAAGGAGTTTAGAGTTATAAAACCCGCCTTAAGGTCGTTCCTTAAGCTCCAAGCTTCCAAGATTCAAGCCTTTAATGGCGTCTTGAGCTCCACAGGTCGGCCAAGGGTGTTTCTCTAAGAAAAGGATGGGGATGGTCGGCTAGAACAAGAAACCTAAGTAAATTAACCATAGAACCAACCTTATACAAGGATTTCCTCCAAGAATCCGAGCTAGAAGATGGTTTTCTTCTTACCTTAGAACTAGTTGGGCGTCTCCTTGAGTTCCAGAGCTCTGCCTTGGTCGGTTGAACAAGATGAGAAATGAAGAGGATAAAGGATACGTTTGCTTGGTTTGCAAAGAAGTAGGCTTTTATAGTTTAGGTTGATTTTCACCATAAGGACCTTTAGAACATAGATTTCTCATCTAAGTCCCTCCTTCTTTATAAGGCACGTCCAAATCATCATAACTTATGCAAATCCCATCAAAACTCAAGATTTAAGGGTAAGGAAAGCCAACATGCAACCTAAGGTACATATATGAAGGGTCTCCTTACTCATACTAGGTGATTTTACTACAGAGGTCATTCTTCTCATCTGATTATTCATTGAAGCGCCCCTTTCATCATTTTTACTTTAAATGATGTTAAAAGTCATAAAAGATATTCTAGAAGGTGTATTTTACAATTTGCACCCCATATTTTTGGTAAATTGCACTTTACTCCAAAATTAGGGTTTTTAAGCACAAGGATCATTCCACAAGCTGCATCTTGATGTCCAAGCTTGGGAAATCCATCATACCTCATCATTTTACTCATATGATGTCTCAAAATCAAAGGAACATCTTAACCTGTGAAAATTGCAAGTTAATCCCCTTAACTGGGTAAATTGCACATAGGTCCCTATATTACAAAACAATACTAAAACATTATTTAAAAAGGACAGAAATGTAAACATATGTTCCTCAAGAGATTTAATTACATGGAAAAAGATAATCACAAGTATCGTAATTACATATTTAGGAAAAACATCTAGGGTTAGCTCATAACCCAGGTCAGGGATGTTACACATAGTGTGTGTTTCCACCCTTACTTTTCAGGTAATGATCTTATGGTGTTATGGTCATATTTTAGGTATATTTAATCTACATTGTTTATACATGCAAAGACATTGCTTAGATGGAAATTATGAATGTTTGTTATGGCAAGACGTTTATTTTATCTCAAAAACATTGCTTTCCCTAAATATTATGCCTCATTCTCTTGAACTAAATCTTGTTGAACATACCTCCTTTATATGTCTCCTTTTAATGGTAATATCCATATTATAACTGTAACCTAATATAATGCTCAAATGTTGTTTATATGCACATACTCAATGTTTAACGATACATACCTTTGTTTCATTTTGATGGGGTATGTTACCCTACCAAGCATGTGTAGGTACATTAGGGGAGAAGGACTCAAGAAGACTAAATTGAAGAACTTGAACTTTGAGGATAGCTTGGAATGGTTAGGTTGCCTTCTACAAAATTGAAGAACTTGAACTTTGAGGATAGCTTGGAATGGTTAGGTTTCCTTCTACAATAGTCATGGCATGTCATAACCTAATTATATGTATGTGTTTTTACTTTATTATACCAACTTTGATTGTGAGAAATAACTATTGATGAATCATCATGTAACTTTGTAATAGTTTTGTTTCAGCATCTTGTGAATTTCATGCTCTGTGATATGCATATACCATTTGAGGAAATAATGAAAATCCTCCTTTACTCATTTTTTGGGATAGTATGGTTTTGTTTCCCTATTCAATAAATAGTGGACCCCCTCTCATGTCCCATTCTTTACAAATTTGCACGCCACCTGTGGTCATTACTTCTTATAGCAACAGATTTAACCTATTTTGATATGTAGTCAACTACCACCGAGATATTCACAAACCCAAAAGGAGGAAAGGGACCCATAAAATCAATTCCACACACATCAAATACCTATACCACCAATATTGGTTTGAGCAATTTCATGTATATTTTAGAAATTGTGCTTACCATTTTGCACTTCAGACAAGATTTACAAAAATCATTAATGATTACATTTTAGCACCTTAGCTGAAATCCATTTTCTCCCGAGTTGTGGGTGGCACATGTTGGGGACTCAAGATACTCACTTTTATGAACACACCTTCAAATTAGATAATCAGAACAACACTTGAAAAGGTGTGGGTCATCACACACATAATTCTTTACAGCTGCATAAAGTCTCTTTCTTTCTTCATTTAACCACATATCTTCCACTCTTCCACTACAAAGAAGTTGGTTGTTTTCTTGTGCCACGACCTTTGTGTTATATTAACTAACATAAGTTGTTCATGTGACTTTTTTTCCTTGGTTTTTTCCACCTCATTATATGGTGCTTCAATACTTGAAAGGTGGTCAATAGCATAGTTTTTTAAACCCTTTTTATCAACAATATCCAAACCAAACTTTTGTATAAGTCAAATCCATCAGATCAATCTCAGCTTGGAATCCTTCTTAGATATGAGATATATGAGTTTAGCATGGTCAGAGTATATAATAACCTAATTTTGTAGCATGTATGAGAGAAACTTGTCAAGAGATAAAAACAATAGCAAGTAGTTCTTTTTTATGGTTGTGTAATCAATTTGTGCCCCCATCAAGAGTCTTTCTATCATAATAGATGGCATGTGGTACAAATACAATCCTTTGGCCCAACACATTCCCCATCTTTGTATATGATGCATCATTCTTGATTTTGAATGGTATAGAGAAACCTAGGGGTTGTAATATAACAAAAGAAATCAACTTCAACTTCAAATTGTTGAACTCGTCAATATGTTTGTCATAAAATGGAACTTTGTGTCTTTATCAAGCAAATGGCATAGTGGTTTAGATATATTTTTAAAAAATTTAACGAACTAACAATAGAAGTTGGCACACCCTAATAAGGAGCGGTCATGTCTTTCTATTGAAGGGATACCCAAAGTGTAAATCAAACCAACCTTTGCCTTGATAATCTCAGTTTCAGCCTTGGGTACTTAATGACCCAAAAATATCCCCTTAGTAATCATAAAATGACTTTTCCCCTCAAGAGAGGACTAAGCAAACCTACACACATCTTGTTGGCTAAATGGACATCATTAAAATCCCTCTATTTTGAAAATGACAAACATTTCATTCTTGTGGATCTAATGTACTACTTGAGTATTTCAGGAACAAGAACTTAAGATGGTGGATAGCTAAGCTTGGAAGATCTATATGCTCAAATTGTCTTATTCTTTCATGATTGTAACAAAATGTAAACTTGTACAAATATATAATGTACAAGTACCTAGATATCATGTAAATCAAGCGTTTAGATCTTCCCTATCCACTCACAACACTTAGATAGGTCATCCCTTATGATAGCATCACAATAGCACTTTAATACATACATTTAGTAAAAGTCTAGACACACTAAAACAGGGACTTTCTCGGTCGAACAACTTCTCGACCGAGACACACTCGGTCGACCATCTTCTCGACTGAGAATCACCTAAGTCTATTCTTCGAGCTGGTTCTATAGTTGTTAGACTTGGTGGGAAAAAGTGATTGGGAGTTGAGTTGAATGTTGCAATACACTTACTCCATCCTTACCCTCAGTTGATGAAATGCTCGACCGAGAGACACTCGGTTGACAAACTTCTCGATCGAGAATGTTTCTGTCTGCACTTTTCAGAGTTAATTAAATATCTGTTACAAATGTAATTAGTGGATACCTAATGGCTAGTTGAGCACTAAGAACACCCTAGAAAGTGTCTAGAACGTCCCTAAGTACTAATAGGCCATTCCTATAAATAGGAAATGCCTTAGGACACCTAAACTCACTTGAGTACACATACTTGCAATTGAGAATCAACTTGTGTGAGCAATTGAGCAATCCATTACTTACAATACATTTCCATAAGCTGAGATTTTATGTCCTATAGGCTAGCATCTCCTACCCACTACACTTTCACATTCATACACATTGGATAGGAGATCAAAACACTTGATATAGGATTCAAGCCTTGTGCTAAAGTGGTAAAGTGTATTTTTCCTTCTTCCCTTCTTGTTCCTTTTATTGTTTGTTTTCTCCTTTGCTACTCCTGGGTTGGAGGCTGCGGAAAGGAGGTTGTAGGAGCTTCTTCAGTGGTGAAGGTAGCTCGGCGTGACTTTGGACTACTTCTAGAAGGTCTCAATGGGAAGCTACTTCAAGGAGGAAGGCTACTTCAAGGGGGGGCTTGAAGTTACTTCAAGTGAAGGCTGCTTCAAGGTTGGTGAGATGACTTCAGGGTGAAGGTTGTCCAAAGGGTTGTGAAGGTAGTTGTATCTTATGTAACATCCTTGTGAGATAATAAAATACAATTGCTTTCAAAATCCCAATTGGAAACAATTGGGTAGTGGACTGACTGAACCACTCTAAACGCCTTGTCTCCTTCTCCAATATTTTTGTGGTTGTTTGTTAGATTAAGTTTAAAAATATCATAAAACCCTATTCACGCCACTCTAGTGTTTTCACATCTCTCAATCACTAAACTAAGGTGGAGAATGCAATCATTGAATGATTTCCCAAATGAAAAAAGCATGCTTGAGTACTTGGAGAAAAGAATCAAACATACCGGTAAAGATGGAAGTGAAACATCATTGTGGAGGGTGTGTTTCAAAGACAAAATGGTATACATCTATAGGTAAATGTTGCATCTGGACATGTGAAAGCGGCCTTCTCTTGAACTACTATATGAACTACCACTTGGAAGTACCCAAAGTAACCATCAACAAGACAATACAAACTATCATGTAAGCCTTTCCAAGTTTGATATATAAACAACAATGGAGAAACATCTTTGTTTGTCTTTGAATTCATATTTTTATAATGCACACACATCCTCAGTTTATATTTTTCTCTCATGTAAATGGTGTTAGGTGCAACAATGGTTCCATGCTTCGTGGGCATAGGGCTCACCCATGAGATTTTGTAAACCGAGTGTATAGTACCCACATAAAGTAGCTTGACTCCCTCTTGTTTTACTACCTCTTTAATATTTGGATATATTCTTCTCTTCATGTCTCTACTATGACAAGTGTACTCCTCCAACACTACTACAGAAATGGCTTATAAAGTCACTTTTCAAGGTGTCGGTTGTATACATAAACGGACACCTAAACTCTACAGTGTCAGTTTATAACATAAACCGACATACAATCTGTGAAGGTCGACCAGACATGGGTACCGCTTTTATTAAGTGTCGGTTAATTAATAAAAAAACGACACCTAAAATCAACCGCCAAAACCAAAATTCCAGCGAAAAAATTACCTCCAAAATTTTACATATGACGTCGGTTCATAAATAAATAACCGACGACTAAAGGGTATTCGTGAGACAGGAATAGTTGTCGGTTGTCCTTTAGTTAAAAACTGACGACTATAATCTAGTATAGGTGCCGGTTTTTGGAATAGAATTGACACAGTTGGTTTATTTGTCGGTTTTTTAGAATAATCGACGCTTATTGTCAACTTAATAGCTCACCAGCGTGAGCTTCTCTTCCCCTTTCCCTTTTTTCATTCTCGATTTCAGTTAGGTCCGGCGATTTCTTGCTCGCCCCCGCCGGTCGTTGCTCCTCCGCCACCGCTATCGTGCTCCTGCTCCTGCCCTCGCCACTGCTCCGTGCTCACTGGCGGCCGTGCTCCTGCTCCTGCTCCTGCTCCTGCCGTCTGTGCTCACCGGCGGCCGTCTGTGCTCCTGCTCCGTGCCCTCGCCGCTGCTCCGTGCCCTCACCTCCGCTGCTCTGTGTCCTCACCGGCGCTTCTCCTCTCTTTGCAGCCGCCTCCACCGGTGGCTGTTGTGCTCCGGTCGCTGCTCTCCTCTGCCCTCAAGGTATGCCTGCCTGCCCTACCTTCTTCCTTCTTCCTCTGCTCCGGCTTTTTTTAAGTTATTTACTTATTTGTGTTTAGGGTTTAGGTACAGATTTTGTGCTTCTACTGAGTTGAATCCTCTATTGTCTATACAATACATGTAATTTTCCTAGTATCGTGAAAGATTCTCAATCATGTGTATCACATGGGATTCTTATCTCAACACAATGGACTGCAATATATGCATCTAATGCCTTAAATGGCAGACTCGAATGTTATAAAATCCCATCAAAGTAGGTACAAACAACTTATATATATTCAGATCTTAATAATTCCATGAAGTGTACATTATCTTACTCAGGAAAAGTATGTGTATAATGTAGGATTAGTTCCATATAATGGTTCTATTTTAGTAAGCACCTAGGATTAGTTCTTGAACACCTAATCTCACTTAGGATGTAAGTGTATAATGTGTATTGGGTTTTCGAGAAAATTTCGGTAGCATTTCCTCCTTTGTTCTCTAAGTACATATGTAGACTTCTTTTCAAGCTGTCATGTCTACCACAATAAAGTTGGTTATGACAAGCAATAAAAGGTTAACTGATGTTATACAACTTTTTTCTGAAAATATATAACATCGTTATATGTACTTACACTTTGTTAATACTAATATTATGCAGTCTCTGTCCACCCATAACAGTCACTATGAACTGGGCCTCTATGTCAATGTTAATGTTCCCTATTGAAGAACAATGGGACATCATCCTAGATGATCGTTCCTTAAACCAATTGGTCATACCCAAACATTGGCGTTTTCTAAAAGGAAGACACTACATGCCTGGTAAAGTGACCCTAACTTTTGGCAATTATTCACATGTTATCGAGGTTGAGTATGATTTGGAGGGAAATCTTGTATCAAAATCCGGTTGGCGTGATTGCATTGGAGAGATGCATGTGGTCCGTTGCAACAAGCTTTTTCTCCGTCCAGTTGGCCATAATTCCATCAAAGTTTGGATAAGCAACAGCAACTGCGAGACCCCCGATCATCTACTGCGGTATGAGCGCACGTCGTCACATATCAGCTCGGACGAATCTTAATCTGAGGCCCCTGTCAGTTCATATTAATCCAAATATAGTGAGGAGCTTCGTGACACAGCTTCATCATCAAAAAGACCACGGTAAGTCCAATTAACAAATATAATTGTCAAGCAATCAATACTCATAGCTGCTTTCTATTCTGAACTTCAGGAGAAGATCGCCACAATGATAAGTCCTCGAAGTTACTGATGCGGGACCATGTTGGTGTAGTATTTAGTTGTCTATCTATCTAGACTTGTCTGTATTAATAGTTTTTTTAATTATGCGCATGTTTAGGGGTACACCAACCCCTTTGTTTAGTTACTGTTTAGGGGTACACCCCAGTGTGTGGATGTAAAAAGAGATTAATGAATGGAACTGAAAGTTGCTACATGAAACTCATCCAACACATTATTTGTTGGCCTAGAAACCCGTCCAAGATTTGCTCATTAGGAGTAAATCTTGGATAGTCCCCGGTTTGGGACTGTTTTTGAACACCTAAACTCGCTTAGGATGTTAGTATATAATGTGTATTGGGTTTTCAAGAAAATTTTGGCAGCATTTCCCCATTTGTTCTCTAAGTACATATGTACTTGGAGAACAGCGGGGAAATGCTGCCGAAATTTTCTTGAAAACCCAATACACATTATACACTTACTAGTGAGATTAGGTGTTCAATAATGGATAGGTGGTACACATTTATTATATATAATAATGACATCACATGTATTTGTTAACCCTAGACCCTAATCTTGTCCTAATATATACTTGTTTTCTCTTTGATCATAGAATGGATAGATCATGGATGTCCATTCGCAATCGTTGCACCCCAGAGTTTATTTCTGGTCTTGACTAGTTCATTAGATTTGCCGAGGAACATAGGAAACAACCTGGAGATAGGTTCTACTGTCTATGTAGGCATTGCGGTAACAACTTGAAAGTCAACACTGGTGACAAAATCAAAACTCATGTCATGTGCAACGGGATTATACAAGGCTATACAGAATGGCACTGGCATGGAGAGATTTCAAACCCGAAACCAGTGGATGTCGATAGCAGTGCTTGTGTGGAAGAAGAAATTGCCTACGATGATGTAGATGTGAATGAACCAGTTCCAGTAGACATCGTTGATGCGATGCTAGATAGTTGTGGGGTAGAGCACACCAATCCACCTCCCATTTTTAGAAACATTGTGCATGATGCTGAGATGCCGTTATACACATGTTGTACTAAGTTTACGAAGCTTAACGCTGTGTTGATATTGTATAAGTTTAAAGCTAACAATAGATGGAGCGACAAAAGCTTCACGTCATTGTTGTCTTTGTTGAAAGAAATGCTTCTTGAAGGAAACGAGCTGCTAATCTCAACATACCAGGTAAAGAAATTGTTGTGCCCAATGGGAATGGATGCCAAGAAGATACACGCATGCCCTAATGATTGTGTATTATTTCAAAAGGACTATGCGGATTTGAAAGATTGTCCAAAATGTGGTGCGTCACGGTATAAATTGACGACTTCGGGGGAGTCCAAAATTGGTTCTCCTGCCAAGGTGATGTGGTATCTACCTATAATATCACGGTTTCAACGCTTGTTTGCCAATCCGATAGATGCGAAGAATTTGAGGTGGCATGCAGATGTTAAGAAAAATAATGATGGGATCCTACGACATGTGTCTGATTCCCCACAGTGGAAGAAGATTGATGTATTGTACCCTGAATTTGGTGAAGAAGTCAGGAATCTAAGACTTGGGCTTTGTACAGACGGGATGAATCTGTACGGGACATTGAGCAGCCAACATAGCACTTGGCCAGTCATGCTTGTTATATACAATCTTCCTCCCTGGCTGTGTATGAAATATAAGTACGTAATGTTGTCGTTGCTGATATCGGGCCCTAAACAACCTGGAAATGACATCGATGTTTATCTTGAACCTCTGATTGATGACTTAAAGAAACTCTGGGGTGATATGTGATGACCTATGATGCTTCATGAAGAGAGACATTTCATTTTCATGCTATGTTGTTTTGCACTATTAATGACTTTCCAGCATATGGGAATTTGTCTGGATATAGTGTCAAAGGAGCTAAAGCGTGTCCTATATGTGAAGAGAACACTGATTCAACAAGACTAAAACACGGCGGTAAGAATGTTTATCTCGGTCATCAAAGGTTTCTTCCAAAATTCCATCTGTATCGTAGGAAGCGCAAAGCATTCAATGGATTGAATGAGGAACGCAGTGCACCTAAACCTATACCAGGGGAGGTTGTTTATGAAAGAGTAAAAGACTTTGTCAATGAATTTGGTAAGAGATCACAATGTACTACATGGAGTGACAATTCTTCATTCAAGAAGAAGTCAATATTTTGGGATCTTCCTTATTGGAGTTCTTTGACAGTCAGACATTGTATCGATGTAATGCACGTTGAGAAAAATGTCTGTGATAGCATCATTGGTACTCTGTTAAATATACCAGGTAAGACTAAAGATGGGATAAAATCCAGACTGGACCTACGTGAAATGGGAATAAGGTCAGAATTAACAGAATTACATGAAATGGGTAATAAAAGAACATACTTACCTCTCGCTTGTTACACGTTGTCTAGAAAGGAGAAGAAAGCTTTTTGTGAATGATTGGTAAATGTTAAGGTGCCACATGGTTACTCATCCAACATCCGTAGATTGGTATCAATGAAAGATCTGAAGTTGATAGGTCTTAAATCTCATGATTGTCACACTCTAATGCAACAAATATTGCCCATGGCAATTCGATCTATATTGCTGAAGCATGTAAGGTTTGCAATCACCAGACTTTGTTTCTTTTTCAACAGTCTCTGCAGCAAAGTTATTGACCCTGAGACTCTCGATAATTTGCAAAGAGAAGTGGTTGTTACCCTATGTCAGCTTGAGATGTATTTCCCTCCTTCGTTCTTTGATATCATGGTACATCTTGTTGTCCACTTGACTAGGGAAGTGAAAATCTTGGGACCGGTTTTCTTGCATTGGATGTATCCCTTTGAACGATACATGAGCATTTTTAAAGGTGATGTTCGAAACCGTTATCGGCCTGAAGGGAGTATTATTGAAGGTTATGTGGCGAGAGAGGTTATGGATTTCTGCAATGACTTTCTCAGTGGTAATGACACTCCTGATAATGACAAGAATATTGACGAGCTATTTGGCAAAGGAATTTTGGGATCACGTGTGAAAGTAATCAACCGTGAGCAGTTGGAACAAGGTCATTTGTATATTTTACACAACATGGATGAAGTGAACGTTTATATCGAGGAACATACCAATTTCATCAAAAGACAATATCCTCGAGCCAATACAATGTGGCTTGCTAGAGAGCATAACAAGACTTTTATTAAGTGGTTTGAAGATAAAGTCTTACATCAACTATCTCAAACACCAGATGATATTACTGAAACTATCAAATGCCTCACCTTTAAACCAAAGTTGACTGTTATGTCTTATGAAGGGTATGACATTAATGGATTCACATATTACACAAAGCGCCAAGATGATAAGAGTGTCGTCCAAAACAGTGGGGTCACCCTTCAAGCATCGACTATGTTTTTTGCAAGTGCAAAGGATAAGAGTCCACGTGAAGCTAAAATGTCATATTACGGTGTCATTGAAGAGATATGGGAATTTGACTACATAGATTTCAAAATTCCGCTCTTCAAATGTAATTGGGTTGATAACACCAAAGGAGTTATAGTGGATGAATTGGGTTTCACTTTAGTGAACTTTGAAAAGATTGGCGAGAAGGCTGAACCATTCATATTGGCATCACAGGAGAAACAAGTATTTTATATCGATGATCCTGCAAATGATAAATGGTCAGTTGTTCTTCATGGTAAAAGACATTTCATTGAAGATCCTATAGATTAAGAAGAGTACTATGATAAATATGATGACTCCAGTCCATTCTCAGTTGGGTTGCCAACTCCACAAAATATTGAAGCTAATGATGACTTATATGTGTGCGGAGATCACAATGAAGGATTGTTAATTGATAAAAGATCACAATTTTAGAGGCATGCATGTTTATATTTTTTTATTGAAGCTAAATGTTTACTTTTTTAATATTAATATCATTTTCTGATTTGATGTTTCATTATCTTCTAGTTAATACAAATGCTAAACATTGTGGGAGGGTGCTAAAGAACTATAGGACCAATCTCACCCGAGATTACATACGCGATGCTGAGAATAGGTTCTTGATTGATTCCAATTCTAGACATTGATCAGTATTTCACTAACTCTACACTAATAATTTTTGTTTGTATTCTCTTTGAAAAATAAATATAGGAAGAAGGAAGCCACACAACAATGGAACTACTTGGACCCCAAAGACTGGGAGGAGTTTGTTACCCAAAGAAAAATAGATGAATTCAAGGTATTAAGCACCACTCCCAATTTAATTAATATACGTTTTATGTATTCACCTATTCAAGATTAACCTTTATTGTTACTAACCAAATCAATGTGCACCACACACAAGTGCTTCAGATTCATATAACAACATGACAGACTAACACATATATAGTGCATAACAACAACAGCTCCGAATTTACATACAACACTAGCTTAGTACATATATAGTGGGACTAAGGTAACGATCCCACCTGCTAAAACAGGTTACCGACAACTACATGTTACGACTGGGAGGTCGTGATTTAGCAACCGTATGCATTAGCAGGTGGATCTGTTTGTCCTCCTGCTAATGAATACGGTTGCTGAATCACGACCTCCCAGTCATAACATGTAGTTGTCGGTAACCTGTTTTAGCAGGTGGGATCGTCACCTTAGTCCCACTATATATGTACTAAGCTAGTGTTGTATGTAAATTCGACGATGTTGTTGTTATGTACTATATATGTGTTAGTCTGTCATGTTGTATGGACATCGATTGTATTGCTCAGGTATTATATAGTCTCATTAGATAATATGAAATATATCAATCTTATTTATAGCTCATTAATTATATATATACATCATTCTCTTTACAGGTGTTTAAAGCTGACCCCACTACAGGAATGGACTTACCAGATGTACATGCTCCCTATACGATGGGAGAATTAAATGAAGTAAGAGAAGAATGGGCAACAACCATACAAATAGTGGGGGTTTTAAAATATAATTGGGATGTTGATAGCGAATAATGACTAAAGAATTATATTTTGTAAATAAATTTCTGAATTATAATATATGTGTGAATTTTTCTACATGTCTAGATGTTTCTACATGTGTCTGAGTGAAAATGAATGAAAGTGTTGGTTGCTATATGAATGTTTCTACATGTGTGAATGTGAATGAATGGAACTACAGATTGCTAGCTACATGAATGTTTCTAAATGTGTGAAAATAAAATGGAACTGCATGTTGTATTGCTAAATGCATGTGTGAATATTTTTGTTGTTAAATTTGCAGGTTTGTGGACTGTTGTTGGCTGATATCAATGGATGTCGTAAAACCTGCAGTTAACTGCAGGTTTCTCATCCTGTGACCAGCCACAGCAGGTCTGTAGACTGACAGAAAAAAAAAAACAATAGGCGTTGGTTATTTGTATAACACTGACATACAAAGTTATAGTGTCAGTTTTATATAAATAACCGACGCCTATTTCCTGTGGCGCGAAGGTATATGGCGTCAGTTTATTATCTAATAACCGACGCTGATAGTGGCCAAGATGGCACCCTTTCTATGGCGCGAAGGTATATGGCGTCGGTTTATTATCTAATAACCGACGCTGATAGTGGCTAAGATGGCGCCCTTTCTGTGGCATGAAGGTATATGGTGTCGGTTTATTATCTAATAACCGACGCCTATACCTTCGCACCACAGGAAACATGCGCGATTTTGGTGGCGCACGAAGAGTTTGGGCGTCGGTTTTGCAACCGACGCGTAATGGGTGAGCTTTTAGTGTCGCCCACATAGGTTTCTCTTAGAAACCGACACTAAAGGCCTTAAATAACCAACACTAAAGGTAGGTTCTGTAGTAGTGCAAATATATGCAGTGGACACAAATGGAGGGATCAACTTCCCTCAAAACATCGATTGACCATCCAATGGCCTCTATGTTTTCTTTAGAACATCAATAATTGCACTTTATTAGTCAAAGGAGAGAAGAAAATAAATGATCATCGAGAGGGTGTTATTTCAACCACAAAATCCATACTTGAACCATCAAGAATGGTTTTCAACTATAGAATGTGAGGATTTTTAATAGATGTGTTCAATGGTTTAATGTCTACTAGAGAAAGAACCTCACTAGAAGCTACCATATGAGTCTCTTTGGTCTCTTTGGTTAGATATTTCAAGAACTAAAAATTTGTCTCAAGTCTTTCTCAGTTGATGTTTGTCTCGGTCCATGTCAGAAGGTACTCTTCAATGCTATCATCAAGACAATCAATCAAAATTCTTTTATAGCCCCTACCCAGTCCAACTTTTGGGGATGCTTTAAAGTATTCTATTTCATTTTTATGTAAATGAAAGTCATAGACATAGTGTCAGTCCATGTGTGGTTCAAAATGTTATTTGTAGCCAAAATTGGCCTTCCCAATATTATAGGAAATTTTCAACTCTTAGGCTCCATATCAAGCACAAAAAAATTAGTAGGAAATATAGAAGATGTAAATAGTGGGACCTAAGAGGGGATCCACTCTTAACTTAATTTAGATATAAAAACATCCTATTCCAAATATGAAGGAAAGGATGAATTTATTTGTTTCTCAAATGGTATATATATAGAGGAAGATGATAAATAAGCAGCGGAAACAAAACTATTACAAAGTTACATGATGATTCATTTATAATTTTTCTTCATCATAAGAGGTGGTATAATAATTTAAAAGGGTGTACATATAATAAATCTAATCACATACAAGACATGTTATAGAGGACATTCCAACCATTCAAAGCTATCCTAAGATCCAATACCTTGTATATGAACTTTATGCATCCTTGTCTTCTAATGTACCTACACATGGGTGGAAGGAACATCACCCAAAAGATAAGAAACAACGTATGGGTCAACAAAGGCTGAGTATGTACAAATGTTACACACTATGGGCATTATATTGGGTTGAAAGTGTCAAAAGAGATTTTCCCACAACAAGAGAGCTATTTGCAACTAGATAAGTTCAAAATAATTATAATAAGAGAAATGAGGAATATTAAAATTCAGATTACAAGCATGAGAGTAAAATTGCCTGGCCATAATAGTTATCAATACCTCAATATAAAACAATAACTTTTGCATGCATAACAATGTAGACTAAATATACCTAAAACAAGGTCATAACACCATAGGATCATGACCTAAAATAAATAAGGGTGGAAACGCACACCTCGGGCAGAATACGCATGCCCTGTATAAGTATGGTTGTACATAATACCACTATTGTAGATATTCTAGTCAAACATGTAGCATGCACAAAATAGAGAGGCAAGACTATCATTTAAGTCAATTTCATATAAAAAGGTAATTATAACAAGAGGGTCCAAAGACCCATTATGATAGAGTAACTCAACAATAATAGGAATCTAAATGGATTAAAATCAAGAAATATGAATGTCCAACAATTGAATTCTCAAGTAGAATAATAGTTCAAGAGATGCCTCATTAAAAGAGTTTTGGTTTCAGTTAAATAATGCCCAAAATAAAATAGAGAATGTACATACCTGATCTTCACAGCTAAGGCTAAACTCAATCTATATACTTGGTCCACAAATTCGGGTATTCATCCTAGGAACACATTATGTATGCTAGTCAGTATGTGTACATTTTCGTATTAGAGATTTTTATATTGTTCTTGTCTTGGTCCAAATCACCTAATGATTATTAGAGTTCTTAATCATATAAAGTGGCCATACGATCCATTGGATATCTATTTTAGTTCGAGATTCATCTTTAGTCACATAAGTCTAGACATGTCTCAGTTACATATGTGTGTGGGTAATAATAAACATTCTTCCAATTCATATCTTGCAATATCATTCTCTCTATACTATTTAAATCTAGGTTATTCCTAACATAGTATTTAGTATGCATATAGGTGGATATGATTCATTATGTAGTTATTGAATATGTCATGAATACAAGTATGCATTATATGGGTGACCCTTATATAGTATAAGTCAACAAACCATCCACACCTAGGATTATAAAGAAACCTTTTTAATAATATTTCTACTCTCATGTTCAATTTCATTCTACATAGTTTGACCTAAATAGATGTATTTACCATGCTAACATGCATCTCTAATCACCATCAATTATAAGTAAGTATAGGAGTATCTAGGGTTTTAAATCAAGATAAGAATGAGATTAGTATAGTAGGTTTCCTTATAAAACTAATCAAATTAGATGTGCCAAACTTATGTATATTAATTCATGCATATGTATGACCATATACCATTCACTCAATGATTGGTGATCTAAACTAATAACTAAGACATGTTCTAGGTTACTGTATGACCATATACCATTCACTTAATGATTGGTGATCTAAACTAATAAGTAGGACCTATTCTAGGTTACTAATTTTAGTAGTTATAGTAGATCGAGAATGTTTTTATCATTGAGTTACATATTTGTATATGTTCATACACGGATGTTTATGCTAATACTTTGTGTAGGGTTTCTATTAGCTATTATTACTAACTTGTGCAATTGATTCTATATTACCAGTAGTTATGTCCATCATCTAGTTGATTATCTCAATTGGAATCATAGAAGAATATTGATCTGTAGTTTGTTGATTCCCTATGGGACCTTTGGTAGAACATTTCTTCCCATCAAATGATGGAAGTAGAAGCAAACTTAACATGGTTAAAGCTATGTAGATCAATCATGAACCATGATGTAGAGTGACAAGGTGGATTAGGAGCTCTTCAGATCCTCATGGGTCCCATGTACATGTCATTGTTATCCTGGAGTTGCAGCTCCCATAGTAGATGATGGGAATAAGGATATCTTATGCTCAATCCTTGAAACTCCAGGAATCTTGGAATAGGAGATGAGAGTGACCCATGGTTGGTCTGGTAGACTTATGTGAAACTAAGCATGTGTAGTGCTAGTTGTAGCTTGTAGGTGAAGGAGAGTTGTAGGTGCTACAGAAGTGAAGGAGTAGGGAAAGAAGGGTGGAGTTGGAGGTGCAAGAGATGAGAGGATGGAGGAGGTTGTCATGGTGGTTGCATTATAGATGAAGATCAATGTCGTTAGGATTTTTGGTGTGCGTAGGGGGATGTTTTATTTCTACCATCCATCATCTTCTGGACGGTGGTGGCCATTGTTATGACCCATGTTTAGGGCAATGGTAGATCTGGTAGTTATCAACACGACCAGTGTTCTACAGGTCTGCGGTGAGGAAGGAAGAAGTGATGGAGGACGAAGAAGGTCGGTGAGGTGATAGTAGGAATTGGACCAATGTTGGAGGTTGATATTGTGTAGAAGTAGTGGGCCATCACTGTTGCAAGTGCCAACATGACTCCCGCCGGCCAATGCAGAAGGCAACGGCAGCAAACTACTATCACAATTTCTTGGCATAGAGAGGATGAGAAGTGGGTGGCTAAGTAGACCAAGGAAGTGAGGGGAGAGCAAGGCAGAAAGGGAAAGGTCGAGGAGAAGAAGTAGGAGAAGATATGGTAGGCACCGCTAGGGCTGAAGGAGGTGGCGACGTCCCAGCTTGTACGTTGCCAAGGTGAGGGCAGTGGCCGCTACACCTGGTACTGACGAGGCTAGGTTTTAGGGTGGCTATGTGAATAAAGAGTGGAGGAAGAGAGGAAGAGGCAGAGAATGAGTGGGGTCGGCTGGGTTGTTGAACAAGAAGGCTAGGAAGAGACAGAGAGGAAGAGGGAGAGAAGAAGGAAACAAGAGAGAAGGACAGAATGTCAGAGTCAGATACAGGGAGAAGACACTTGGGTCGCATGGGGGCTAGAATAGACATCGTCAATGTATGGAAGGTGTTACTGAGAAACTATACATTATTATGATTGATGTGATTCATTGATTAATTCAAATAAACATAAACTAACTTAGGTATTTTCTTTTTCTATGAAATTGGAGAAGCAAAAAACATTCAAAAGGCCTAAAATTTATAATTAAGCTAATTGGGGTGTGAGGAATCCAAATTTGTCATCAATTTTATATTTTGAAGATGTTGTATTAAATTTCATAAATTATAACTTAATCACTCATTAAGTTTATTTACTCCTCCTAACTAATCAATGGAGGCACCTTAATTCCTATGAAATCATTTTCTCTCATCTTTTCATCTTATAGGATCCTAGAGGGTCAAATTTGGGCCAAACATATTAGTCGGTGTATTCATAATCAAAATCTATTATTAGTTTAATTTGGATATGAAATCATGATGTCTCAAATGTAAAGGATATTTCAACTACATTATTCTACCAGAATTCAACTTATCATGATATACCTTAAATTTGGGAAGACGTTCTAGATACTAAGTAGGGGCCTATAATAAGGGATGGTTAACCCATACTCCTTAAATTCGAGTATGTTACATAAGAGGTGTTGTCATTGATCTTCACAAGAACGTCATCCACTTGTCCTATGAGAATTTTCATATAGCTATCAATGAATTGAAGGGTACCATTAACTAGCTCTGGCTGGCATAAGCCAATCTCAGGATACACACAATGCAACATCAAATTGATACATGAGCCCAAGTCAAGAAGGGCTTTCTCATGGTGGTTATCAATATAGCAAGGAATAATAATGATATATAGGTGTTTAAATTTTTTTGGAAAATTCATGTTTCACAATTGAGCTAATTTTCTCAATGAGATTTACCTTCTAAGGCATCCTTGTAGCTAAATTTATCTAAAAAGATTTCCTTGAGAAACTTAGCATAATAAGGATTTTCCTAATAGAATCCAATAAGGGAATTTTAATTTTTATTTTCTTGAACGTTTCAAAAATGTGTTCAAATTACTTTTTCTTCCTCTTGGATGGTGAGAATTCATCGAAGGAATTCTTGCACATTATCTTCAACAAGAGAAATGAGATCATTAATCAGATTCACAATATAATTATTGTCATAGACACCACTCAATATCATTGTTAACTATCACAGTATCACTTCTCACTTTGCTCTTTTGTTGCTCAAGTGTCTTTCCACTTATAAGAATAATCACCACACTAAATTGCTCACAAGAAGAAGGGGATCTTGTTCTACATGTAGATGTGGACCTTGACTTTACTAATGTGAAGGACCTTGAGGCATTTGAGGATTTTGTTGAGGCTTCACATGCATGTGGTGAGGAGGATGTTGTGGATTGGGCACTTGATATCTGTAATATTGTTGCAACACTGGGCCTTGGTGCATCTGCATATGCATTTGTGGAGGAGGTCCTTTAAGATATTGAAGAAGGGGTTGTTGAACTTCCATTTGAGATGGCAAAATGGGTTTTGGGGAACACCTACTTGACTACCTGAGTTGTTTGGGTTCATCGTGTTTTGAGAGGGGAGTATCCCCTCCTCACAGTTGGCATGTGACAATGATAGATTATCAAGCCTTTTGTCAAGCCTATCAATTGTTTGTCCTTGAGTGGGCACGTCCTTCATGACCTCATTGAGGATCCTTAGCGTTGAAAGAACTTCACCTTCAAATTTAAAATTTTACTTTTGCCCTTGGTGTTGTTATTCTTGTGGTTATTATTTGACATCTTCACCTTTCTTCGATGAAAATTTAGGATGGTTATTCCGTTTCAAACTGTAAGACTAAGATATATGTGTGTCAAAATTCAAGTTCCCATAAAGTTTCAATGCCTTCATCTCTTCTCTATAAGTATCCATTGCTTTGACAGAATCACTAGAAATGCCTACTCCTTGATATTTCAACATTTCCATCATGTCAAAGAGGAGTATTATCATTATGCATATTGGTATCATCGTAAGGTGGGGAGTTGCATTAAAGGAGATACACCCACAATTTTATCATAGCAACTAATAGATCTAAAAGCATGTTGCCTTGAATTTTTCAGTCACATACTAAAATTATGGCCTTGATTCATTGGGAGGTTTTTCCATGAAGGTTCGACCATAAGAAGAGTCAAAAATAATTTGATTCATCTGTGATAGTTCATCATTAATAGATTGCTGCAACTACTGCTATGGTACCTCAGGGTGAGGGGAGTATCTTAACATCTTTTGAAACCTTTCCCAACTATACAATGCTTGTGTATTAACTGGATAAAGGAGGCAATGGACCAACACATAGAAGTTAGCTTGGATATGGGATAAACTTCTTCAGGAACACATTTGGCATCCTTTAATGTGTCATTATCTTTGTCTTGGAAGAATACCACTATTTTGCTTTATCCTTGAGTGCAAAGGGGAAAATTGTCTAACAAATGGTTAGGTTTCGTGGAGGTGGCAGACATAGCGGAAGCAACAAAAAAATTATCCACATATCTTGTAAGAGAATCTCATCAACAACATTGTATTTGGAAAGAGGGTGCGCAGGATATACCTTGTCTTAGAACAAGTCCAACGACATCCCTTGGCACAATGGTATACACTACTCCTAGCATGCACGAACGGTCCTCGACATCCTCTGGATGCAAGTGTGAAATGTTTGCATCTCTACTTTGTCGACGCGGATGGACTGGAACTCCATGTCGTGCTTCCTAAGCCGGCGGGAAGGAGTAGCCTTTTTCTTGATGACGTGCTAGCATTGCGGTTGCTATCCTTCTCTCTTGATCGGGGACAATGACTATTAGGACTCACGTACAAGTGCTTTTGTAATAGCGTGTCTCAAAAGATGACCATCATACCATTATAAATAGGAGAAGAAAGGAAGTAGGGTTTCCTAAAACCCCTTGGAAACAAAAGGCTACGATTGCATTTAAAATGAGCCGCTCATGGACTCTTTAAAGGAATATTCTGGAATCAATTAATTAACAAATTAATCATTTTCATTTATTAACTAGTTTTCATCATCCGGGTCTAGTCAATAGCTTAAGATTATCCAGGCTAAATCTAATTAATTGGCTTAAATATTGTAACCAATTATTAACTTAGATTATATTCTAATATTATTCTAAATAGATTACCTACACGTCTTAGTAATCAATTTGATTTGGAATATTTCCAATCACATCCACAACTATACTCCTAGTCCAATACATCCTATGTGCATGACTCGGTAGGCTCCGAATTATGTTGGCTGTGATATTCATAATCATATTATGATTTCACAACAAATATTGGTATCTAGCAATACTTCATTTCTATCCAAGTAACTGGAGAGATTGGAGAACAACTTAACCTACAAACTATGATTGGTGTTATGGTGATTGTATATGTGATGTCCCCGGATTTTTTAAAACTTAATCTGATGTGTGACATCCAAATTGAAACCTCACTTCAGTGAGAATCTCAATTTAAACACCACACACTAGGCTAAGAAGAAGAAAATTAGAGGAAGTCAGAAGGAAATAATCAGTAGCACATGCATATGAACAATAATAAAACCATACAACATATGTTCACCATTCAACATATAATTAGAACATGAATTGTTACAACATTTGATATTACATATTGAACAACAAACTTTAACATATGCATGTACTATCACTAAAGTACATGATCTTAAGACAATTGGTCCTTCTGTACATCAACTCCCTATACAACTCACATTATCTTCGTTCTTCAAGAGCATATGTCCACAACCTAAACAAAAGATTACATGTAGTACACGTCAATAAAATATTCAAGAATATTGTACTGAGTACGCCTACGTGTCTTTTATATACCTCTCATCATAACTTGGCAATAAGATAAAACTAATACTTGGCAGCATAAACAAATATAAGAAGAAGTGTATACTTGCACAAAGAAATTCATTAAAAAAAAGAACACATATTGTAATCTCATTTTCCATTATATGCTTGTGCATCTACCTACCAATGGGATAGATGCATTCAGGTCTTATGATCTGCTTACCAAAGAGATAGATCAATGTACATGTGACATGCTTACCAAAGAGATAGATCACTCACTAGCACTATGCTTACCAAAGAGATATAGTACTTTCATATAATGGAACAGATATATTATGTTTCATGTGTTCATAGCCATATACATATGGAAAAATCATGCAACATATCATACAAGAACAATCATTTCATCCAATATAATATGCCAAGTATTTTACTACACATATAACACAAGCATATTGTATAATAAGGCCGGCAAGGGAATAGCCCGGTTGGCGAATTCTGTTGGTCCCCAATGAAGGGACCCAGGTTCGAAACCACACAGAGAAGCATCTCTTGATTTATCACCCTCCCGGGCGTCCGGCCTCCGCCACGGGTTATGGGAGAGGGGGGAGAAATCTTTCTCTCTTAATCCCATATTGTATAATAAGCCTAAGAGGTAATGGTGTACCTTGATCAAGATATCCTAATCATCACATATTCCTGAGTCATCTATATCCTTGTTAAACTTGATTAAGACAAGATCATATACTACCATGAGGTTCTCATCATCTCAACCCTAGTTATGTTCATTAGGGTTTGCTTAGTTCATTAGGATGTGCAAATCATCACTTGCATTCTTGTTTTAGAATTATCTTATTGATGTCATATTCCAGATTATTTACTCATTAACTGACAATCATGTTTTCCATCATTATGTGAATATATTAATATTATGTCACATTCATTAGTCAAATTAGGGTTACATCTTATGTATAAAGAGTCATCTTCATATAACATGAATTCTATGCATCATCGCGATCTCATAATTAAAACTGAGGTTTCATATACTGATATGAGCTTACTCTGTAATTTCATCATTTATTGAGCACATATGTATTAATTGCATTTTATTTAGGGTTATTAGCCCTAGATAGACATTCTAAGCAAATTACATGATTATGTGTCATAACATGATCATATCTGACATCACATGGATTCTAAAGCATATTTAAGTGTTACTAATGCATTCTCATAATATTAGGTCTTCATTTGATATAGGGCTGTAAATGGGTCTGGGTATACCCGCAATTCTAGACCCTTTAAAACCCGTCACGGGTCCAATTTTTTGTACCCGCGGACCCGTAGACCCGCATACCCGTGGACCCGTATTTATATGGTTCCACTAATGGGTACATCTATACATGTACCCGTTAGACCCGTATACCCGCATTACTATATTCATAAATAGTAATTCCTATATATACACATATATTCTGAATAGATATACCCTTTTGAATCCAATGGCTTGAAATCCTTGTTCTAATCTAATGGCTAGTAACCATATCATGACCTAAACCTAAGCCTGAAACATTTCACGAACGAGTCACAACTTGTCTCTCTAGTGCGTGACTGCTGCGCCGTGACTCCCAACTCCAGGAAACCCATCGCCGACTCCCCGCCCAGCTGTTGTCTTTGTGTCCAGGTGACCATCATTGAGGCCAACCACCTCAACGCCTAGCACCGGCTGTTAATCGACACCAATAGGTCCATCATGCCAACCAACTTCAGTTCATTTGACTCCAAGCCCTGGTGACTCCAGGGACCGATGCTGCCTCCAGGCACTACCGGACCAAGATGCCCCAACCAAAGCATTGTCAAGGCGTTGAATCCTACCCACTCCCCAATCCCAGCAACACTGGCTTCTAGGCAACCCAATCCTGCTGGATGCCTAATCTACAAGTTCAGATCTTGTTGATGGTGGCAGCCGGACCAACTTACTGACTTCTTAATTGTGAATGTCGGATCTCATCATCGGTTGCATCCTAGTTTCGCTTCCTCCCACAACTTCTGCGATGGTGTCCCAGAACTTTCCTTCCTCCCACAACTCTAGCCGGCATTCCGACATATTGCTATCATAAAGGTCCCTTACATCCTCCTCCTCATACTATTTTATTCTATTTCATTTCTAGCTTCCTGCGTATCCGTTACCTTCTCCCAGTTTAGGTTTTTTACTTTTATTTTCTTATCGATTTGAAGCTCATCACATACGGGATTGCCCGATCGATTTCAATCTGGATCGTGCAAATGCAGTGAAGTGGGTAAAAGGTTCATTCGATTTTACTTATTTCGGAAACTTGTAAACCATTAATGTAGAAAGCGTATAATATTGAAATATTTCAAACTTTTTATAGCTACTAGTGATCTGTACTATGGTTCTTTGTCCCAACATTACGGTTCTTCTATTTGAACAATTGTGGACTTGTGTCCAAATAAGATGGCAACTAGTTTTGCAGTAAACAAAATATCATTTTATTGATGAACATTGGGCTAGATTCATTTATGATGGCAATCGTATAATGAACAATGTCAATAGTCTTCTACGTGTCTCCCCATAAGAATTTAAATAACATTTCAGATACAACTGATGAGGAACGTAGTAATAGATTTACATATAATGCAATGTCCAACGGTGAAATGAGTGCAGAACCATATATCCGTTAGACCCGCACAGTATACCCGCATTAGATGCGGGTCCGGGTACGGTGCGGATCTGATTTTGAAGTAATGTGGGTCTGGACCCGTACCCGTACCCACAAAATTAAATGGGTATGGTTCTGGGTATGGTCATACCCGCACCGTACCCGCACCGTTTACCGCCCTAATTTGATATTTATTACTCATAAAACAAGCATAACACTTCTTGCAAGATATCACTATTATTTAAGCATAAAAGTACTGATAAGATGGTTTCCTCTTATTCTACGCATTTTTCTAAGAATTTCGGTACCTTGTTTGTAATTTTCTGATAAGCGGGCTATTTACTATGAATTATTGAAGTTCTTGTAATTTCTGTGAATAATTACCTTTCTGGGTCAATTGCTGGCTGCCACGTGGCTCCTGTGAGAGGCGCAACTCCTTTTCCTTGGTTTCTTGGGTTCACGATTGAACCGGACGACTTTGCTTGGGCTGGACCCGGTTCAACTGGGTTTTACTGGTTTGCCCTCTTCTTTTCTCACTTGGCGTTTCACTCAACGCACGATGCTCGCGTCCGTCGTCTCCTGGCAACGACCGCCGTCGTGGCCTGCTGCCTCCCTTCTCGCATCGATCACGTGTTTGCTGTGGGACTCCAATCACCCGTGTGCTGCGCCCGTGAGTGCTCAGTGCCGCCACCACCCTCTTCGTGCGTCGTCTATTCTGGCGTGCGCTAGCCTGCCACCTTCACAACGCCTCCATCTCCGCTCGACACTGCCGATCTGTGTGCCTTCTAGCTCTTCACAGCTCCTTCCTGTTTTAGGGCAATGCTATCATCGGCCCGAGACTCTCCTCCGACATGGCCACTGTCGATCTGCTCTGCTATGTGAGCAATGGCCACTTCTTTGCCGCTGAGCTCCTCCGAAACCAAAATCCTAGGGAGCTCCTTTAGTTCACTTCTTCATCATGATCTGTTCAGCCGCTGCTACACCACTTTGCTTCCAAGACACGAGCGTCACCATGAGTGGTGGATCCAGTGGTCGTCAGTGGCTTGGAGAGCCTACCGCCGCTACCTTCTCTCAAGTGCCGCCGTGGGTTCAGATGTCGGCGACAGATTCGAAAGGATCGGTCCCCCATAGGAAGTCGCCTCTACATGAATCTCCTTTCTGACCCTTAAGCCCCACCACTAAGGCCCTGTTTGGTAGGATGTTGTTAGATGTAGTTTAAGGAAAAGAAAAAATTAACAAACATAATCATGCCTTTTAAATTGCTCTAGATTTATTTGGTAGGATGTAGTGTAAGATCTTCGTTTTTGCTTGTAATCATTTGGTATAGAGAAGAACATTGTAGCAGCAGCCCACCTTCACGTGTCGTCATTTGTCTGGTATGGGGGAAGACCGACAACAGACCTTGCTTACAAGTTGATGAGATACAGGAGAGACCGGCAGCTGTCCATGTTCACACGTAACCAGTGCGCAGGCAACCTTCCAAAGCTGACGTCGGTACAGAACAGCTATGCAAATTGCCAACTGCACCCGACCACTCATTTTTTGGGCGCGGTACAAATGTATTACTTTTGGCCCTTCTAGGAATCAAACCGGGAAACTAAATTCAGCTAACTACACCCGACTGCACTGTACCAAATACTTTTTTATCAGAAAATCCGATCATTCCAGTTCCAAGAACTTAAACGCAGTCCTACCAAACAGGCCCTAAGCGTCGTCTGCTTACATCCTTTCTGTGCACCGCCAGCCCATTGCCTCCCTTCGGTGTGGCTCTTCTTGATCTGAGATCCAAGCCTGTCGGCTACCCTCCATCAACTTCACCTAAAAATAGGGTCTGACGGCTATCAGTGCCACCTCACGACTGGGAGTCTGGATGCGTCCGTCTTTTCCCAGATTTCACTCTCATGTAGGTGCCGGTGGAGAAGCCCTAGGATGGTACTCATGGGGGGGATCGATTTGTAGCATGTAGGTCTTAGTGATACGAGGAAACTGCTCACTTCCTTTACTTCGCCAAGCCATGGGCATAACGTGGGGGTCGACTACATCCTCATCATCTCATAACATCCAAGGGTCAGAACCAACTCTCTTAAAGACATACATCATAACATCTGACTAGGGACATAACAAGAATGCATATACTCTTAACATTTGTATGATCTCATCATCCAGGTCCTCAACCTGAAGACATACATCATTTAATAATATCATTCTTTTAAAAATTATTATGTTACATCATTATCTCATGACTGAATAAACATAATAAATTGGAAGATTGTCTTTATGAATAATCAAATCAATTACAAGATCTTCCATTACAATCATCATATGATTGGTCTCAGGGCATATCACCAACACGAATAACATCATCGATAGAGGTAAGAGTGTGTATGGTGGAGCACACTTCCAAGTAAGAGTCAAATGCTTGTATGGATTTTCCAATTCTAGTCCATATAATGTCGAGAGGAGTTGCACTAGAGCTACATGGATTGAGAAAGCTTGTTCTGGTAGCTATCCCGCAATAGTAGAAGTGTAGGTACTCAAACTGAAGTAGTCTTGAAGTAGTCTTGGAGGTGATCGAGAATTTTGTACAAAGGGATGTTGTTGTTCATAATATCCTCCTTGATTGAACTCTTGATCATAGCCTTGAGGAGAGGGGCCACCATCTAGCTTTCCATCACAACTTCTCTCTCTTGTTGGTGGCTATTTCCTTTTCCTTAGTGGCCTTTCTCAAGATCTTCAAATAATATATCAAAGACAAGGAGAGGCTTCAGAACATGCACTACCACCTACATGATCGCAATTGATCAAAGGTGTGTGAGAGAGAGAGACACAAAGAGAGAGAGTTAACAAACAAAGAATGCAAGAGTATTGCAAAAATATAAGCAATGGTGAGGGAAAACAAAAAACATCAAAGAGAAACAACTAGCAAGTTCCATAAATACCATCCCTAAAAATGGTGGTAGAAGGCTTGATGCTTCTAAGAACATCGAGCTTACAATATGTAACCCAATAGACACACTCTACAACATATATGCATGTACACAAGATCGAGATTGTAGTAGAGATGGTAAGTGGAAATTGAATCTATGGGTATGATAAAGGTGTTAGATCTAGGTTGGTTCTCTAGGTTCCTAAATGTGAAAGTCATGGTTTAGATTAATTTTGGGTTACAAAGATATGGGGGCATGCAATAAAATAAAGCCAAGATGAAAACTAAGTTAACACTACTATTAAGGGCTAACTAGATAACAAGAAAAAAAATTAACTAGTAAATTGTCAATGGAAATTGACTATTCTAGACTATAAACCATAATTGCAACTAAGATAGGCAATCAATTAATCAATGCAAGCCAGAACTGTGCTAAGATATTAACCAAATTACCAAAAAAGTAACCACAATTATGAACTAAATACCCTAACAAAAGTGGTTCATCATTAACGAAACGAGTATGCATGAGATGGATAAACTAGTAAGCAACTAACAAAATGAGTTTTAAGCTATTAATTATATGGGTAGGCTATTTGAGGGACATAGAAAGATCAACCAAATCCAATATTCGTGATACCAAACCAAATAATAATGGAAATTTTTGTTAGAAATTTATCCTACTAGTGAACCATGGATGGCATAGATTGTCTATAGGGGAACAAGTCCATATATCACAATCTATTCACCCTAGTCATACTCAAGTCACTAGGGGTAGATGAACCTAAGAAATATCAACGCTATCCTAGGTTTCTAGGTCTTGATTCTCATATACCACTTGGTGGCAAGGGTTATTATAAGTGGTAGAAAGAGGATTTTCACCTCTTATTACCCCCTATGCAACCTCTAAGACTTATCTCGACTAATGAAAAGTGATATACACACCTAGCAACTTAGATTTTGACCTAGGATTAGTGGGATATAGGGGTAGAGAGGAAAACAAGCTAAGTGTTCAAAAGTGGACTTTGGTGTTTTTCCCTTCCAAGCCTTCAAATTCCTATTTTCTCTATATTTTAGGTGGTTCGATAGTTATAATAACAAATAAATATATTTGTAGAGAAAAGAATCATGAATATCACACTAATCAACAATAGACAATGATCTACATAGATATTCCCAATAATATGGTATCACATTCCCACATTATGTCCTCAAACAACCCATGAAGGGAAGAGTAAATGAAGATACAAAAAGAGAGAATAAATAGGAGTAAGTGGCCATGGAATGTTGATGAAGAATCTCCTTCTCTTCACCTCTATCTAGCAGAAGCAAGGCCTCCACCCTCCAAGGTGAATTACATGAAGAATGAAGTCAAATGGTGGTCTAAACCCTAGAAAACAAGGATTTTTGGGGGTGGAAATAAGGAAGAGGGTGAATTGAAGTACATGAGAGGAGTAAGTGGTGGTTGTGGAAGGTAATGCATGCCAACATTCACACCATATCTACCACTAAGGCTTTTATAGGTTCTAGGGGTAGCTACGGTATTATGGGGGGGGATTGTAAATGCAATGTATGGGGAACATTAGGGTTTTGGGAAAGTATGATCGCACATAGTTGTTGAGCAGTAAGGGTGGGATAGATGTGGTTAATGGGTAGGTTAGGTTAGGATTGAAGAGTAAAATATTGCTAGGTAGCACGTACGTTATGGAGTAGAACGACCTTGATGAGGGTTAGGTAGAGCGATCGTTCTAGGTGGAATGACCATTGTGGCTTGAAGGTGGAACGACCATCCTATGGAAGAATAGTCATGGTGGAATGTTCCAATTCACATGGAAAATGGGGGTGGAGCTCTTGTGGAATAGTCGTGACAGGATAGAAAGGTTTTTCTAGGCAAGTCATGCCATGTGCTTTATGTTTCTTGGGGTAGATAGTGTTGGAGACTTATCAAATGTGTGATCTTGATGCAAGTTTGATATATGAAGAACGATCATTTCGAAGGTCCATAGGCATGGAAATTTGGAAGTATTTTAATTCTTTAGGTGTTCTTCCATGGATTCATGTGCTTCTATGTAAATCTTGAGCACAGTGGGTAGGTTGGAGATGATTTTTATGTATCTTTAAGCTTCCCAAGCGTGGTGTAGTCCTCAGATCCATCTCCTTCTTCTCCTTCTTTTAATTAGCATGTAAGTACCTACAAAACATGCAAAGGACTACATAAGTGTGTTTAAAATAAAATGTGATTAAAAATCATGCATTCTAACTATATTAACATGAATAATGAGAAAAAAGACAACCGGTTAAGACCTAACAATTGGATCCATATGATAAGCCCAAGGGGCAGCTCCAAGTGTGCATAGTAATGATTAAAGGCATGTGACCTATTGATAATATTAATGAATTTGGAGTAATACATGTTGTTGCATGCTTATAATTTGTAAATCTTTCCATTTCATCTTCATATTATATGTTTTGAGGTCTTGCTCTACTTATGATATTGTTTTTGCATGATAGCAACAAGCTGAAAATCTCTTACCACGTCAAAACAAGAAAGATAGCAAATTCATATGAAATGGATATGAAAATCGAGTAAGTGGAATATGTAATAAGTAAAACCCTACTCAGGGAGTGTATGCCCCAGATCATAGAATTAACCTAATGTTCAAAATTTGGTCTAGTGAAACACATATCCTTATAGGAATCCCATAATGTCAGAAGGTGTTTAAAGTCATATACAATTGAGTATACACAAGTGATCTAGAATCCATATCAATTATGGACCCCTAGGAACCTTGAGATTAACTATTATAAGAGTGTGGTCAATGTCATATCTCTAGTGCTTATTGCAGTCATGTTAATGTGATTGAGAAAAGAAATGTGATGTGATATGTGATATAATGACATTTAGTTTGTCCTAACTGTGAGATGTGATAGATGTCATTGCATGTCTACCTAGGGTGGGCCTGATGTTGTTATGTAGCCTTGTCTTTTGATCCCTTAGTAGTAGGATTGGCCGATGAGTACTACTTGTTGTATACACACAATCCAAGGTGTGGCCAAATCCTCATAAGACTAGTTCCTCCTTAGAACCTTTATGGTGGACCTAGGGACTTTGCAGACATAAGCTTGTAATTTGGATGGCACACTCCAAACTATCATGGGGAAGAATCTAATATAATATGTAGATGAGTAGGTTATAAATGTTGATTTTAATCATTATATTTTTAAGATTTACCCTATGGACTTCTAAAGCACAACTAGTGATGCTTGATGTACTTGATATGGTTGATATGATTTTAAAGGTTGAAGGAGATATTGTACTCCTATGATAAAGATACAATTATTTAAAATATGATGTCAAGTTATGAATTGCAAGTGAACTGAGAATTGACACCATCCATGTTTATTTTGGTTCATATGACATGTTTCTAGGACATGTTTATCAATCTTGGTAGGAACAATCCTCCCATTCAGACTCCTTGTGAGTATCATGTGGTTTTTCAACAACAATTTTATTTGTAATGGATATGTGCAAAGAATGTAATGATATATACATAGTGAGATATAATTTAGTTTAATATAGAGTGCTATACTTATTTTCCTATGTGTTAGTGGGTAAATGATACAACATCTTGGGTAGTGCTTTCCTTATTTTTTTCTATGGTTATAATTTGTAATCTAGAATATATTTCATACAATTTTGTACCTTCTTATATACAAATATCCTTTTCAATCATATGTTGATATAAATAGGATTCAAGTTTTTTCCTCTATTATGCCTTCTAAATATTGATGTTTCGTCAACTTTTGTATAATCATGATGTTCTAAAGAGTTTTGTTGATGATTATTTACACTCGGAGTTTTGAAAATGATGTTTCATTTGGATAAGGGAAATTTTACTCATGTTTTCAGAGTCAGTTTCTTTTTCTATTCTAGTTTTGAGTTAGAATTTGCTTGATATTTTTTCTAATGATCATTTACAGTTTGATAAGAGGGATGGTACCCCGCACTCACCTCTTTCCCCAAGCTTGAATTTTTTTTAACCTACTTTTAGAAGGTCTGAGTCAATTATGTAATCAACATGCATTTATTTTAGTTACTTGATGACGTGATATACTTTAAAAATGGGAAAATCTTCTTTTATTTTTTGTGACTTTAGGTTCCTATTAATACCTAAAGTAGATAGTTATTATATGCACACAATAGTTTTGCTGACCTCCTTTTTGTTCTCTCTTTTGTGAGGGTTTTGGGCCCAATCCCCTTTATAGGTGAAGAGAACCCTAGAGTTGTTGAAGTAGATCTTCATTCAATATTGGACGCCTTAAAGATGAAATTCAAATTGATGAGTAGCCCTCTTTAACCAATTATCATTAGATTATCCATTATATATGTATGTGTATGCACCCTTGTAGGTGAGGAACTATCTTAGATTTTATGAACTTTGTAATACTTATGTTATTTTGTTTTCACTACTACATTTTGGCATATGATACATATCATACATGAATCTTATGGTTCATTCCTACAAAAAGTAACAGAATGATTTATATTATTCAATTGAGTAATGAGTGACTGCTCTGATGGGTCCCACACATTACATTAGGTGACAATTATAGGTCAGTTGATGCACTTTAAAGTAAGATATGAACTCTAGCTTTAGGTTGGTGGAGGTTCGATTAGCTTTTCTAAGAGTTTGGAAAACCTTGTCCAGAGTAGGTGAAAGGGTCGACCAACTTGTCCCAAAGATTTAATAACCTATGGAACATGACGAGTTGGGTTGGTAGATAGTAATTGCATGACTTGTTATTTAGTTTTGTCAACATTTTTTATTGAATTGCCACTAGGTAAAACCATTTTTGGTCTTGGGCATGGGCTTGGTGTCAGTGTTGATGTGATCCCAATTATGAGATAGTGGTAATCCATGTTGGCAATCATGAATTATTGATGGAGGCTTGAGTTTTTAATGATTGTGTTTAATTGGTGACCCATTGGAGTCACTGTATGATGGCCAATCTTTGGGAAGTAAATTGTCCTTGAATGGTTAGTCGATTAACCCATCAAAAAGTTGTCTGACTTTGTAGAAATGACAAAATGAGAAAAAGTACTCAAATGCAACTTACCTGACCACCTCTTTTGGCATGACGTCTCAAACATGAACATCATCACCTCAAATTACCATAAATGCCATGGGTAGTTGAACCAGAAGGGATGGGGTATTTAGGGTTCCTCTAATGAAGTTTTTTTATTAATTTGGTTGTCTTCTAACAACTCTATAATGTGGTGTTGTTTTAGAAAAAAAAAGGTCCTGAATGTTTTGGTGAATATCAGAAAAATAGGTGAGGATTGTAAATATACAATTGTAAACATATATTCTAAATGATAGTATATGTCCCTAGTCAGTTTGTGGATTGGGATTCAATAATAAGAACTTAAGCAGATTTTACCTAGTACTTAATTCGTATTTCCCTAGATACCCTTAATTAGATGTTTGTATTGAAGTCAAGTTTCCAATAGTTGAATGTATCTCCAACAATCTTATTACTTAATATCATATGATTCTAGTCACATTTTAAATATTGGAATAATCTGAGATTCTTTATTGCAAACTAGTTATGTCCATAATTGTTTAAGAGATGGTTTATATGAGCTCGAGTGTATGATGAATTGTTGATGAGAATATTGAATGTTGAGTAGTGGATATGACAATTTCCAACTATCACGAATAACCAACTTCTCATTAGATACATCCTAAAGTGAAATTTTGAGAGCATATGAACTAAGACATATGCCTTATATTATAAGAAATCATCCCTTGGGATCCAATGAATAACTAACGTCTAATATTTGAAATAATTTTGTGATTAGTAAGGGTCACTACTAGCATGGAGTTATCACCTAAATTAAATAACAAACATTTTGTTACGATGTACGAGCCTTTATATCACACACGTAAAACTTAGTGTAATGCTTATGTATTATATTCCATATAAGTGTAAGTTCATACCTATAAATATTACATTCGTGAGGTAAGTGACATCAACTATTTCTTTATATTTCAAAGTAATGCCACCTTCCTCTTCTTCATGTATTATAAAGTTCTTTGTAGAAATAAATAATATTACCCATCTTTAATGAGATGTCACTGGATATGAGAAAATATGAATATGGCATCTAACATATATGAGATTTATCCAACCTTATGACCACTACAGTGTATTCAGATGTGGATAACATGAGTTATCATTACTTTAGTATGTTATGTAAAGCCAAGACTCATGAGCCTTGTGAGAACTTTGGTGCATTACTGGATAAAGGACAACTAACAAAAAAAGTCCTCAAAGTTTTTTGGTTATAAGTGCTTTGGTGGGATGCCTTTTGTAATTATGAATGTATGCATTATTTTTATCTTGAGTTTATGATTATTATGATATCCATGGACCAAAATTCTATCTAATTTTTCCTTATAAAGAACCTTTGGGAATAAGAAATTTATTATTACTAGGTGAAAAATTATTTTAACAATACCATGTATAATGAATTGCATCTTTGTGACAATCCCTTTAATGTAGTAAATGGATTCATGTTTCTCTTCATGCACATATATTATATAGACAAAGGGTACCTACTTTGTAGCCTACCTATCTGATTCTTAAATTTAACTCTTACATGGTCACCACATGGCCAAAGGCAATAGCCATGACGTGATTAGGATCATGTTTTTACATCAAAATAAACTTGTGTCAGAATTTCCTAAGCTTGTTTAGGTTAATAATAATCATCACCCATGTTTCATCATCATCAAACTCATCTAAACCTCAATTCATTGGCTACATGGATCTTTTTTTTAATCAACTATGTTATGGGTCATACTCTAATCAATATGTAAAGATCAAAATTTCTGATTTAGGTTTGCCACTACTTCTTTTGATTGCACTTGACTCAATAACTTTACTTTGAATAGGTGCATTAGTTGGCCCACGTTGCACACGCCCATACCATATTACGCGTCCCTTGCATAACTTAAGCTTAATACTCATCACCCCCACTTTGTTACTAATATATTCATTCCTAAAATGATATTTTCCCGCCCATCTTTAATGTTTAACTATTGAACACATTCACTAATCAAATATAAAGATTGATGGCAAGCAAACTTATTATGGATAGGTCATCATAATTGAGGAGTGATGGTATCCACTCCTTGCGACATGCGCATATTATATTATAGATTGAACTAATGTAAAGCATGCTTGTGTTGATCATATTGGGGTAATGCCTTTCACATGCAATATATCTGACAACTTGTTGGCAAACAAGCCTGTACTTGATGCAACCACTCAAGATGAAATCGTAAGCATGATGTGGCGTGTGAGGCAAACCATCACCATTTCCTTCCCTTTGCCTTTGATATCTCTGGGGTGCTATAAGATGGCTCTATTTCTCTCTTACAACACATTTATGTACCACAAATAGGATGCAATGATGTTGTTATAAAGTTATCTTCATATCATTGAAGGCTTCCATACAAAAAGATTTGGCATCCCAATTTGTAGCTTTCTAACCATTGTTGATTTTGTAATTTATTCAAGGGTCTATAAACATCTTAACTTTTCTAAACTATGTTTCAAATCCTATATAGTAGGTTATTAATGACTAAGGTCATTACGTGGTCCCTAACATACAACGACACCCCCTACAAATTGCACTAGTTAGATACTAAACCTAGTTTAGTCTAGGACTTTAGGATTAGATTTTGTGACAAAGAAGTTTCCTTTGTTCATTACAACTTAGGGTTTCAACATTTCAGTAGGATCTAAAATAACTACTTACACATACCCATACATATATTAACAAATGAGTTTCTATTTACTATCAAGGTAGAGAGTTTAATACACAAGTTAGTCTTATCATAGTTTGATATAGAATTCCATGTTACCTTAAAAAAATTCAAACCACTAATATTCACATTAACCCATACATGGTTAAAATGTGTTTAGTTTAGAGTTTTTTCAATCAAGAAAAGACCCACCTCACAAGTATCCAAAAAATTAACATGAATAATATTAGTTTTGATAACATTGGGTTTACTAGTGTTAGTATGTATGCCCACAAAGCCCCAACTAGCCAATATATAATAATATAACAATATTCCATATAGAAATTGTTCTCTCTCAACTAGAAATGATCTCCCCTTGAATTTTCCAATACAACAATTGGAGTATTTTGACACTCCGCATGAAAAATATAACATGTAGTAGGTAGCAAGCATGTTTTCTTCCCCTAACAAAGTGTGAACCAAGGTAGAAGTAGTAATTTCATATGGGGCCACCCCAAAACTGAGTGTAGCCACATGCACAGGAGAAATAATGAATAAACATGAAAATCTATAGATAGCACCAAAGAATATGATGGTGTAAGTTGTTTGTAGAATTCAATTAATTTGACAATGTTGTCGAGGTAGTTCTTCACAACAAACACCAACACCAGAGTAATGCATGGTAGTTTTGATAAGGAAAATGTTGGAGAAATATTTTGCTACAACATTTTGGAAATGTGTATGAGACACTACTATAGAAAAAATGCAATATAGTAGATTTTAACAAAGCACAAATAAATATCTAGAAACTAATCAAACTTTTACAAATCAATGATCTTCTATTTTCTTCTATTCCACCCCCCACATACACCTACCATGTTGAACAAAGCATAGGTTGTGGGAGGATGAACTATAATAAGGGTCTTCTTGGTAAATTAGTTGTATGACTTCAAATGGTGATTTGATGATTGGTGGCTTGCTAATGGCTCCAGGTGGCTATTGATGGGTAGTCGAGATGTAATGCAAAACCCACTGATAACAAATATCACTACCAAAATGAAACACGATAGGAAAGATAAAGAAATGATAAGCACTACCAGAACATAGGCATGGTAAAATAAAATAAAATTCATAGGAGTGTAGGGATTACGTATTCAACATGGGAACTCTAGTTGAAATAAAGGCACTTGATGTCTTTCTATTAGTTTGTACTTTATATACTAGCATGGGGTCTTTTGTTCTTTGTTTTTTTGTTGTTGTAGACAAATGGTGAAATAGAAGGTAGTCATAAAGAATTGACCACATTTGTTGTTATGGATGATAATGGGAGTCAATGTGCTACATGACCCAACTAGATAGATCCTATTAGGAAACTAAATAGATCTTTGTGCGACCCAATACAGAAAATTTGTCCGACCTTAGGCCAAAAAATCTAAGAGTGTGGGGAAAGATATCATGTAGTGTGGATAGGTTGAGAAATCAAATCGAATTAAGGATTTGATTAACATTAGGCATAGAACATGTAGATTACACTGCCTTGTTTTCTCCCATAAAGAAGAAAAAAATGGGTGACAAAAATGTACAACAAACTGATACCAAGTGTATGGTTTCCCTAACCAATAAGGATCAACTTTGACATATCGGAAATATGAGAAGGTGAAAAGAGGGTAGTACACAACTGGATATGAGGAAGATATAGAAAAATCCATAGGTGGAAGGTTGGAAGGGTTGTCCTAGGGATAGGAGAATGCCCAACATAATGCAGAGGGCACGTAGCCATGAGGGTGGACTTCAGATGCTCAAGGGCTCAACTAATTGTTCCCGATGGTGTGAAATTTGACAAAGGTGAAGATTGTCCTAGAAGTTGAGAGAGGTAAGTTGTTAGACCGGGGAGACCATGAGGCACTAAATTTTGGTAAGCATAACATATGCCTATATTTCTAGTACACTGCTCATCCTCCAAAGGTGTACGGTCAAACACCACAAATTCATTAATAAGAGGGACAAATTCCACTGGGCATAACCAATCTCATGATATAGGAGGCCATGCCCAGGACCATGAAGCTGGCATTCGGGATGTAAGACCTCAGAAGGATTGAATCCATGTAGGTGCATCATGACTATGCTCATGGATGGATTTATATAAGTGACCTCGATCAGTGAGAATGTATGTGGCAGAGGAAGATACCAAAACTACATAAAGACAAAAGATTTTCTTACTATTTGTTAATATGCAAGGTCATAGTTATGCTCTGATAAATCAAGTATGTGGGGATTTCAGATTCAAGACCTAATGAGGGAAGATAGACAATGGCTAGGGGTTTGAAAGAAGGAAGGGATAAAATGACCATAAAGGGTGGAAAGATGATGTGTAGCGGGAGATCAATCCAAGAAGAGACATAGACTTCCCATAGGAGGAGGCTATTTCCTTTTCTCCCTAGGGTTAGGATCTAAGATCTATTACCATGTGTAAAATAAGATGTGAGGCAAAAGATATGATTTATTAGACAAAACCCCACTCATGAATATGAAAGAGGGAAAGACTTATCGAAAGAGGACTCAAACCCCAGTATACTTGGGCCCCTATACATTCTCAATTAATAACTCTATGCACATATGCCTCTTGTATATGAGCATGCTTTATAAGAAGATAGTATCATTTGATAAAATCATATAACTAAAGTATATGCAATGGGGTGTTGTTATGTAGAATTTGGTGACAATTAATTTTTTTAATTTTCCACCATAATTAGAACTTCATCTTCAGGTTTCTACGTAAATTGTTTTTTATTATCATCATATTATATATACAAAAATTTGATTTTTCATGATGTTTCCTACAACCAAGTCACAACCTGAGAAAGCTAAACGTTTTAAATAAATAATAAGAGAAGAAAAACATAATTGGTTATACTAAACCCTAAACCCTATAATTACATGTGAACTAAAGGAAAAGAGGAATCCAAGAATATATATGATTTATCTAATTTATCCAATCCTACCACTACTTGTTTAGTGGGTTGTAGCTTGGTCCTTCAAAGAATGGAGATGTATACTCCTTCGATGTATATCTTAACTTAAGATGATATGAGCTTAAGGAAGTAGACACCTTAGAGATACCTACCTTGAATAGTGTTATCGCAACTACACCTGCATTATGAAAAATGGAGTAACCATTGTAAGATTAATATAATTGATATGAGCGGGATAGTATGGGATAGGTAAAGACTAGTTGAACATCTTGGTGTTTCAGAAGTTGGAGTTTAGGGAAAAAATCCTTTTCAAGGTGTAGAGTGTTGTAACATACCCAAACATAGGTACATAATCTAATCCTTCTCTTTTCTTATGCTAATCCCCTTTTTCCCCTAATATTGGAATTAATAGGATTAAAGTAACATAAATTGTTGATCAATTTTCTCTTATATGTAGTTTCATGATAAATTAATACATTCTTCTCACTATTGGAGTGGATTATGAAAATTCACCAAAATAGATTTGAACCTAAATTTGATACTCTAAAACTATCAAAATATAGTGGATGAAGGGAAATAGAAAATTATGTAATATGGTGTCAATTTGATTAAAAGGGAGACAAATTTATTACATGAGTACTTATTAATAAAATAATGAAATATACCATATAATTTCAAAGAAGAAATTAATGGTAAAATTGAGTGCATGAAACCTTAATTAGCTAATTTTTCAATTTGATATTATTTTCTCCCTCAATTTTAAACTAGTAAGAAAGATAATAGAATTAGATAAGATTATTTATTGTATATAGAAAAATTACTCTATTTTGATAGGATATGTTATTTATACAATGTCATGTTATTCTTGTTATGTGTGTCTATGCCCATCATGTGTTTGGACTTTACCCACCATGACCCACTTATGCATCAAATGACCTAGATGTCTTCTTCTTCTGCCCTCCCATCAATTTTCATCCCAATAGGAAACAAGACTCCTGGCTACTCATTATCTCCTCCCTATGGATTGGATCTTGTGTTTCTTTTATACTCTCTCCCTCTCATTTCCTTGCTTCCATAGAACCATAATTATGTGAGTTATGCCAAATTTTTGTAATAATCAGGTCTTGGTATCAGCTCTTCCTAATGTTGCTCGTAGTGTTCATGATACTCATCTAATCCTAAAGGACATCTATCAGTACACATACCAGAAGTTCTTCTAGTCCCTTCTACACCTATGATGACCCTTAATTACATAAAAGCCTTCCCCGCAGCACTAAGCCAAGGGACACCTTAGAATCTGGAAATAAGAAACTTGTGGCATTGATTGACACCAACATGATTTGATCATTTCTGTTGTGATAACCTTTGTGTCTCCCTCTTCCTCCTCCCTTTTATGGCTTCTAATGTAACCCACTTGATTCATTCCCCAAATATTCATTTGTAGTAGCATGGACGAGCTCCATCGAAGAGGTGTGGTGGCCCCTAGATCCTGGAACTAGTGTAATATGGTTCACGAGACCCTATAGGGGCCTCGATTCTCATGGATTGATCAGTTGTGTGTCTATTTCCACTTTCAGTTGCTCTTTGAGTTTTTTGTTCCACCATAAATTTACCATTAAATTTGATGGTTTTAAACCTTGATCTTGTGTGTTTGTGTGGGCCTAACTCTGAGGTAATCTCTTGGGTCCTCTTACACTCTCATGATGTGCTTTTCACCCACCCTCACTTGAAGATCTTCATCTTCTTGTAGGAATGGGTTTTCCTACATGCCGGGTTTTGATTGCCTTGTTTCTAAGAAAGAGCTCGTCATGGGTCGTCTTGTTTCTAGGAGAATGTTGGGAATTCTTCCCTAGTGTGAGGATGAGTGGAGCACAGCTCAGATCCTAGACTTCAAGCTTATATAGGATATGTCACAGTAAGTAGGAGGGATAGAATGTCTACCCTTATGCCTTCTCAATTTTCCATACTCATGGTTCTCATCTCACATAGTTTGAAACATTATAGTCTTTGTGCATCCTGTCATATCCCCTCTTATGGATGTAATGTTTAGTTAAAGGAACTATTATGCCATGTCATATCTTGTTGGTTGATGATAAATTGTGAGGGAATATTTGTACAATTAGAAGCATTTTCATTTAATAGTAGCTTGTAAATAATTTCAACTTGTGTATGTCACAATATATTGCTCTATTATTAGACAACTATACATATATATATTAAGGAATCAAAAAGTAAGCTTGATTTGTCAGTATAGGTCAAGATCTAATTTTGAATTTTCAAGTGTGGTTATTTCTAGGGTTTTATGATTTAAGTGGATCATTATTGAATCCAATTTACATATAGATTTAATTGGTGCTAAAAGTCCTCATTCCTAAACCTTAGGAGTAAATGTTTTTGATATCTAGGATTTTTTTAGGTGCGGACTTCTTCTTGGTTTAATTTTGGAATACAATGATAAATTGTAATTTCTTATCAATGAGGAACATGTCATCGACACTCCTCTTTTTGAATGTATAGAACTTCTTTATGGATAATAGTGATTTCTCCTATATTGAGTAATAAATTTGTGTCTCAATTGAACATGAGTCACGTGACTTCAATTTCCATACAGTGGATGGTTTATCCCTTTTTGCATTTGAATATTAAATGAATTGAAATTGTAAACTTACCTACTCAGTTATGCATGTGATATTTATACTAGTAATATATGTTAGTAGTATAACTAGGTTTTAGAAACTGAGTTATTATTCCTTCAACTAGTCATTGGGATTTTATTCACCTCTCCACATAACATATATTTAGGCACATAGGTTCTATTCATCCTTCAAGGAATTGGGGTTTTATTTCCTCACCAATATTTTATATGTTCTGAACTAATGTTTTATTCCTCCTACCATGGCTTATGAATTATGGTTCCTTAACCCTATATTAGACATTTCAAGTCTTTCTTATAATCTATATGAACTTTGTATCTATTATTATCTATAAAATGCTCAAAGGAAATAAATTCATTTTCATTAATTATTTTCCTAAGTCAATAATGTCTCAATCTTTTGCTACTCATTCTTATGTTACTCTTGATCTTACTCAATTCCTATATCCCTCTTCTTCTAAGAACACCCTTATCAAAATACTTATATCCTAATAATGCGCACAATTTTAAATCAATATGCATATTCCAGTTTTTTTACTACATACATTTTTTTCTTATAGGTGTTGTTCCCAACACACCCAAGGCTTGAGTAGTTTACATATTCAATCATTAAAGAGCAAGCTTAGGAGTAAACTTTTGAGAGAGATTTTGAGATGCCTAGATTACCCTATATAGCCAATCTACTTAGTTTTTAGTAATTTCTTTTAAGCTTTCTTTGTGTCCATCATGGACTTTGATGTTGATCATTGAGTGAGTTTTTAAGATCTTAATTTATTTCCATCGCTATAACTTTATATTCTCTATATTATGTATAATTTTTGGGAAATATTATACTCCCCTTCCTTATTTTATTGTGGGTGGATGTTGGAGTTGTTTTGGTTATCTTCCAACATAAAAGTATGGAGTGGTCCCAATATTTGAACACAATCCTTATAGTACTCTAGATAGTTCTAATAGTTGCAGGCACTTCATGCCTCCCTCGTGCATGTCATGCCCCATCACAATTTGATTTGGGCAAGTTGACCAGAACAACACACGATATATCTGGAAAATGATATGTCATGCATCTTCATTGGTAAGCGCTCGAAATAATAGTCAACACATGATGTTTCAATCTCACGGCGTGTCGTGTCAAATGGTTATCGTCACTGACCTTTAGTAGCATCCAAGAGACACGATGTATCTCTTCCCAATCATGATGTTTCCTCTAAATTTCTAGAATAATATGAAGTGGGGGAGTTTGGTTATGTGAGGAAATCTTTCATGTAGTTCAAGTGTAATTATATGAGAGGGTTTTTAGGAAACTTAGAAGGAAAACTTGTCCATTAGAGACTAAAAGGAAGAAGAAGTACAAGAATGGGTGATTTCCTCCTCCATAAGTGCATAAAGCATCCTTGTGCATCTCTATTATATAAAATTAATTCTCTAGAATAGTTCTATCTTATTTATTATCCATTTTTCCTCTATTTTCACATATCTAATCTGTGGAATTCATATAGAACTTGATTTTCATACTTGTCTATGAATCCTTCATTTATGTGTAGTAGATTGGTTTGTGTTTGGTTATGTGAGGATATCTTTCATGTAGTTCAAGTCTAATTATATGAGAGGGTTTTTAGGATACTTAGAAGGCAAATGTGTCCATTAGAGACTAAAAGGAAGAAGAAGTACAAGAATGGGTGGATTTCCTCCATAAGTGCATAAAGCATCCTTGTGCATCTCTATTATATAAAATTAATTCTCTAGAATAGTTCTATCTCTTTTGTTATCCATTTTTACTCTATTTTCACATATCTAATCTGTGGCATTCATATAGAACTTGATTTTCATACTTGTCTATGAATCCCTCATTTATGTGTAGTAGATTGGTTTGTGTTTGGTGCCTTTTTAGGACCCATTTGTCATGTGATGAACAGTAGCTAGTGAAAATATAAATCTATTCTTTGTTTCTCTTTATTTCTTTGAATGCTTGTGTGAGTATTAGATAGGGTTCCATATCTCCCATAACTTGGAATACTTGAGAGGGATACAAATTTAGTGCATAGCAATTAGAGATTTAGTTATCAGTTACATGAGTATGAGTGGAATATTATGCATGGTTTTATTCTTAATTTTTGTTGTTGGTAGTTGTTTTCTTTAAAGATATTTAGGAAATATCTTATATATGCATTATTTTTAGTCGATATACATCAACTCTGCCACCTATTTGATTTATATTTGAGAAACATAAACCACAATTTTTTGATATAGGATAAAAATAAGAATTTAATCTATTTTGTAAGGATCATCACATGATTAATGGATGCAATGGAACCAAATACTCTCCCATGACTTTATTAATTTGAAAATCACTTTGTGTGTACTTAGTTAATATATATATTTAAATTTTAATCAACCTATTCTCTTAGAAAAAATTAATTCATCAAATCATATTAATCATCTAACATGCATTATTGCCTTGTGGATATGATCTTAAGCTTATATTATAGCTGACCCATTCTATTGTGTGGGTCTAGCTTTGTTGTTAGGTTAATTGTTGACTGCACATCCTTAAGTGGACTTCATGACTAAAAGACTCTAACCTTCTTGTCTAAGCATTAAATATTGTATTGTATACTCTCTACTATTTTGTAAGATCTTCATTTAGTATTTTATTTTTTTCCTTAATTTACTACTTTAGGTCATCCATTTCACACTTGTTTTTGTAGAACATGCCAATAATTTCAAATAAAACTTTATTCTAAGAAAATCTTGTTGTTTTATCATTATTAGTTACTATAATAAATATTTTAAAAATAAAAAGATGTTTGTTTCAGCAAAAGAACTTAACTTATTATTTTAATTGGTAATCAAGCATGAAAACCAAAATTATTGGATAAACTAAAAATTGAGTTCAGGGATTCTCTAACCCTAATATTATTGTTGAGCTAGAACTTTGTTGTAAAGTATAGGCTCTCATGGTGGAATACAACCTCATTTCTGTCATCTAGACACCCCCATAAGAAATTAAAGGTGATTATGGAAAAGGGAGAAAAGGCCATTCACAAAGATGTCATTTTTTTAGATGGAAGTTCTAGCATGAACCAATCTAATTGCAAGAGACTGAATTTGTGACACTACAATACAAATGGATTTATATTTGATGTTGGGTTTGGACGGACATAGAAATGAATCCTAAAATCAATGGGAGAAGTTGTAAACAACCATTATTGTTGGTAAGGGAGGGATATTGGAAGATAGGTGGAAGAACATTATATAGCCTCACCAGGGAGAGATATGAAGACGGTTGGATTGAGACAATCTAACAACCCTAGAGGTGTCATACAAGATCATAAGTTATTCAATTTGAATTCTAGCATGCATGAACCATCATGAAAGTTTAGATAATCTTTGATTAATATGATTAATACCACTCACTAAATATTAAAATTAGTTTTCTTAATGCATTTTTTCATACTTTGTTCCAATTTCAAACAGTTACCAAATTATTCAACTTGATTCATAATTCTTGTTTAATATCTAGTATGAGAATAAAGTTAGGTCGTCTAATGAAGGTATTGGACCTAAATAATAAATAGAATGCTATGTATATTTCTTTTCTAATTGGATACTGAGTATCACTTTTATTGCCATTTGTTAAAAAACAATCTCTTCATTACATTGTCCACTAGATAATTTTTGACCCATTTTTAGTGTCATATAACTAAATTTATCATTACTTTTATGAGTAGTTTGTGATGGTGGTATAGGTTAAGTATTATCCTTAATGCTATAGAAAAATTGACTTATTGTCGTCAGATAATTGGTAAAATCTTGACAATATATATGTTGAATATATGAATGTTGTTTAATGACTTAGTGTAACATGATACGGTAATAATTATCAAAGTTATGGAATTGTTCTATAAGAATGAAACTATAGTTAGGGTTTTATTAGGTCATTGGACAAATCAAGGTTACTAACATTGGGGTGGTCGGGGAGGAGTGGTTCAGGTGGTTCGACACAATGTCCCCTCATGAAGGTACTCGGGTTCGAAACCCAGCGGCCGCCTCCAAAATGTTACCCGTCATGCAGGCTGGCCAATTGTGTGCTTTAACTGGTTCCCGAATGTGCGGGGTGCTCGGGGAGAGTTTTACGCTGTCTGGGGGGGTCAAAAAAGTGACACTTCTACGGGGAGGTTCTCTCGATAAAAAAAACATTGGGGTGACACATTCCTTCAATAGTAATGAATTAACCATAATGTGAATGGATGTAATTTCAATTTTTCAGGTCATTCAATATCATTAGGTGTACATCCAAGAAACTAGATCTTAAAAATTAATAGTGTTAAATTTGAGATTAATTAATGAAATTTGATTATCATGCCTTGAATTTGGGTATGTGACAATGTGTTAATATCTTGGACTTCAAACTCTATAGGTGAGTGTACTTAGATTGCAAAGTATGAATCTGCAAGATACCTTTCACATCAAAAAGTCACATTTTAGGATGATTACACCCACCAACTAGACTCTATATTTTATCAAGGTCAAGAGTCTAGTAAGATGGGTCAGAGGATGAAAGGTGTGGTTGTGTATCCAAAAAGACATTGTCTTTCACCGCTAAGTCACTAACCACTTCTCTGAAGATAGTGCTTGAAAGGTGACTGGGGGGAAATGACTTCCTCATTAAGAGATGGATGGGATATTCTTCAACTGTATTATTCTCTTATTTCTTTCAACATGATGTTTTACCCTATGAGAAAAATCAGTAAAAACTAATCTTGGTGACCATAGTAAACTCATAAAAATATAAAATATAAGGAAGTTTGGAGTTTCACCTTATTTATAATGGAAAAATAAGGAATGATAAATATTAACACCTAAATCAATAGGAAAAAAAACAAAAATGCAAAAAATGACTACTACTAATGGTCGTTAAGACCCAAAAAATATGTCAAGGAGGCAAGGATTGGTAACCCTGTCACGATTGAAGGAGGTGTTAGGTGTTGGCAAAAAATAAATATTGCATTTTGCTATCTCAATCTCATGAAATAGCATTTTTATGAACATAGCGTGTTTCCTATTTCATTGTCTCCGAAAAAAGTGTATATACAAAAGCATGTGATCTTAAGTAGATCACTAGCACCAGAATGAAAGAAAAATGTTGTATAAAAGGAAAGAATAACCTATTTGTACAGACTATGAGTATCTCTCAAACATGAGTCCCAAATGGATTTAGTTCCCCTTTCAAAATTGTAGAAAGTCTGATGGTTTCTTTCAAGCCAGATATACTATAACACAAAAATGGCAGCACCTTTAGCTTTCCCCTTAAGCTTTAAGAGATCTTCCTTTGAGTTCGGATAAGGACCATAAGTAGAAGAAAACCTGATACAAAAGAGAGAACTAAACTCACAAGTAAAGAAAACATGCTCTAGATCCTCAGGACCATTCTTACATAGAATGCATCTTGACACCATACTAAAACTAACTCTCTTCAGATATTCAAGACTAGGAAGCTTATTCAAGAAAAACTTCCAAAGAAAGCAGGAGCATCTTCTAGGAGTTTTACCTTCCCACATCCAATCACCCCAGACAGTGGTCGAGTTTTTAAATCTAACAAGGTTCCAAGCATCTCTGAGTTTAAAAGAAACTGAATTTTCAATGAGCAAAAAATATGTGTGACCAGTCATCTTTGGAAGCTTCTGAAGAGATTCTAACAATTTTTCTGAGCCTCTAAAGCATGGAATAGACCAATCCCCATTCTAATAATTTTTAGGTCTGTAGATAGATTCCCAAGAAACTGTGTGAATGTGTCTTTTTTCACCACTATCACCCCAAATAAAATCCCTCATCATCTTTTGAACTTGTAGGATGACTGGTTTTGGTATAGGGAAGGCAGAAGTTTGAAAATTATGATAAGATTACAAGGTAGAAATAACAAGTTATATCCTACCAGCTTGAGACAAAAGGTTGCATTTCCACAAATATAGCTTGCTTCTTACTTTATCAAGAATAGGGTTGCACATAGACTTAGTGAGTCTATCTATGAAGAGAGGAAGGCCCAAATACTTTACAGGCAATAGGGAAATCTGAATATTTAAAGTATTAGATATCACTCTTGCTCCATCATCATTTGTACTTCTACTCACAAAAAGTTGGCTCTTCAAGTTGTTTAACTTCAGACTAGAAATCTTGTGGAACTCATTAAAGACCTCAGTAATGGTTTGAGAAGAAGCAGGATCTTCTCTTGCAAAAAGTAATAGATCATCTGCAGACACAATGTGAGAAACCCTAAAATCGAAGGAAGTATGAATAGCCTTTATACTTCCTTTAGCCACATAAGCATTAATAAGAGAAGTGAACCCCTGCATAGCAATTACAAACAAATAAGGGGCTAAAGGATCACCCTATCTAACACCATTAGATGCGAGAAATGAAGTAGAAGGACTCCCATTAACCATGACCTAGTATGAAGCAGTAGAAAAACAAGCATCAATCCATATCAACCATTTTGAAGGGAACCCCATACTCCTGAGAATGAACAAAATATAATCCATGCGAACAGAGTCATAGGCCTTTGAAAGATCAGCCTTAACACACATCCTCTCAGGACTATGTGTACTAGAGAAGGTACTGAGGATATCATTTTCCATAAGAATAGCATCCCCATTTGACATCCCCTTAATAAAAGCCAACTAATTACCATCGATAAGATCAAGAAATAGAACTCAGATGATTAGCAAGAATCTTAGTTATGAGCTTGTAAATAACATTACATAGTGAGATAGGTATAAAGTCATTAAGGCAAGAGGACCCAGAGCATTTAGGAATCAAGGTGATGAATGTTTTATTGCATTCACTGAGCAACTTACCTGTTTCAAAGAAACTTAGAATGGCCTTACTAATACCTTCTCCAACAGTCCCCCAACAAGATTTGATAAAAAAGCCATTAAAGCCATCATATCCAGGAGCTTTATCCATACTTAGACCTCTAATCACAAATTCAATTTCCTCCATAGAGACATGTTTGTTTAAAATATCTAGTTGTTCTTTAGAAATTTTAGGAAGAACCCAATCACTGAACCAATTTACATAGTCAGAAGAAGCTATGTTGAAGAGAGACGTAAAATATTTAACTACAAGAGAACTAATATCACTTTGATCATAAACCTTGCTTCCATTAATAGAAATAAACTAAATATTGTTAAAAATTCTCCTAGTCTTAAGAGACGTATAGAAGAAAATTGAGTTCCTATCACCTTCTTTGAGTTAGAGCACTCTAGATTTTTTCTTAAGAAGAGATTCATCATCAGTAAGGGCCTTCTCCGCCTAGATCCTAGCATCAATAAGCTTCGATTGGAGTTCACCATTAAGAGGATCCATATCTACCTCATGTTGAAAATCCAACACCAAAGCTTCCATCTCCTTTGATTTTGAAAGAAAGATTCCTACTGACTTTTTGTTCCAATCCAACAAAGCTCCTTTTACAGCATGCAATTTCCTATATACTATATACATTGGAGAACCCTCTGGGGAAATGCTCATCCATGCATTTTTAACTACACCACATAAGCCATCTTGATTAACCCATACATTGATGAATCTGAATGGAGACCTCATCTTCTTAATATCAGTAAAATGGGTGGAAATATTACTTACATCAGTAGAAATGACTTCCCCCCAAATATTCGGAAAAACATCAAGCAATTTAACATTCTCCAAACTCCTATCAATCTTTGAGAAAGTACTCACACCTTTCTTACTTCTTCTACCCCATGTGAAGAAAGGTCCCTTAGAGCAAATCTCAATGATATTAGTGTCAGAAATAAATCATTAAAATCATTCATGCTTTTGGTAGATGGAGGATGTCTCCCCACTTACTCTCTATTCAAGCAAAAAAGCATTGAAATCACCCATGATACACCCACGAGAAAATTGGTTAACATAACGAATAGAATTCCAGAGAACCAATATGTCATTGTCATCATTTGAACCATATATTGTAGAAAGGTGAAAGGATATATCAAGGAAACTAATATCACAATGAATGATTTGAGCATTTTCCAACACCTTGTTAATGACTAGAGCAGGATTGAACCAGAAAATTATGATGTGGGTATACTTATAGAAACCAGAATTCGAGATGAAACTAACATCTTGCCACATTTATTTCTAACATGGTCAATTTCAATTTTTCCAAGCCTGAATTCCAATAAAACATAAACATCAGCTTTATTTCTATCAACTTCCTCCTTGACATGAGAGATTTCATTGTAGAGCCCTCTCACGTTCCAGGACATAACATAAAGAGGTCTATCCATTTGGTAATATAGTTAAGTTTGGGACATACAGTACTCCCAGTTGTAAGCTTCCTTCTTGTAAAATAACCGTTATTTTCAGGTTGATTTCCTTCCATTCAAAGTTAGATAGGGGGGAGTATTTGTTTAGAGAGACTGGAATTATACTAGTAGCCAGCTTTGGTGCCACTCTATGAGGTGATTTGGACTTCTTTCTCCTCATTTCCCATCCTGGTTCTGGATAAGTACTAGGGGTTATCAGGCAACTATCTGAACTAGACACCACTTCAACACCCACCTCCTCCATCATAGGAACAGTATTTTTAGGAACATTCTCTTCCGCATCAACAAAACTTCTGACTCTTCAATGGTAACCTGATTCTTTTGCACCCAGATCATCTTTGTCTTCCCTTTCTTAGCTCGTGCCTCCACATGTATCAGAATACCACATAAAGAAGACTCGTGGCCAAAAAGACCACATGTCAAACACCTGTATGGCTCTCATTCATACTCAAATTCTATAGTATCAGTTTACCCATCATCACTCACTATTTGTACTTCCTTAGGAAAGGAGAACGAAGTTGGGATAACAACCTGAAGTCTAGCATACTCCAATCTATGGAATTCAGAAGTGAGCTTATCAGGATGAAACCTCTTTGAGAAAGGATCTAATCATGTTAAACATGTCAGTGTCCTAAAGTTCCAAGGGTAGATTATGGATTTTCATCCAAATAGGAATCTCCATCAACTTCATCTTCTCAAGCGGCTCTCCACGCTCCCACTTCTTGATTATCAGTGGCTTCCCCACAACGAACCATGAACCTCCTTCAACAGCAGTCTCCAAGTGTTTATCATTAGCAAACATCACAATGAAAAATCTTGGACCTCTAGATCTAACTTCAATGGATCCATTCACATCCCAGATCTAAGCAATGTGACAGACCCATTTCATCCAGTGAGGTTTAAGTCCTACAACATAACCCGATGTTGTTCTACTCCACCTTGCTAGGTTGCGTTTCACAATTTCCTTAGGGTAGACCAACTTCCCATCATTCATATGAATCTTAGTTTTGTGCCGGCTCATCGGTCCTCTAGTGTTCTCATTCTTGAATAGATCTATCCATTTCTTTGCTTCCTGTACCACTGATACACTACCTTAACCTTCTCTTGACTTGGTATGAGCCATCGCAACTTGGTTTCCTTCAAGGTCTGACACGTCAGACGCCACTGTCACCTCAGGAATCACTCCCACGATCACCCCCTAGTTGCCACTTTGCTCATGTCATCGGTCCCTAAAAAGCATTTTGTTTTGCTTTGGCTAAGGAAAACAAATGATTATCATGTGTGAATCTTTGAGGACTCAAGATGACTGTGATTTTCCATCCACATCCCCAAAGACTCTATTTTTTTAATAAGGGATTATAATCGTCTCAAGATTTCTAATGGTAGATCAAGGATGAGAGGGATGAAGTGTGGGATATAAATAGAGGGGAAATTATAGAAGAAATTGATATGAGAAAGATGCACTTTCCTCCAAACAATTAGAATAAAATTATTTAATGCAACTAGATTTATATGGTAAAGATATAGTTATGTGATTTGCAATTGAAGAGTTACTAAACTAGCATGACAATATCTTGTTCAATTAAGGATGGAAATTGACATTAGAAGAGTATTTGAACAAGTTGATGATAAAGCAAGTTGAAGAGAAGTTTAAGTAGTTATTCACAATTTGATGACCAAGATATATAATTATTAGTAACTAAATTAAGTAGACTTGTTTACTTCATTCCATCTTTATAGCCTCATGGCATACTGGAGAGGATGTGCTAGAAGAAAGATCCTCTAGCCATCGGAAAATAATGTCTTGAGCGAGGAGAGATAGATTCTCTCTAGATTTAAGAGAGTCGAAAGGGGTCTTTTGGATGGTGGATATGGGGTAGTTGTAGTAGTCGATTAGGGTTGAGGGTTTAGTGTTGACAAAGAAATTTTGTTAGAAAATCCACATCATATCAGAAAAAGGAAACAACAATTGGGGCTTGTGCCCTGAGGAAAACCATGTGGAACACTCTATTATGTGGGACTCTCAAATGGTTGACCGCTGATTTTTTCATGTGGAACCCTAGAGGAACGTTGGACTCTACTAGGGTGTCCTCCGGTAGGAAAAAGAGGTATTCCTTATCCAAATCTCTACTTTTGTGGAAGCTTCTCATTGTATCTCATGTAAGAATGTCACTTTTTACCATGTCATGGAGGACTATAACTTTACTAAAAGGATCTGAAAAGGAGAGATGAAAACTTAAGGGACAAGTCTTTCTTTATCTCTTTCTTTCTTAAAAAGATATGAAATTGAAAGGGACAATTGAACTTCCAAGTAGGATTGGAATTTGAGTATACTATTTAGGGGATAAATAAAATGGAGATTTTATGGAAAAAGGTTTGTAAAAATCTCAATTAATGGGAAAAATTGCACTTAAGTCTAGAGAAAGAATTTTTGTCTGATGAACCCTCAATAAGTGGCAAATGGGTGAATATGGGTGAATTAAATATGTGTGAAATGTAGGAAAATGTGGGAAAATATGGAACAATTCTACCATTAGTCATAAAAAAGAATTGATGTTGATTGTTGATTGAATGACAAAAATGGGGTGTCAACATTTTGCCCCTCTCAAGATAAGGGTGGCAGTTAGGGTGAGAAATGCAAGCTTGAGCCACATCTAACCCTCGTTTGTGTCATGAAGAGACAAAAAAGTGATACTTGTCAAGGGATATTCTATTGAATCATAATTTTCTAATTGTAAAAGATATTGGAAAGTGCTTATTTTAAAATATTGTTGTCCCTCTAGGATTACATGTTTGAGAAATTAGGTCAATCGTTAAGACCCGGTGGATGGACCATATTAAATCTAGAGTTGTAACAATAAAATGATGAATGTGGGGAGTCATATATGCATATAGGGATTCCTAGAATGCAAAGTTCCTATTAAGGATCAGAGTTGAAATAAAGTGCATGATGTCTACCAAACATAGGGTTTTGAATGGAAATGAGTTACCTACCAGAGGTAGGGTTTTAAATGTAAGAGAAAATTATAAGGTGCCAACTCAGAATAGGGCTTCATGTGAATGATTAGTTACCCACTAGATGTAGGATTCAAATGCAACATGGTTTGCCAATATAGTATAGGGATTGAATGTAGAATAGTTTGACTACTTATGGTTGGAATCAGATGCATAAAGGGAAAATGGGTTTGCCTAATCATAGTCGGGCTTGAATGATGCATGCAAATGCAAGGTTTTCCTACTCAAGGTAGCACTCAACTGCAAAGTAATAACATTTACTACTTGAGATAGGGCTTACTCATCGAGATGGTGAAGTTTAAAGTCATTATCTAGGATACAACTAAAATGTACCTACCTAGTGTACTGTTTGAACGTGTAAAGTGCATGAGGCGTTTGTGTTCTAGTTTAAGGTTTTGGTTCATGACCCTCTTCAGGTACCTACCAATAATAAGATTTTCAAATTCCTATTTGAGATGAGATTGATGATCTCATTTAAAATCTTGGTCGAGGACCCTTTCTTGAAATATTAACGCTACCTAGTATAGGTATTTGCATTTAAGATGAATTAGGCGCCAACATAAGTATTGGATTTAAAAGGATCATGGTCCAGATCCTAATTAAGAAAAGATTTGAATTTTCGATTATATGGACCACAACCCAAGATTCTTGATCTAAAGAGTGAATATGCCTCAAGGCGATCAAGGGATTTTATCCTTTTTAATAGCAAATTTATAGGTAAAAAGGAAAGATTTTTAGATATATTCAATAATTTATTTGCATTATTTGAGTTTGTTGTGAATTTTTATGAATTTTAGACATTTTTAGAAACTATGTTAAAAACCTAGGGACCTATTTCCATTTTCAAAAATTAACCACTACAAGGATAATGAGGGATTTTCGTGCATAATCATCGTCTCCCAATTTTCAGAGATTACTAAGCATGCATAGATATTGAGTTCAAGCAATTGGAAGTGGTAGCAGTGGTGCATTAGTCTTTTTCTTCGGGATAAGATCTTCCATGGTTGGTGTGCGTTGTATAAGGAAAAAATTGTGAGGGAACTATGGTGAGGCCCAATGAGGGACTCCATGTTTGTGGTAGGATTGTTGATCAAGTATTCTTTAGTTATTTTTAGGTGAGTTTCATACTTTGGTTAGCTCTGGGATGGTATATTCTTCAACTTCTAGCCTTTAATTTGTCATTTTGGCTAATTTTCCTCTTATTGGCATTCTTTTCATTTTGTATTTGAAGATGATTGAGCCTGCATTTTTCTCTTGTTATTCTCTCTTTTTTACAATTTTTGTGCTTTTTGAGCTTCCCTCTCCCAGTTGCATTGATTCAACTTGCTTTGCAAGTTGATGTCATTGAAGCATTGATGTATTTGATGGTGGATGGAAAGCACTTGATGCAACTAGGGTCAGTAGGATGTCTTCATAATTTTGTCACGTATGAGTATGAGGCTAATGATGAGGGCATCAGACTTGAGATGTATCCTTGGTCGGTCATGAATATAATATGTTGCTTGAATTTCCATCCGGCTAAGATATTTTTTATATTTTTTTTCTCTAGGCAGTCATCATGGAGGCATAGATAGGATCATAGAGAGCTTCCCCATGTTGAGGACATTGTGATGGGGGCAAGCCCACTGGAATGAGATGGGACGTTTACATTCAGAATTAGTACCGTAAGAGTTGGATCTTCTAGAGAGGGAAAACTTCAATGATATTGGTAGATGTGAGATCATATCTATGAGATAAGTTGTCCCGCTCATTGAGTGCTTTTACCTAGAGAAAAATTCTTTCCATTCCATTCTTGGTGAATTAGCTAACACCCCTAATGAATTTATAGGGATTCTAGGTTTGTTTTGGTGAAGTTATGATCAATAGTTTTTTGGATAGGCAATCTAAAGGACATGCATGTCTTTCTTAGTTGTCGGGAGTGGACCCATCTATGATAGTCATGGCATGTAAGTAAGAGGTTAATTGTACTTGGTTATTCTACTTCTTCTTTGAGAATAGAAAAGTGAGGGGATATTTGTGTGATCCTTAATTTTTTGCTCGACATGTCTTAGTGTTCCTCTTGTTCAAGATTATTGGTTGACATGTTGGAAAAAAATTTGGGAATAAGGAGAAATAGGTTGGTTCTTCTTTCTAAAAATTTTAGAGATTGTGCCACTTTTTAATGTGGTGAAGGCATGTATGCCCACCTACTGACTTGCTTGATAAGATGTCTTGGTGATTTCTCTACGAAAGAATGCGTTCGAGCTTTAAAAAGTTGGGGACATTTTGTTGACCTGTTATATGTATCATTCCTAGATTTTTTCATTTAATTTGTGCTCAACTTTTGATGTTTTGTGACTGATTTCACTAATCTTGACTTTGTAGTTTTGGGGGTATGAGCACTTCCATCTCTATAAACCTAGGTCTCAGAGTGATCCATAGGGTCATAGTATTCTCCTCTTCCTACTTACTATTATTAGCATGGTTGTAGCAGTCACTCATCTTATGAGAAATGTTGAAAGGATCTAGAGAGGATTTTAGTTAATTTCATATTTTTGTGCTTTGCCTCTACTTTTGATATTGTTAGTTTTGTATTCTTTTGCTTTATATAATCCTCTACTTTTTATGTTTTCCATGTCAGATTTAGGATCTTCTCCAGATTTCAACTTGTTTGGTGAGTACACCTTGTGCCACCTATTTCCACTCCTTGTCCATGGATTCCTAGAGGATCCAATTTGAGTCATTAGCAAGGATCGTATTATACAAGGGTGGGTGTGTTTCCCATCAATGGTGAAGAGTTTGGCACATCCCATGTGATCCTCCCATGGGGTTGATTTTGTCTAGTATGGCATCAATTAATCGACACAAATATTGATGGGTGACAAGGTGATGCATATCTAAAGTGGCTTTACCATTTTGGTCAGCTATTGTTGTTCTCTCAGGAAGCTTATTGGGGTTTTGCAAGTCCTCCACCAATAGAATGTATTATTCATTGTGCATAGTTTGTAGTTATATACTTTTTCCAAGTAGCTTGATTTTGATATTGTATATTTTTTGTCCATTTGACATACAATGATTTGTTTGAGGATACAATTGACACTAGTTGTGTTCTGTTACATCCTTTTCATTATCAAGAATAACATTGAGATGTGACTTCTCCTCTACCTTGGTCTGATCCTGCTAGATATGTGCATCATATCTTTGATGACTTCCAGGGTTTCAAACTCCTTGTAAATTTGGTTTTGAAGCTTTGACTCACTTTCCTACTATTGGATGTCAAATGGCTCATTTTTCATAAAATGGTGATTTTGAAAGGTCTTCATCTTAGCAAGGGTTTGTATTTGGGATGACTGTAGTAGGAGACTTCTTTGAATTGAGCATCTAGGTTGGATATGGGTAGGGGCAATACCGCATAAGACCTCAAGGCCACCTTGGCTATAATGTGAGTGTAGAAGACTTCTCCATGGAGAATCCAATCTTTGCAGTGGGCCCAAAAAAAAATTCAATCTGTATAAAACCTCCTTCTATGACTATTATTGCATACTCATCTTGTCAAGGAGACGTTGTTAGTCGTTGAGGAGCATCTTGGTGGCCAATCTTCTTGTCAGTCGTGGTCCACCAGTGTAGTAAGTCCATATATGAGTAGGGAGTGTATATTTTTGGGTTCATCTACAAAAAGGCACCTTTAGGCATACATCTGAAATTTTGGTTGAAGAAGCGGCTAATAAAATAGTTTTACTTACATTCCAAGCTCTTGTACTTTAGTTTTAGCATTTTATGTTTATTTATTTCTTATAATCAAACAATTCATTAATTTAATGTTTAGCAAGTTGGAAATAGACGGGGTCCTAGATTGGGTCTCCATCGTGTGTTATTTAGCTCCTTATTCACATCTAGAAGTTCAATAATGCATGCTATATTTCCAATAATTGGCTTACTGTCAAATGAACTTATTTCTTATGTGGCTGGAGCTTGTAAAGCTATCGACCAGTGCCAATGAGGTACACTTGAGAACCTCGAACCAAAAAGGGATGACAAAGTTTGTGCATATGAGATACTCATAGAGTTGAGTGTGCTTAGAGTCTGCGGGAACCCAAGGAGTCAAAGTCAACCCCAACCTACACCTAGTTTCTAAGATCAAAGTTGAGAAAAGATCACCATGGATGGTTGAGTTTAACATCAAAATGCATGTTGAAGACCCCAAAATGGTCGTTGTAATTTGCCAAAATTGTGCTACAATACCCTAAAATCCAAAGAGATCATAGGTTCTTCAAGGAATAGTACACCTAAGCCACCACATTCGTTCTAAAAAAAATGGATATGGAATGATAGACCCACCATAGTCATCCCAGTAATAATTATCATGGTGCAATCATCGTTCGAATGATCATGCTATAGAGAACAACTAGTTCATCCCACCATGATTGTGATATCCATTGTAGTTGTTCTACCTTCACACCACCAAGATCATGGTGGCCACCATGGTCGTTCCACCACACTGCAAACTCCAATTTTCCACTGACATTTTTACACTTCCACCAGAATCATTCTAAAATACACAACTATGCCTACACCTGCTAGGGATTTGGCCACATCCACTCCACTTTCCGTGCCCTTTCTACCCATTTGGAGGAGGAGCACATGTGTGTATGTACTGGAAGTGAATATTGGAGCTTCTCCACCTATGTCTGTGGAGGTTATATCTTCATCTCCTTCTTCTTTTGTGCATTATTTCATTATGAGTAGCTAAGCCTTTTGTGGGTTGTTTGAGGACAAAATATGTAACTATGATACCATGTTAGGAAATTTTTATGCATGATACTTTGATTTGGTTGCAAGTTTCTATGTTATTGTTTGTCTTCTTTCTTACCTCTTTTTATGGTGAATCATGTGTGACACACCTAAGGTATAGAGAGAAGAGGAAATAGGAGGCTATAAGAGGATAAACTCATAAATCTAACTAGTTGATCCTTAGTTAGTTTTCCTCTTTTCTCACCTACTATCATCCTCCACTAGCACTAGGTGTGAGATCTAAGTAGATAGGTATGTTCATCCATATGCTTAACAAAGAGCATGTGAATTGGTTGGATGGGGAGTAATAGGAGGTGAAAAATCCTTCTCCTACACCCCATACCATCCCTTCCCATTTAGCGTATCAAGAGAACCACTCCTAGAAAACCTAGACCAAATTGTACCTATCCTTTATTCAAAAGAGACTTGTAAGGTTGGATGGAAAGTGTTAGGGACTAGTTCCCCTATACACCATCATACCACCCATGGCCAACTAATAGGATAGGATTCATAATCCACATTACTCGTTGTTTTGTTTGGTAACTTAACTATTGGATGTATGTGCATGAATATGACACTTACACATGGTTGATGGTTACATACCTTCCAAACATCCTACTACCTTCAAAATTCATTATAACCCTAATAGTGCTAGTCTATTAGCTACCTTTCATGATGCCTTAAATTGGAAATTTTGAGGTTAATTTCTTGATTAGTGTTAGTTAGTTTTTACTCTTTCCTTTCATATTGTCAATTAGGATTGCTCTTGCTTATTTAGAGTCAATTGCTCTTTTATTTTGTTAGTTAGCCTTAATTGTATAGGTTAATTTAGGCTTAACTCTTTCTTCCTTTAATTTATTACAACCATAGTTTAATCAACATGCTCAAAATTTAATCTTGAAAACCTTACACTCTGCATTAGGAACCTAGCACAAATAGACCTAGATCTAGAGCCTCCATTTTCCATGTGTATTTGACCTCGTACTCACCGCTCCTATACTACATCCCGAATTGATTGTATTAAGAGTGTGCCTCATTTGTGACTTTTTTTAGCCTGGTGTGCCATCGTTCCATCAAGCTTTCAGGCTCTTTTGTTGGGGATCGAACTTGGGTTACCGGCTTTTAGGGGAAAATTAGAAAAAAGCAACAAGGGTTATCATCCCACCACTAAGCAGATGGAATGGTAAAAGTGCAAACTTTAGAAAAAATGCAAAAAATACAAGAATTAAACTACATGCAATGGCGAGATATGCAAAATGAATACATGTAAAGAGTAACCTAAATAAGTTTTGGGGTGGTGATGAGCCTTAGATTTAGTCTCTTTGTGGGTAGTATGGGGTAAAACATGTAACTATCATACCATTTTGGGATATATTTATGCATGATACATTGATTTCATTACCAACAGCTATGTTATTGCGTGTTCTCCCTTATTAACTTTTCTATGATTATTGATATGTGAAAATGCATAAGGTATAGAGAGAAGAGGAAATAGTCCAACTAGTGGATGTTGAGCTAGTTTACCTCTTTTCCCACCTACTCCTGTACTCCACTAGCCCCAGGTGAGAGATCTAAGTAGCTAGGTATCTTCCTCCATATCTACTTAAGAAAGATCATGCTAACAATTTGGATGGGGGTAATATTAGGTAAAAACCCTTCTCTGACACCTCATACCACCTCTTACCACTACATATTAGGATAATCACTCCTACAAATATGGACTTGGATGATCTAGACCAATGTTTACCTTTATCTCTTAGTCAAAAGAGCCTCCTATATTTGGATGGAAAGTGATAGGGACTAGTTCCCCTATACACCACGGTACCACCCATGGCCAACTAATAGTGTAGGATTCCTAATCTACATTGCTCCTTGTTTGGTGTCACGACACATTCTTCTATCACAAAGACAACGAGATGCCACACGAAAATGTGCGAAAAACACCATAAACCACATATTACCGAAAACACGGGTTAATTAAAACCGTTTGTGAAAAACATATAAGAGAGAACTATTACATTCAGATCCTCATCCTGTAAGGAAACATATTATATAAACATTTACAAGCCTTGATACGTATCCACAACTTATAGGATCAGCTGTCCTGTCAGAACATGAGTTCATCACCTAGTTATACATACATAACGGGCAGCATCATGCCAGTAGCAGGATATACAAAGCTATATCAGCTATACATCATAAAACAACGTCAAAACACCTCTGAGGACCTGAGAGTACATGGATGACTCTAGGACTCTACTACAAAATCACCAAAATAGCACAATATCCATCTCTTGCCTCCTACTGTTCTTCTTACTGCTTGGCCACAACCTAACGACCACCACCACGTCTAGCGCGATCACCTAAAAAGGTTGTAAACCAACGGGGTGAGACACACAGTCCCAGCGAGAAACATAACTCCCGCCAAAACTAGACAACTCCAAAGAAGGATAAAGCAGGTAAAGCAGATAACTAATATAAGTAGATTATATGGGCAGCATGCTGAGCAGATCTTACTGTATTATCAAACTTATCAAGATATCTGGGAGACATATAACCTGATTCTCTTTATGGAACATGATTGACAAGACAAGATTTATAAGATCTTACCACACAACATAAAGAACGTATAAGTAACTTCAAGGTATAACAAGATCAACTACACAAGCAAGGCTTCAACCAATGTTCTGTGTTTTTCCTTAAGCAATAAATACTATTCGGCTGGATTACGTATTATTATTATGCCCTGAGGAAGTGAGTCGTACCGCTCAAATCCAACCTTCGGTTGTGAAACCCAAGTTGGTGCCATAAAAGGTCGATGGAAGATCCGGACTTCACGACCTCACCACCTCGTGGTCAGTGCACGAGTGCAAAACAAGCAAGACCGCAGTCTCATGCTTAAGTGGCCTTAGCCACAGGGTCAAGCTACCCTCTGCCTAGCCCACCTCGGTACAAGTATCGGCGCTAGTAAAACTGAGCCACGGGCATGATCACCGTGGTCTGAGCCATGAACGCATTCATGCTCTCTTATCACACATCTTGAGCCACGGGCATGTTCACCATGCTCCAAGATATTGAGCCACGGGCCCGAAACCATGCTCTGGAGTCTACAACCAAAGTTGCACTCTAACCTCCTCATTTTCGGCTAGGAGAAACCATAGATATTCAACAATATGCGCTTCCAGGTTAACCCGCAGGAGAACCTGTTTCACCATCACCAACTACTGACGATGATGGATCTATGGCCAGGGCAAACTACATAATATGTTCCACTATAATTAATTAGTATATTTTAAGTGGATTGTTGAGCAACCAAGTTGTAAAAATACATAGCATTAAATTACATTATTAATGTCACCATCACATCATACTGGGATCTCAATCCCTCATCACAGGAAGCCACTGCCTCTCAAGGCATCATCATCTTACATCATTACTTGTGATAACAATCCCTCATCACATCATCAAGAGGATAACACCTTTCTGGGTACTCAGCCCTCATCAGGTCCTCAGACCTATCTCATCATACTGGTGATTCATGTTATCTCAGCAACAAGAATTATCATTAGGCAGCATTATTCAAACACATATACCTTATAGCTCTTATCTGGCTATGAATTCACTTGATTTACCTGCATGGTTAGTATGCATATCAAGAGAGAAGTAACTTAAATCTCCAAACATATATTTTTATGATTATCATACTATTAGGGTTGAAGGTACATGATTGGATCAACATCCATGATTATGACTACATAAAGCACAAAGTTGTGTTCTGTCAACAATTTACGTTATTGTAATCAAACCATGAGTATCCAGTGTGCACTATATCTTATGAACATAAACATGTATCTTATCATCTTATTTAACACCATCTTTAGGTATCAAACATATCATTGGTCACAACCTATCATACATAGGTGTGATTACAAGACAACACATCACTTAGCTAGGGTTTCTAGGTTAAGCATAACCCTCACTAAAGGTACTAGCTATCCTTGCTACAAGCGGAATCAGGAAGGGTATCAACCCTCACTAAAGGTCTATCGGCTGAGGCACTTAGCCACACTATCAGCCAACACAAACACAAGGATGTATCGAGCAACATGGCTTGATGTGTGTCGTGCAACCTGACCCAAGGGTGTGTCGGGCAACCACCACCATCAAACGTGCAGCAGCGCAATGCTGCGTCGGGTAATGCCCAGACGTGCATCCTCATAACGGGCGGGGCGACACTGCATCGTGCAATGGGGGCCAGAAGGTGTATCGTGCAGCTAACTATATCGGCTAAGACCCTATCGGCTAGCTAGGGTTAGGGTTTACATCGAGTAGCCTTCTACCATAACGGCCAAAGCCATAAAGCCCAAGATCCACACTGTAATGCCCACCATGTACACATCACCAAATGATACAGGGGAACCACAAGGAAGCCTATCGTCCAACAAGATCATGCACTCCATATTGGTCACCAACTAAGGTTCACCACTCAACCCATATCGGGAAACTCAAGACCAACCCAACTTGTGTCGCCCAAGGCACCAAATAGAGATAACAACTAAGCACCATATCGGTCAAGGGGATAACACCTACTAGGGAAAAGGGTCATCGCAGTCAAGGCATATCGTCCAAGTTCCTCAACAAGGTCAAGAGAGCCATATCAGGCACAAAGCCAACCGAACACAACATGACCATATCGGTCAAAGCTAAACCCAAGGTGAGGGGTGTCAGGCAACATCACAACAAAGGTTTATCATGCAAGACACCAGGGTTCATCTCAGCTTGGTCATTACTAACCTCCACATCACCATCATCAAAACCCTAATAGATCAAGAGAGTTGGCTCACCTCTCAACAATCAAGAGAGAGGGGTTTTGCATAACCTCCATCACATATTTAGGGCAATCATGATAGATCATATCCATATCGGCCACGCTCCCAACCTCTACTAGGTCAACATCCAACCAAGGCTCACCTATCAAATCCATGGTGAAAGAAGAGTGTTTCCTAAGCAACTAGAGTATAGACTCACCTCTCAACAACCAAGTGAGAGGAGTATTGCCTATACCACTAGAGCCGAACTCACTTCTCAAGACCAAAAGGAGAGAAAGGAGTTTTGCCCAAGAAACTCTACACACATGGTTCGGCCACCAAGGTCAAGAACACATCTATAACATGAACATATAGACATAAGATCAAAGATACCAACTAGAGCAAGAAACATATCTAAAAAGAAGCATATCCAACAAGATACATGGTCGATCAAGGTGAAGCATAACTTGCAATAAGAAAAGGAAGTAGTATAGCTACGGATATGAGTTATGTAACCCACCTTAAGCAAGCTCCAAGCTCCTAGCACCAAACTCCCAAGCTCAATCACCACCTTCAGCCACCTCAAGAAGAGAAACAAAGCTTGTAACCACCATGGCTGAAGAGCAAGCAAGAAAGAGAAGAAGAAGAAGAAGAAGAAGAAGATGCTAAGGAAAGAGGGAGAAGATGCTCACCAAAAGAAGAACAACAAGGCACTCTAGGGTTCGACCACCACTAGAGAAAGAAGAAGATCCCAAGGAGAAGGAGGAGGATCGACCACCAATCTTGCAAAGGAGATGTGTCGCCCACCAAGGAAGGAAAGGAAGCAATACCAACTAAAGGGATCCTAAGCAAGAGAAAGAAGAGGCATATATAGAAGAGGGTGAAGGAGAAACCAAGGTAATGTGTCGCCCACTTAGGGACACTTGTCCATGGGCAATGCCACCCCCTTATCTCACCCCATTCACATGTCCAAGGCAATTGCCACATGCAAGCATCATGCACCAAGTGTCCACAAGGGTGGTGACACAAATGAAGCCAAAGGTCAAGACGGGTCAAAGGCCGACACACCCATGGGTGATACAACCTCTTGCCCGACACAGCCTCATGGACCGCACACCTATGCCTGACACAAGGCTCCAAAGCACACCCTTACCCGATACAAGGTCCAACAAGGCAAGGCAAGACCCAACAAGGCTCAACCAAGCCCAAGGCAACTCAAGCAACGAGCCCAACCCTTCCTCTGAACTCTAAAGGAAGCAAGGAGAGAGAGAAACACCTCTCAAGGTGACAAACTTGCTCATCAACCCTAGACTTGGGTTATTTGCAAGTAGCACCTCCAACTCTCAACAAAGCACAAACAAACCCTAATCACCACTTGAGGTGACTAGCAAGCAACTAAACACCAAGGTTAGGAAAAGCAAATAGGATAAGCCCAAAAAGGAGGCCAGGGTCCTTACAGTCCATAAACCTCTACAAAGGGATTTCGCCCCCCCCCCATCCGAAGATAAAAGTGAGGGATACTTCCCCCTCGTCTCTTCCTCAAGCTCCCACGTGGCTTCCTCAATGCCACGATGATGCCAAAGAACCTTCACAAGAACCAGGTCCTTCCTCTTCAGCTTCTTCACTCTTCTGTCAAGGATCACTACTGGACCTTATTCGTAGGTCACATCTTCATCAAGCTCAACCTCAACTGGATGTATCACTGTCCCTGTGTTTGGATGACTTTTATTTAGCATATTGATGTGGAACACCGGATGTAACTTGTGTAACTCTGGAGGCAGCTCTAACTTGTAAGCTACCTTTCCAAAATGTGCTATTACCGGATAGGGCCCCATATACTTGGGTGCTAGCTTACCTTTCCGACCAAACCTCAGCATGCCTTTCTATGGTGAAACCTTGAGATACACTTTGTCTCCCACCTGGAACTCTATAGGTCGTCAGCAATTGTCTGCATAAGACTTCTGTCTGTCCTGTGCCGCTTTCAATTATTGTTGTATCACTTTGATCTTTTCTGTTGTCTGCTGCACTAACTCAGGACCCAAAAGTTGATACTCACCAGACTCATACCAACATAAAGGAGATCTGCACTTCCTGCCATATAAGGCCTCATAAGGAGCCATGTCAATGCTCTGTGGGTAACTATTGTTGTAGGCGAACTCTATCAAACTGAGATGCACGTCCCAACTGCCTAGGAACTGCAAAACACAAGCTCGAAGAAGATCCTCCAAAGTCTGAATAGTCCTTTCAGACTGTTCATATGTCTGCGGGTGGAAAGTGGTTCTAAACCTCAAATGTGTTCCCAACACTTTGTGCAACTATTCCCAGAAACAACTCATGAACTGGGGACCTCTGTCAGAAACTATCGTTGCGGGCACACCATGCAAATGCACTATCTCATCTACATACACCTGAGCAAGCTTCTCGGCTATATACATTATCTTTATAGGTATGAAATGGGCAGACTTTGTCAATCTGTCCACTATCACCCAAATAGAATCATGATTCTTAGTTGTCCTTGGCAGACCAACTACAAAATCCATGGTTATATGATCCCATTTCCACTACGGTAACAACATAGGTTGCAACGTACCTGCCAGCTTCTGATGCTTAGCCTTAACTTGTTGTCATACTACACACCTAGCCACAAACTCAGCTACATCTCTCTTTAATCCAGGCCACCAATACAGGTCCTTCAGATTGTGATACATCTTGGTGACTCCTGGATGCATAGCATACATCGATGTGTGTTCCTCCTCAAGCACTAGCTTTCTCAGATCATTAACATCGGGGACCACCATCCTACCATGATAACAAAGTAGTCCATCCTCAGACTCATGGAACCCATCATGCTTTTTGCTACCGAACTCTGATCTGATCAACTAAACTGAAGCATATGTCTGTTGTGCGTCTTTGATATTCTGCCTCAATGTAGGCTTTAATTGAATATGTACCAACAGTCCTTCCAACAAGGAAACTTCCATATACATGTTCATATGATGTAAGGAGACAAACATATCCTGCCTATGGCGTTCCAAAGAACTTAACTATGCTTTCTTCATCGAGCGAGAAGAAGGAGACTTTCTTCTAAGTGCATCATCTACCACGTTCGCCTTACCAGGATGATACTCAATGGTGCAGTCATAATCATTAATCAGCTCCATACCGCGACGATGTCACATGTTCAGCTCCCTCTGCGAGAAGATGTACTTCAGATTCTTATGATCTGTAAAGATCTGACACACTTCCCCATAAAGATAGTTTCTCCAAATCTTCAACACATGAACCACCGCTGCCAACTCCAAATCATGTGTCAGTTAGCTCTCCTCATTTTTCTTAAGATATCGCGAAGCAAAAGAAACCACATGGTCTTCCTGCATCAACACGCATCCTAAGCCTTTCTTGGAAGCATCACAGAAAACAACATAGCCCTTCCCAAGCTCTGGTAGCACCAACACTGGAGCACTAGTCAGCTTCTCCTTCAAACTTTGAAAAGCTTGCTAACAACAATCATCCTAGACAAAAGGTACATCCTTCTTGGTCAACTTTGTCATCGGTAACGCGATCACACTGAAGTCCTTTATAAACCTCTGGTAGTATCCTGCCAAACCCAAAAAACTACGAACTTTTTTCGACGTCTTCGGTTGCTCCCAATCTGTAACTAACTCCAACTTCTTAGGGTCCACTCTGACTCCTTTTGCAGATATCACATGGCCCAAGAAAGTCACTTCTTTCAACCAGAACTCACACTTACTAAACTTGGAATACAACTGATGTTGGAGAAGAAGAGTCAACGCTCGTCGAAGATGTTGTTCATTCTCTTGACTGTCCCAACTGTAGATCAAGATGTCATCTATAAAAACTACAACAAACTGATCTAGAAATGGACAAAACACCATGTTCATCAGATCCATGAAAGCAGCAGGTGCATTGGTTAGCCCAAACGGCATAACCACAAACTTGAAGTGACCATACCTCATCCTAAACGCTGACTTTGGTATGTCATCCGCCTTAATCCTCAACTGATGATACTCAGACCGTAGATCGATATTTGAAAACACTGTAGCGCCATGCAACTGATCAAACAGATTATCTATCCTCAGTAATGGGTACTTGTTCTTGATCGTGACTTTGTTCAACTGTCGGTAATCTATACACAGCCGCATCAACCCATCCTTTTTATTTACAAATAGGACTGGAGCGCCCCACGGTGATGTGCTTGATCTTATGAAACCTTTATCCAACAACTCATGTAACTTCTTCTTTAGTTCTGCCATCTCAGCTGGAGCTATCCTGTACGGTGTCTGAGCAACTGGTTGTGTTCCTGGCACGAGATTGATCTCAAAGTCAATCTGTCGAGGTGGGGGAACACTAGGGAACTCATCGTGAAACACATCTGCAAACTGTCGGACAACAGGCACCTCCTCAAGGCTAGGACCTTTTGCCTTGGTGTCCACAACGTGAGCTAAGAACGCCTTGCAACCATGTCGCAGCATCTTCTCTACCACCATAGCTGACACCAAACATGTCAGAAGAATCTTTCTATCTCCCTCGAAGATCCACTCCTCTCCATCATCATCAAACACTGCTTGCTTCGAACCACAGTCCAACACAATCTTATACTTTTCTAAGGTATCCATCCCAAGGATCACATCGAATCCATGCATATCAAGTGGTATAAGATCCACTTGTATACTGTGTCCCCAAAAAGATAGAACACAGGATGGACACACTTCTCAAAGCATCGAGGAACCATCAAGAGGGGTTTATAACAACAAGCTATCTTTCTTACAGCTAATAGGTAAAAGACAGCTATCAAGCGTACTACATGCGATAAAAGAGTGTGTAGCACCCGGGTCAACCAGAAAAGATATCAAGTAAGAAGAAGACAAATCAGAATGAAATAACTCCATCTGACCTGCCACCACTCGTGGGTTGACTATCGCCTCTGGCTGACTCATAGCATAGAATTGAGTCATTGCTTGTTGTCATCCATGTTCTCTGCTTCCTTGAGCAGATGATCCCGCTTGCGAGGATTGACCACATCCTCACCCTATGCTACCACTGGGCTACTGTCTATCTGACCCTTGTTGATTATGCCTCGGTTGCTGTGTCACTTCAACATCTTTCCTTGGGCGGTTTTGACCTCCAATGCCCGATCTGACCACAAAGATGGCATGACTGGTCTCACTGTTGTGGCCTAGACAGCCCTGTCACTATCACTGAAGTTGTATTATGCGCCTTCGACGGTGAAGAACCATATCCTCTTCCCTTACTCAGGGACCAATATGATGGTGCACTAGATACTCTTAACCCAGAAGGTGTTGAAAACCTTGGCTTCTTGAAGCCATCAAACCTCTGTCTCTGGAACAGAGCAGGCCTTTTCTTGGACATGGTCTCTCTCTCTTTTCGTTGACTAACCATTCAATCCTTCGGACAGACTCCACAAACATGGCAAACCGCTCCCAGTTCTCCAACGCAGCAGCAAGTGTTGTCAACTGAGCACTCAGACCTTTCTCAAACCGTCTGATCCGCTCGTCATCTGTTGCCGCCATGTGAGGATAGAACCTTAGTAGGTCCATAAACTTGGCTTTATACTCGGTGATGCTCATCGATCCTTGGCGTAGATGCTCAAACTGGTTGATCTTCTCATCTAGATACGTCTTCGGAAAGTATCTGCTGACGAACTCTCGTCGGAAAACGTCCCAACAGATCACCTCACTGGGTCACTTCTCCTCCTCGATGGCTCACCAGTGGCCAGCACTACCTTTCAGAAGGTAGACAGCGTGCTTGACTTTGTCTGCTTTGGGAATGTCGAGGATCTGGAAGGCCTTCTCAAGACCTGTCAGCCAAAGATCTGCATCTGCTGGATCAGCCGTTCCAGCATAATCTGAAGCTTTGACTCGGCGAAGCCGCTCAAAGGTCTTCCCAATACCCGATGTTTCACCATGGAGAGCATGTGCTCTCGGCAGAGGCACTGGCAATCTCTCTACCATGAGATTCATCGTAGCCATCAACTGCCCCATAAGCTACTGGTAGGCAGGGTTTTTGAGAATGGTTGGGTCAAGTTGGGGGACCTCAGGAATCCGATCTTCATGTGCCTTCACTCTAGCTCCATCAACTGATGTAGCCTCACTGCTCTCGACAGCATGTTCTTCATGGTTCCCAGACATCTTTGAGTTTTTTCTTCTACTGAGGGTAGAAGATTATTGTAAGAAAATCTAGAAATCGCACAAGAACAGACACAACCTAGTCCTAGATCCATGTAGACTCAGTGAACCTAGAGCTATGATACCAAAACTTGTCGTGACACATCCGTCAATCACACAAACAACGAAATGCCACGTGAAAATGTGCAGAAAACATCATAAACTACATATTACCGAAAATGCGGGTAAATTAAAACCATTTGCAGAAAACATATAAGAGAGAACTATTACATTCATATCCTCATCCTGTAAGGAAACATGTTATATAAACATTTACAAGCCTTGCTACGTATCCACAACTTATAGGATCAGTTGTCTTGTCAGCACATGAATTCATCACCTGGTTATACATACATAACAGGCCACATTAGGCCAGCACCAGGATATACAAAGCTATATCAGCTATACATCATAAAACATCGTCAAAACACCTTCGAAGACCTGAGAGTATAGGGATGACTCTAGGACTCTACTACAAAACCACCAAAACAGCAGCATATCCATCTCTTGCCTCCTACTACTCTTCTTGCTGCTTGGTCGCAACCTCATGACCACCATCACGTCTAGCACGATCACCTAAAAAGGTTGTAAACTAATAGGGTGAGACACATAGTCCCAATGAGAAACATAACTCCCACTGAAACTATACAACTCCAAAGAAGGCTAAAGCAAGTAAAGAAGATAACTAATATAAGCAGATTATATGGGCAGCATGCTCAGTAGATCTTACTGTATTATCAAACTTACCAAGATATCTGGGAGACATATAACCTGATTCTCTTTATGGAACATGATTGATAAGACAAGATTTATAAGATCTTACCACACAACATAAAGAACATATAAGTAACTGCAAGGTATAACAAGATCAACTACACAAGCAAGGCTTCAACCAATGTTCTGTGTTTTTCCTTAAGTAATAAATACTATTCGGCTGGATTACGTATTATTATTATGCCCTGAGGAAGTGAGTCGTACCACTCAAATCAAACCTTCGGCTGTGAAACCCAAGCCGGTGCCATAAAAGGTCGATGGAAGAGCCGGACTTCATGACCTCACCACCTCGTGGTCAGTGCACAAGTGCAAAACAAGCAGGACCGCAGTCTCATGCTTAAGTGGCCTTAGCCATAGGGTCAGGCTACCCTCTACCTAGCCCACCTTGGTATAGGTATCGGCGCTAGTGAAACTGAGCCACGGGCATGATCACTGTGATCTGAGCCATGAATGCATTCATGCTCTCTTATCACACATCTTGAGCCATGGGCATGTTCACCATGCTCCAACATATTGAGCCACGGGCCTGAAACCGCACTCTGGAGTCTACAATCAAATTTGCACTCTAACCTCCTCATTTTTGGTAGGAGAAACCACACATATTCAACAATATGTGCTTCCAGGTTAACCCGCAAGAGAACCTGTTTCACCATCACCAACTACTGATGATGATGGATCTAAGGTCAGGGCAAACTACATAATATGTTCCATTGTAATTAATTTGTATATTTTAAGTGGATTGTTGAGGCAATCAAGTTGTAAAACATACATAGCATTAAATTACATTATTACTATCATTATCACATCATCCTGGGATCTCAATCCCTCATCACAAGAAGCCATTGCCTCTCAAGGCATCATCATCTTACATCATTACTTGTGATAACAATCCCTCATCACATCATCAAGAGGATAAAACCTTACTGGGTACTCAGCCCTCATTAGGTCCTCAGACCTATCTCATCATATTAGTGATGCATGTTATCTTAGCAACAAGAATTATCATCAGGCAGCATTATTCAAACACATATACCTCATAGCTCTTATCTAGCTATGAATTCACCTGATTTACATGCATGGTTAGTATGCATATTAAGAGAGAGGTAACTTAAATCTCCAAACATAGATATTTATGATTATCATACTATTAGGGTTGAAGGCACATGATTGGATCAACATCCATGATTATGACTACATAACACACAAAGTTGTGTTCTGTCAACAATTTATGTTATTGTAATCAAACCATGAGCATCCACTGTGCACTATATCTTATGAACATAAACATGTATCTTATCATCTTATTTAGCACCATCTTTAGGTATCAAACATATCATTGGTCACAACCTATCATACATAGGTGTGATTACAAGACAACACATCACTTAGCTAGGGTTTCTAGGTTAAGCATAACCCTCACTAAAGGTACCAGCTATCCTTGCTGCAAGGGGTATCAGGAAGGGTATCAACCCTCACTAAAGGTCTATCGGCCGAGGCACTTAGCCACATTATCAGCCAACACAAACACAAGGATATATCGAGCAACAGGGCTTGATGTGTGTCGTGCAACCTGACCCAAGGGTGTGTCGGGAAACCACCACCATCAAGCGTGCAACAGCACAACGCCGCGTCGGGCAATGCCCAGACATGCATTGTAACATCCCTGACCTGGGTTATGTTTTAACCCTAGGTGTTTTGGCTTAATAAAGTTGATTAGATGCTTGCTCTTATATTTTTAAAAGTAATCAAGGCTCATGAGTAACTTATATTTCAATTTCAGTCCTTTTTTAATAATGTTGAGGCATTGTTTTGTTAATCTTAGACTAAAGTGAAAATTACCCGAGTTGAGGGGTTAGCTTGCAAATTACACATGATAAAATGTTCCTCTGATGTTGAGACATCATAAGAATGAATATGATGTAGTGGTATGGTTTTCACAAACTTGAGCATCAAGATAAAGCTTGTAGAGCAATCCTTGTGCATTAAAACCTAGTTTTGGTGTAATGTGCAATTTACCTAAAACCTAGGGTTCAATATGCAAAATACCACCTCTAGAGGGTCCCACATGTTTCTTGGAATCAATTAGAGCAAAGGAAATGAGAGGGGCGCCTCATTTGAATTATCTTGGAGGAGAGAGAATCTTGATATTAAAATAATCAAGAGCTAAGCATAAATGGGACTTTAATTTAATTTAATGCAAAAAGAAATAAATAATTGAGGAGCCCTTCAACCAAAAGTTGAGGGATGAAATAGAAAAGTGTTGGACGAGCTTGTGCCTTGCTATGGCACAACAATATCTAGGTTGAGTGGAAGCCCGCTCACATTAACATAATAAAAAGTATTATCCACTAAAAGTTGGATATTAGTATAAAATTCATTAAGGTGCTTAATTTCTTTTCCATTAATTCTTGGATAATGAAGAGGGTTTGCAAGATAATGAAGTGGGCTTCGTGGACAAGGAATTGAGGGGGAAGTGGTGGAAATAATTTGGAAATAAAGGAATTAAATCCATTTTCTCTTTCCTTGAAATTCCTTATACATGTTTCTTTTCCTACCCACTTAAGGATCTTTTCCTTGGAATTTCTTTTCTCATTTTCTTTGGCCGACCACGGGAGAGCTCAGGAACAAGAGGAGGACGACTCTAACCTGTTGGTAAGCTTTTGATCATCTTCCACCTTGGATTCATGGTGAAAACTCAAAATCAATGCTTGATTCTTTGTCTTCTTCACTCGATTTCCAATCCTAGCCAACTTGTTCGTCCAAAAGCTCAAGAACAGACCTTAGGCAGTTGCTAGAACTTCATCCACCATTATATCCATGGATCTTGGAGCCTGTAGATCAGATTTTGAGGCGGTTTTATAACTTTAACCCTTAAACATTGATATTGCATCAAATTCTCTATGATTTGTTGATTATTTCTTCTTTTTGGTACTCTTTTGATTCAATGTTGAAATTCCCATGAGAAACGGTTGTTGTTCTTGGATGCACAAAGGAATATGATTATGACATCATCTTGAAACATTTCCCAATAAATTATTAGGCCAAACGGTTTCCACAAAGTTGCTCAAACGGTTTCCCAACCGTTTGGGAGCAAACGGTTTCAAACCGTTTAAGGGCAAACGGTTTCACCAAACCGAATGAGAGCAAACGGTTTTAAACCGTTTGGAGGTGTTGACCAAGGTTGATCATTTGGAGAATTGTTGATAATATTTATGGGTAATGATCCACTAATTATAATTGATTAGTTTCAACTGATTCATTAGTTGAAGGACCATCAATCACCAAACCCTAATCGGGTTAAGTGCTGATTTCTAATTTGATTAAGTTAGAACTTTGGGTTGATTAACCCAAACGGTTTCAAAACCATTTGGGGATCACCCAAACGGTCTCAAGACCGTTTGAGGGTCACCCAAGACCGTTTGGAGGTCTAGGGTTGAGTATGGTTGGGTAGTTGAAGATCCAAAGATACCAAGTTGATTTGCAATCAAATGTTGATTTGGGGATCAATCCAATGATCCAAACCCTAAATGAATGTCTTGGATTTGAATGAGGAGATGGAAAAACGGTCTCAAGACCGTTTGGAGGTCATACAAACGACCTCAAGACCGTTTGAGGTCAGGTCATGTCCAATTTGGATGGTGGTCCAATGGTTTCAAAGTAACTAGTTTCACAATGATCAACATTGAGGGATCATCGATTCCAAACCCTAATCCAATTGATTCTAAACCCTAATTGATGATCAAATGAGGGTTAAATCAGTTGAAGGATGACCTATTAATCTCATTTTAAGTATGGTGTTAGGTTCAATTTATGAGTGGATATATGAATTCAACCGATCAGGGGATCAACTTTGGAAACCCTAAATCAACATGATTGGTGGAGACCATATTTGGTCCATTCAGTTTTGAGGAGGTTTGGACCAAACGGTCTCAAGACCGTTTGCGTCCAAACGGTGTCAAAACCGTTTGGGACCAAATGATCCCAAACCGGTTGAGGCTTAAACGGTTTTCAATTCCAACTTTGGCAATCAGTTTCAAGTACAACTTTGTCAAACGGTTTCAAAGATTAGCTTTACCAAATGGTTTCAATTGTTGGTTCAAGACCGTTTGAAGGTCTAAACGGTCTTAGATCGTTTGGAGGTAATACAAGAAAGACCGTTTGAGGTTTGATTGGTAAAGACCATTTGAGGTCTAAGTGACCAAGATTGTTTGGAAGATAATTAACCAAATTGTATGAACACTTAAAGTGGTTAAAGGTCAATTGTTTAAGTGAACAATAACATGATGTAATCCAAGGGTGATTATAATAATGGTAACCTTAATGAGATAGGGTGATTAGTACCATTTGAATAATTAATCACTAATGGTCATGATGGTGATGACATAATCCATGGTATCAATTCTTATTTCAAGTTGAGTGACTTAGCCTAATCAAATCTGAAGTAAGCATCATCTTATAGAAGATGAGAGAGAGGGGACTTCCTACATGAATGATAACCATATAATGGCTAAGTCTTAACACTTTCAATATGAATGAATGTGTAATTAGGGTATGATCCTTGATAGGGAGATCATGAAACCCTAATAATGAAGGTTAATGAATCATAACCCTAATTGAGGGCATTGATAGGTGAAATCCTAATACAAGATGATGGTATGATCTCAATTCAGGGTAATGACATAAGAAACCCTAATTCAGGGTATTTTGATGATCACTCCTACTTTGGGTGAATAGTAAACCCTAATTATGGGTTATTGAATATAAACCCTAACCTAGGGTGATGCAATATGAATAGTAAACCCTAATTGTGGGTTATTAAATATAAACCCTAATCTAGGGTGATGCAATGTGAATAGTAAACCCTAATTCCATATAAGGTGAATGAAAATGTGAAACCCTAATTCTAGATTATACTAGCATGAATCTCTAAAGTTGGATAATGAAATGATGAGTCATTAATCCTAATTAAGATAAGGGGATGATTAACCCTAATTGAAATGAAAAGGGAAACCCTAACCCTAGCAAGGGCATAGTGGTGTAACCCCATGAATAGTGATGTTATAATTGTTTTTCATTGTGCTGATATGAAATTGATGTATCTGTTATCATCTGTACTAATCATGCAGGTTTTATGAGTTAGTGAACATAGCCAGGTATGAGCTATGATGATTTGTTTATTGAAAGTACTTTATGAGCTTTGTAAGCAATGATATGCTATGTTGCCTAGTAATAGGTAACAAAAGAGATTATTAGGCTATAAGAGCCATGTGAAATACATGCATTGCAGTTATCATGTTCACACTGTCAGATGACTTGATGGCATTAAGTTACCTGTTAAAGTGGTAACAAGTGTTTTGATGATCTAAGGGTTTAAACACCCATATTCTTGATTTATGATGATGAAATGATAAGGGATTGAGATCCCAATGTTAATACAGTTGTGAAATGAACTTGATAGAAATAGTATTAATTCTTTATAGCAATTTTTATAATAGTTTGTGTTTGAAAACATGCTTGATGCTAAAAGAATACTGTAATGTACTTAAATAACCAAGTGAAATGATATCATGTAGAGCCCTGACCATAGATCCATCATCGTCAGTAGTTTGGTGATGGTGAAACAGATTTTCCTAAGGGAACTCCTGGAGGGCATACTATTGAATATGTGGGGGTTATGGGCGTGAATATCCTTATGTCCTAATGGAGGAATTGATGTGAGATAAACATTAAATCTCTCAATATTTCATTATATGTATATGTCAGGATGGATGTATCGTTAATCTCCCGATGATGATGTTATTGCCGAATCGATGTGAGATAAACATGAAATCTCTCAATTGCGAAGAGAGTACTGTAACATCCCTGACCTGGGTTATGAATTAACCCTAGATGTTTTGTCTAATAAGGTTGAGTAGATTCTTAATATTATCTTGGGAAAAGTAATTAGGCCTCATAAGAAACTTATGTTTCAATTTTGGTCTTGTTTGAGCAATGTTGAAGCAATGTTTGCTTATTTTGGACTAAAGTGCAAATTACCCAAGTCAAGGGGTTAACTTGCAAATTTTGCATGATAATATGTTCCTCTAATGTTAAGACATCATAATAATGAATGTGATGTAGTGGTATGGTTTCCACAAGCTTGGGCACCAAGATTAAGCTTGTAAAGCAATGTTGTGCATTAAAACCTAGTTTTGGTGAAAAGTGCAATTTACCCCAAATCTAGGGTTCAATATGCAAATTTCCACTTCAATAAAGTCCATAATGTTTCTTGGCATCATTTAGAGCAAATAAAATGAGAGTTACTTCTCATTTGAATTAAGATGGAGGAGAGAGAATCTTGATATTAAAATAATCAAGATTTAATCCTAATTGAAACCCTAATTCAATTTAGGGCAAAAATGAATAAAAATAATTGAAGGGCTTTCAACCAAAATGTTTTTTGTTGATTTTGAATAAGGATGGACGTTCCTTTGCAAAGATAAGGAACGAAAATATCTTAAGTAGGTGAAATTCCACTCACCTTATTATAAGGAAAAGAATTTCCACTCAAAAAGATATATTAATATTATAATGGATTAAGGTGCTTATTTTCTTTTCCCTTAATCCATGGATAATGGAAGGGAGTTCGGTGGCTTTGCGTTGCCTTTGTATGCAAGCAAACCAAGGAGGAAGAGGTGGTATTGTTTTTGGAATTAAATGCATTTTAATAAGGCATATTCTCTCTCATCAATTTCTTTATAAAAGTGCCATTTCCAAGCCCAAACCAAGGCCTTTTTCGGATTTTATTCTTCCCCTTGCTTGCAAAACAGACCAAGGAGCTAGGGAGGAGCCGGGAGAACGTCCCCAACATGTGGGTAAGCCCTTGACCTTCGTTCTCCTTGATTTCATGGTGGAAATCAAAAATAAATTATGGATTCCTTCTTATTTCGATCTCCTCTTCAACCCTAGCCAACTTTTGCAATCAAAAGCTTGAGGACGAGCCTAGAAGGAGTTTCTAGAGCTTCATCCACCATTAATGGCGTGAGCTTGGATCTTTGGAGCTCAATTGGAGGCGGGTTTTATAACTCAAACCCTTAAACATTGCTATTGCATCAATTCTCTATGCTTTGTTGATTGATTTCTTCAATTTGATACACACTTGTTTCTTTGCTGCAATTTCCATCAAGAACGGTTGCTGTTCTTGGTTGTTCGAAGTAAGGGGATGATGACATCATCCTATATGCTTATCCAAAGAAAATTTCCAAGCAAAACCGTTTTGATAGCTACTCCAAATCGTTTTAATTTGATTGGCTATGCGGTTTCAGCAAACCGTTTAAGGGCAAACGGTTTGAAACCGTTTGGGAGCAAACGGTTTCAAGACCATTTGAGATGGTTGACCAAGCGTTGACCGTTTGGGAATTTTGTTCCTAATTATGTAGGCTGATAACCCTACAAATTTGAGGGATTAACTCCAAAGGAATCGAGAGTTGAAGGCCAATCAATTAGGCAATCGAATTGAATTATGTGCTGGTTTTCAACCGGATTAACTTGACCTGGTTGAGCAAACGGTTTCAAGACCGTTTGAGATGGTTGACCAAGCGTTGACCGTTTGGGATTCCTTTTCATAATTATGTTTATTAATAACCCTCCAAATTTGAGGGATTAACTCCAAAGGAATCGTGAGTTGAAACCTAATCAATTAGGGAAACCTAATTGGATTAAGTGCTGATTTTCAATCTGATTTAATTGAACTTTTTGGGAAAACGGTCTCAAGACCGTTTGAGTGCGTTGACCGTTTGGGATTACTGTTCCTAATGATGTGGTCTAATTACTCACCAAATTTTAGGGATTAAATACCAAGGAATCGTGAGTTGAAGGCTAATCAATTAGGTAAACCCTAATTGAAAACAGTGCTGAAATTCCAAAGAGTTAAGTAGAGATTTTGGGTTGATTAGCCCAAACGGTTTCAAGACCGTTTGGGGATCACCCCAAGACCGTTTGGAAGTCTGGGGTCAAGTATACTTGACCAATTGAAGGTCCAAAGGTACTAATCATATTGCAATGTAGTGCTGATTTGTTGATCAACTCGATAGACCAATCCATGATGAATTTTCACTAGAGTCCAAAGGTTGGATGGGCAAACGGTCTCAATACCGTTCGGGACTCATCCAAACGGTCTCAAGACCGTTTGGTGGTCACCCAAGACTGTTTGTAGGTCTAGGATTGAGTATGGTTAGGTGTTTGAAGGTCTAAAGGTACCAAGTTGTTATACAATGCAATGCTGATTTGGTGATCAATCCAATGATCCAAACCTTAATTGGATGGCTTGGATTTGAGTGATATGATGGGAAAACGGTCTCATGACCGTTTGGAGGTCATCCAAACGACCTCAAGACCGTTTGGGGTCAGGTCATACCCAATTTGGATAATGGTTCAATAGTTTCAAAGTAACCAATCTTGCATTGATGAGTGTTGTTGGATCTTCGATTCCAAACCCTAATTCAATTGAATCAAACCCTAATTGATGATCAATTGAGGGTCAATTGAGGGTCAAATCAGTTTAAGGTTTACCTATTAAACTCAATTGAAGTATGAGTATAGGTCCAATTGATGATTGGTTCCATGAATTCAATGATTGAAGGAATCAACATTGAAAACCCCAATTCAATTGGATACCTCATGTCATTGAAGGTCCAATTGATCAAACCTTTTTGGAAACCTAATGTAATTAGGTGAGAGATACCCTTAATGGTACTAATCAATAATGCATAACAAATGCATGGATCCAATATATGATTAGTAAACCCTAGTTGAGGGTGTATCCTTATGAACCCTGGTTGAGGGTGTATCCTTATGAAACCCTAGTTGAGGGTGTATATTTATGAAACCCTAGTTGAGGGTGTATCATTGTGAAACCCTAGTTGAGGGTGTATCATTGTGATTGTTTATAGGCAACTTTATATTAAAGCCATGCCTTAAACTAAGATAAGTCCATATCATGTGAGATAGCTGGACAATTTTACTGTGTGGCCTATGCATTATATGCTAAGGGTGAGTATTCTGTGATGGAATGTATTAAGAGGGGAAATACCTTAATACAACATAAAGTTGGTTAACTCAAGAGGGTTTGAATTAATGAGAAATGGAGAACCCTAACCCTAATTTGGGGAAAAGGGAATGATAAGCCCTGTTTGATAGTGAACCCTAATTCCTGGTTAAGGAATGATGGTGTTACTATTGTATCACATGATGTGATGAATATCTTGTATGATTGTTATCATGCCTAATAACCATGCAGGTATGATGAGATGATGAATATAGCCAAGTTTGGGTTGTGACATTTATATAATAAATGTTGATTGGCTTTTTGTGCGTTGATGTTGTTGTTGCTTAATAAAAGTAACAATGTGTACGGATCTTATGAACAATGTGAATAAGTTGTTGCCTAGTGAGAGGTGACAAGATGTGAATGGCCTTGTGAGCCATGTGAATAAGTTGTTGCCTAGTGAGAGGTGACAAGATGTGAATGGCCTTGTGGGCCATGTGAATAAGTTGTTTCCTAGTGAGAGGTGACAAAATGTGAATGGCCTTGTGAGCCATGTGAATAAGTTGTTGCCTAGTGAGAGGTGACAAGGTATGAATGGCCTTGTGAGCCATGTGTGATGCTTGGGTAACAAGTATCATGTTTCTTTGTAGCATTTGTGTTAATAAGTTATGCTAGATAACTTGGCTGATGTTACATTTCTGTTATATATCTATAGTTCATTGATGATTATTCATATATGTTCTATTCATTACAAGTAGATGGATGAACTATGAGTCTACCATGGGTAGATGCAATGCTCTTATTGAAAATGGAGATTTTCTTATTCTGTTCTATGAAGAATAATTCTGCCTATTAATGTAAAAGTAACCCCTGCTCAGTTTAATTTCATAATCTGCTATAACAATGTTTCTGGCGGAGAGTTATATCTCTCGCTGGGGCAATTTACAATTGTCTCACCCCCGTGGGAAACATTTTTAGGTATGCATGAAAGGCAGAGCAGAAACCCTAGAACAGGGAAAGAGCAGCAGCAACAGCAACAGCAGGGACAGCAATAAGATCTCAGGTGGAGATATTGTCTGTCTAGTCATATAGATAGTAGTCCTATGTGTCGTCTCTGTACTCTCAGGTCCTCGGAGTTTTTAGTCAGTGTTTTTGATATATCAGTCTGAGGTTTTGGCTTGATGCCTCGAGATTTGTATGCTGCCTGCATATATGTTTATAAGGCAGCTGATGATGTAGTCTCTGGAAAGAGATGGTACAGGATATGTACGTTTGAAACAGAATGTATACGATATACAATGGCATTTGTTGGAAAAGATTTCCTATGTGTGGATCTCTTTGCAAAAAGTTTTAATTTTTAGTGATTTTCGCTAATCCGCTGCTTAATGAACGCTTCCGCATTAGTTAATATTGTTTACGCGAGACGGTCGCCACAAGTACAGCATGCCACTGTATCTCTAATAGCAAAGTTGCTCGTATACCCTGGAAAGCTATTTGGCAGAGATACGAGATGTCCTGCAAGATGTTCCTCACACTGACTGATGAGGATGAGGTCATAGAAATACGGCTCTTCTATTGACCTATGTATGGTACCGATTTCGATTTTGCAATGGTCAGTTGGAGTATGAGCGGTATACCTCATCTCCTCAGGGCATAAGTATGGTTGAAAAATGTAATCAGCCGTGTAGCATATTTGCTTAGGGTTGAATTATGAGAATCAATGATTGATGATACATTGTCTAATTATATCCTAGTTGGATAAATACTTTACATGTTCTTCATATTCCTTATTGAGTAAATGACTTGCTGCTTAATCAAGTATAACTGGAATGAATTGTATAGAGAATACTGTTCTACATAGTTTGATCAATGATTTACCTATTGTTGAATATTTATGATTCTTCTGCTCAGTGTTATTCTATTATCTACAATAGCAATGTTTCTGGCGGAGAGTTATATCTCTCGTTGGGGCAATTTTTCAATTGTCTCACCCCCGTGGGATTTAAATTTTTAGGTAGACACCGAGGAAAAGGTAGAAACCCCACAGTGAGTGAGCAGCTGCAGCAGCAATAACAAGGATAGCAGTGATCCTCAGGTGGAGACATTGTTTGTCAAGTCCTGTATATAGAGAGAGTCATATATGTCGTCTCTTTACTCTCAGGTCCTAGGAGTCAGTAAATAGTTTGATATAGATCTGAGATTTTTGGCTTGATGCCTCGAGATTTTTGTATACTGCTTATGTACAGGTTAACAGGGCAGTTAATGCTTGTGACTCTCGTGATGAGATGATACAGAGATGTACTGATGAATTAGAATGTAAATAACTTACTTTGGTTTTTTTATGAAAGAGTTTTACAGTTTGTGGATCTCTTTGCAAAAAGTTTTAATTTTTAGTGTTTTTTAGTAATTTCGCTGCAAACGATAAGCTTCCGCATTAGTTAATCTCGTTTTGTGAATCATACGCCACAATTTAGTGGTATCAGAGCTCTAGGTTCGCTGAGTCTACAGAAACAGTACTAAGGTTGTTGAGTCTGTTCTAGTGTCTTCCAATCTATCTGATAGTGTCCTCTTCTCATATAGGAGGAGAAGACAAACTAAAGATGTATGGATCACATGATGAACATGTTGCTAAAAGTAGCGTAGCTGCACCCGGAGGAGGTGCAAGAGACCAAAGAAGGGAGGAGCCTGTGCCTGAACCACCCTAGTTCAATCAAGCTGACATGGGGAACCCAGCCTTCCAAGCCATGGTTGGGCAGTTTATGGTTGCCATGACGCATATGACTGATAGGATGCCAATACATGCACCCAGGACACCTGCCCATGATGAAAGACAAGGAGCCGGCAAGATGTTTGAACAACTTCACCGGGTTGGAGCCACGGAATATGCTGGGACAGCTGACCCAGCAGATGCTGACATGTGGCTAACCGAACTAGAGAAGGACTTTAGAATCCTTCACATATCAAAAGCTGAGAAGGTTAGACATGCTGTGTAATATTGGTAATAATAATCACAAAATATGTGATCAAAAGAAAAATAACTTCTTCTACTCTATGGTCAATGGGCATAGCTTTCGATTTACTGAAGAGCATATTCTTGACATGCTCAACATCGACTTAGATGAATATCAAGACACTCTTGACCTCACAACTGGAAATCCACTCAATACATTTTCCCAAGGTGATAATACCGTCAGTCTTAGTGACATTAAACGAGCCATTTTTCAATCTAATACTACTTGTCACGAAGATTGGGGTACCTACTATGCCACAAAATATTGGTAATAATACTTCAATTTTCTATATAAAAATTGTGATCAAAAGAAAATTTAATTTATGATCACAAAATATTGGTAATAATAATCACAATATTACTCCCTTAGAAAATATATATATGCTCTACAAATTCAGTCTATCACTTACATTAAAAAATCAGGTTAAAAATCATTCACAGAAAGTCTGCCGGTCGACGAATTCTTCGACTGAAAACATCTCGGTCTACCTATCTCTTTCGACCGACAGACCTCAAGTAAATATTACATCAGATACACTTCCGGTCGACAATTATTCGACCGAGCCGATGTCAGTCAACAATTGTTCGACCGAGAATTGACCGTTGGGATATGACCGTTGCAATCCGACCATTTTATGACCGTTGCAACCCATCAGTCGACCGTTGGGGGGGCCGAGTGGCGCATCTGGGATATGACCGTTGCGGTCGATCGGTCGACAAATTGTCGACCGACCTGGTCACTGGATTGCTATAAAAAGGATCAAAAACGGGTCATTGTTACACAGTCTCATATTCTTACTTCCATAGCTTCTCTCTAGTGCATTCTTGTGCAATCCTTTAGCTTCTTCATCCCCAAGACTTTCTTGCTTCTTCTCCACCTTAAAGCAAAGAAATGGCTTCATCCTCTACACGTGGAAAGAAGAAAGTTGCTAGCAAGAAAGGAAGGGTGGCTACTCCTCCATTGACGATCATCAATGACATCCCCTTCGTCGACGCAGATGTTGGTGATCGCTATCTCAGGCTCTCCTCCAAAACTCCTCTTCCACGACGGCCGGTTGACGTCATGGACTTCCTCAGCATCATCGACCTGGAGGATCTTTTTGAGGTGCAAAATTTGAAAGAATTTCTTAACCCTTCCTTCCCTTCCTACTCTTCAAAAGTGGTAAATGAGTTCTATGCAAACCTAATCTCCCATTCCGAAAATGAAAATAACTTCTTCTACTCTATGGTCAATGGGCATAGCTTTCGATTTACTGAAGAGGATATTCTTGACATGCTCAACATTGACTTAGATGAATATCAAGACACTCTTGACCTCACAACTGGAAATCCACTCAATACATTTTCCCAAGGTGATAATACCGTCAGTCTTAGTGACATTAAACGAGCCATTTTTCAATCTAATACTACTTGTCACGAAGATAGGGGTACCTACTATGCCATAAATCTCAAACCTGCAGCTAGGATTGTCAATCTTATTGTTTCTACAAGCATACATCCTAGAGCAAACAAGTCTGAAGTCCCTATTTTTCGCATGTGTTTAATTTATGCCATTATCAAACGTATTCCCATAAATTTTATCCGCATAATCCTTAAGAACATGCTTGAGTTTTCTGGCAATCCCCCATATGCTGATTTTTGTATGCCAAATCACTCAACACTTTCTTAAAACACAAATTGAGGATATGGGATACACATGGGAAAGAAGACCACAAAAAATAAGCAAAAACACAGTAGAGAAAATGGGAATTGATTTTGGTCACAAGAGGGCCAGGACGGAAGGTGAGACATCTACTCAAGATATACCACCAACACCTCCTCCTACCAACCCATCCTATGATCCCATCCAAAACACCCTAACCTATGTTGCTGGGTCACAATATCATCTAAGCAGACAATTAGACTATAACCACCATGCCATGACCTACCTAAATCAAAGGATGCAAACCCTCTCTCCAAATCAACCAGATGAGTATCCTTATTCTTTAAATCCTGGCATGCTCAACCCATATAATCCATCTTACAACTACTACCAACCTCCACCTCCACCATCTACAGATCTCACACATACTCAGTTCTCCTCAATACAATTACAAGACATTGCTGCTCATTTCCGCTTTGATCGTGTTCCTACCTTCTTGGAAGCATATGCTTTAACCAAGACAGGTGCTTTGGAGTGGCAAACTTTAGTCCAATATTATGGAACTGAGCCATTTCTTGGAAAAGACCCTGATATTGATGAAATACTTAAGTCTTTCCAGTAAGATTTGGAGTGTCCGTTGTATTAGTAGTAATGAAATGATTATCTTTGCATGATTGTAATAAAATGGTTATCTTTACATGAAATTGTTATCTTTGCATGATTGTAAAAATTCCATGATTCAAATGAATTGGTTATCTTTACTGATTATATTGGATATTCCTCTATGGCATCATTTGAATATGGCTTATAAGACTATTCTAGTAGAGCATACAAAGTAAGGGGAGTAATAAATATGTCATAAATCAAAAAGGATGACATCTTTGCAAATACCTAAAATTTAGAATTGTGGCTAAATTGACCATCTATTAAAAATGAATATGTATTTAAGGGGGAGCAATACTTTTCATACAATACTTGTTCTTAAACTGATATCTTTTTGAAATGACAAAGGGGGAGAAATAAATATAAAACTTAATATTTGTGCAAAACTCAATCAATGAGTTTCAAAAACTCTTGGCTTTACATTGAGAGTTGTTATATTCCCTAAAGAATTGGATTTCATGTTTCATAATTCATGGGGAATAATAAGCACACATTTTACAAACAAGAGAAGAAATTTACAAAGGTAATCTTCAGGTATGAAACTCACATGTTTTTATACTTTCTTATTTTATATTTAGGAAATGTTTGTCATCTTCAAAAAGGGGGAGATTGTTGGCTAAATGGACATCTGTAAATCCCTTTGTTTTGATAATGACAAACATTTCATTCTTGTTGATCTAACGTGCTACTTGAGTGTTGCAGGAATAAGGTGGATGACAAAGCCCTAGGGAATCTATATGCTTGAATGATTGTAAATGTCATGAAATGTAATCAAATTTTAAACTTGTACAAATATATAATGTAAAAGTACTTAGACTTCATGTAAATCAAGCGTTAGATCTTCCCTAGATAAACACAACATTTAGATAGGTCATCCCCTTCAATAGTGTCACATATGCACACTCATACATACACTTAATGTCTTCATTTGAAACATTGAAACAGGGTCCATCTCGGTCGACAACATCCTCGACCGAGACACTCTCAGTCAACAAACTTCTCGACCGAGAAAGACCCAAGTAGCCGTTAGACACAACTGACAAGGTAGTTGGCAGTTGGAGATAAACGTTGCAAACACTTGATCCAGAGAGCCTATCGGTCGACAATCTCTCGACCGAGTAGGTGTCTCGGTCGACCATTTCTCGACCGAGATGGTCTCTGACAGCAACTGCAGAATTAATTAATTAGCCGTTGTTAAAGCAACTAACTTATATCTAACAGCTTGTTAAGCACTTAGAAACCTCTAGAAAGTGTCTAGAACGTCCTTAAGCACTTGTAGGACATTCCTATAAATAGGACATGCCTTAGGACACCTAAACTCACTTGATTACACACTTGAGCAATCTTTGAGCATACATTTACATTGAGAAATCTGTTTGTGAGCAATTAAGCATATTGGCAATTGGCTACTTCCTCTCCTAGCTCAAATTTCGTGTCCTATAGGCTATCATCTCCTAATCCACAGCAATCACATTCCATACACATTGGTTAGGAGATCTACACGCTTGATCTAGGCAAATCAAGCCTTGTGCTTCAAAGGATAAGTTGTAATTTCCATTTTCCTTTCTTGTTCACTATTATTGTTTGTACTCTCCTTGATACTCCTAGGTTGGAGGCTGCGGATTGGAGAGGTTGGAAGATCTTCTTGGTGAAGAAGGGGACCTTGAACTACTTCAAGAAGGCTGGTGCAACGGGAGGTTACTTCTAAAGAGGAAGGCTACTTCAAGGGGGACCTTGGAGTTACTTCAAGAAGGCTACCTCGGGTTGGTGCATCTACTTGAAGTGAAGGCTGTTCAAGGGGTGTAAGAAAGTATTGTATTTTGTGTAAATCCTTGTGAAGGTAATAAAATTAATACTTTCAAAATCCCGGTTGGGTAAGCAACCGGGTAGTGGATTGACAACCTTAGTATTTGCTAAGGTTGGAACCACTCTAAACACTTGTCTCCTTCTTCCATTTTCAATTGTGGTTGTTTGAGTTAAATAATTGTTAAAATAATTAAAAACTCTATTCACCCCCCCTCTAGTGTTTTTCAATTGGTATCAGAGCAGGCTTCAAGGAGCTCTAATCGAGTCTTGAAGTATGAGGGGTGGTGGTGTCTACAACCGCAAACAAAGGAAAAGTATGGAGCAATCTTCAACAAGTTGCAGTTGGTGCTTAGGAACAAGCCACACAACACTTGGTTGCCCGTGGAGGTCAAAGAAGGAGGATACGCATAAAGAATGCCTTATTGCTACAATAAGTGAAGAAGAAGAAGAAGAGGTAAGCCTTTTTTATTTATCTAAAGAAGAGCTAGTTGCTAGTCTTGAAGAGACACATAATAAATATATTGAGTGCAAGAAGAAATTAAAGAAACCTAATAAAGCAAATGATGAGTTACATGCTAAACTTCTTGCTCTTACATCTAAAAATGAAGATCTCAAAAAGGTTATTGAAGATCATAATATCAAGCTAAAATCTGTAGAAGAAAATTCAATCTTCTTTCTCTAGAAAAGTTAAATTTGCAAACTCAAGTGAACGATCTTAAAAAACAACCTGTTTTGTGCTCACATCTAGATTATGATACTATCGTGAAAGAAAGAAATTCATTATCATCTAATCTAGATCAAGAAAAGCTAGATATCAAGAAGAGAATGGATGAGATTGCTAAGTTACAACAAAAAGTTAGTAGTCTAAATAATAGTGGTATTCTTGATCAAATCTTAAATGATTCCTACCATCAAGTTGGAAGGAGAGGACTAGGTTAAAAGCCTAAGGGAAAATTTTATCATAAACCTAGTTGGAGAAAGACACAAGCACATCAATCTATATATATACCTAAAGGCACAAATACAAATATAACCAAGAACAACCTAGACCAAAATCATAGAAAGAGATATGAGGTTGATTCTATATGTTGTCATTATTGTTTGCGCCTTGGTCACTATTCCTTTTCATGTCCTTATAAGAAAAAGGATGTCGAGTTAGTTTGGGTTCCAAAACCTCCAAACTAAATGCACGGAATTAAGTTGAGATATGACCAAGGACCTTAGTTGATTATTTCTATGTCTATCTCAACTCAACATAGTAGCATAACAAATTAGTTCAAGTATCCAAAACATCTAACTGGGATATATACTAAAAACAAATTCTGAAATAATGCAGAACCATTCTCGGTCGAGAATCTGTCAACCGAGAACAATAGTCGGTCGAGAAATGATCGACCGATCCGATCACTGTTGTCAAAACTGAAATCATGCTTAGTTTGATAAAAAGAAATCTCTGTTCATATTTTCTGGTCTACCCATGTAGAAATTATGTGTTTTGACATCTAGTTCAAATAAACACAATCATTGCGGAATTATCATTATATGCTTTTATTATTCTATCATTACATCATAGATATGTTTTTCAGCTCATAAAGAAGATGATATGTTAGCACAAATAGATAATGATAATTGTATGCATTGATGATGCATAGGCAAGCAAAATGACTTATTGCTAATATGTTTCTTAGAACAAGAACCCTAATGTTTGCAAGAGCACAATGTTATAACATACAAATTTCTCAATTGGCAATTTTAAAAGACTTGAGATATTAATTGTGTTTTCATTTGATATTTATATAATCTACAACAAAGTCTTCTAGAAAAATCAAGGACGAATATTTTTCTTAAATATCAGTTAAAATGCTTCAAATTGATATCAAATCAAGTTACATGCAGATATATGAATGCTCAATTTGGAAATCTACAAATTTTTCTCTTGGTTGAAATGAAATTTGACCAAGGGGTGCTATGGTCGTAGTCAAAGTCGACCTAAAATAAGTTTGGCACAATACTTATTTGAATATCATTTTCTATATAAAAATTGTGATCAAAAGAAAAATTAATTTATGATCACAAAATATTGGTAATAATAATCACAATATTACTCCCTTAGAAAATATATATATGCTCTACAAATTCAGTCTATCACTTACATTAAAAAATCAGGTTAAAAATCATTCACAGAAAGTCTGTCGGTCGATGAATTCTTCGACCGAAAACATCTCGGTCTGCCTATCTCTTTCGACCGACAGACCTCAAGTAAAAATTACATCAGATACACTTCCGGTCGACAATTATTCGACCGAGCCAATGTCGGTCGACAATTGTTCGACCGAGAATTGACCGTTGGGATATGACCGTTGCAACCCATCAGTCGACCGTTGGGGGGCCGAGTGGCGCGTATGGGATATGACCATTGCGGTCGATCGGTCGACAATTAACCATTGCGGTCGATCGGTCGACAAATTGTCGACCGACTGGTCACTGGATTGCTATAAAAAGGATCAAAAACGGGTCATTGTTACACAGTCTCATATTCTTACTTCCATAGCTTCTCTCTAGTGCATTCTTGTGCAATCCTTTAGCTTCTTCATCCCCAAGACTTTCTTGCTTCTTCTCCACCTTAAAGCAAAGAAATGGCTTCATCCTCTACACGTGGAAAGAAGAAAGTTGCTAGCAAGAAAGGAAGGGCGGATACTCCTCCATTGACGATCATCAACGACATCCCCTTCTTCGACGCAGATGCTGGTGATCGCTATCTCAGGCTCTCCTCCAAAACTCCTCTTCCACGACGGCCGGTTGACGTCATGGACTTCCTCAGCATCGTCGACCTGGAGGATCTTTTTGAGGTGCAAAATTTGAAAGAATTTCTTAACCCTTCCTTCCCTTCCTACTCTTCAAAAGTGGTAAATGAGTTCTATGCAAACCTAATCTCCCATTCCGAAAATGAAAATAACTTCTTCTACTCTATGGTCAATGGGCATAGCTTTCGATTTACTGAAGAGGATATTCTTGACATGCTCAACATCGACTTAGATGAATATCAAGACACTCTTGACCTCACAACTGGAAATCCACTCAATACATTTTCCCAAGGTGATAATACTGTCAGTCTTAGTGACATTAAACGAGCCATTTTTCAATCTAATACTACTTGTCACGAAGATAGGGGTACCTACTATGCCATAAATCTCAAACCTGCAGCTAGGATTTTCAATCTTATTGTTTCCACAAACATACATCCTAGAGAAAACAAGTCTGAAGTCCCTATTTTTCGCATGTGTTTAATTTATGCCATTATCAAACGTATTCCCATAAATTTTATCCGCATAATCCTTAAGAACATGCTTGAGTTTTCTGGCAATCCCCCATATGCTGATTTTGTATGCCAAATCACTCAACACTTTCTTAAAACACAAATTGAGGATATGGGATACACATGGGAAAGAAGACCACAAAAAATAAGCAAAAACACAGTAGAGAAAATGGGAATTGATTTTGGTCACAAGAGGGCCAGGACGGAAGGTGAGACATCTACTCAAGATATACCACCACCACCTCCTCCTACCAACCCATCCTATGATCCCATCCAAAACACCCTAACCTATGTTGCTGGGTCACAATATCATCTAAGCAGACAATTAGACTATAACCACCATGCCATGACCTACCTAAATCAAAGGATGCAAACCCTCTCTCCAAATCAACCAGATGAGTATCCTTATTCTTTAAATCCTGGCATGCTCAACCCATATAATCCATCTTACAACTACTACCAACCTCCACCTCCACCATCTACAGATCTCACACATACTCAGTTCTCCTCAATACAATTACAAGACATTGTTGCTCATTTCCGCTTTGATCGTGTTCCTACCTTCTTGGAAGCATATGCTTTAACCAAGACAGGTGCTTTGGAGTGGCAAACTTTGGTCCAATATTATGGAACTGAGCCATTTCTTGGAAAAGACCCTGATATTGATGTAATACTTAAGTCTTTCCAGTAAGATTTGGAGTGTCCATTTTATTAGTTGTAATGAAATGATTATCTTTGCATGATTGTAATAAAATGGTTATCTTTACATGAAATTGTTATCTTTGCATGATTGTAAAAATTCCATGATTCAAATGAATTGGTTATCTTTACTGATTATATTGGATATTCCTCTATGGCATCATTTGAATATGGCTTATAAGACTATTCTAGTAGAGCATACAAAGTAAGGGGAGTAATAAATATGTCATAAATCAAAAAGGATGACATCTTTGCAAATACCTAAAATTTAGAATTGTGGCTAAATTGACCATCTATTAAAAACGAATATGTATTTAAGGGGGAGAAATACTTTTCATACAATACTTGTTCTTAAACGGATATCTTTTTGAAATGACAAAGGGGGAGAAATAAATATAAAACTTAATATTTGTGCAAAACTCAATCAATGAGTTTCAAAAACTCTTGGCTTTACATTGAGAGTTGCTATATTCCCTAAAGAATTGGATTTCATGTTTCATAATTCATGGGGAATAATAAGCACACATTTTACAAACAAGAGAAGCAATTTACAAAGGTAATCTTTAGGTATGAAACTCACATGTTTTTATACTTTCTTATTTTATATTTATGAAATGTTTGTCATCTTCAAAAAGGGGGAGATTGTTGGCTAAATGGACATCTATAAATCCCTTTGTTTTGATAATGACAAACATTTCATTCTTGTTGATCTAACGTGCTACTTGAGTGTTGTAGGAATAAGGTGGATGACAAAGCCCTAGGGAATCTATATGCTTGAATGATTGTAAATGTCATGAAATGTAATCAAATTGTAAACTTGTACAAATATATAATGTACAAGTACTTAGACTTCATGTAAATCAAGCGTTAGATCTTCCCTAGCTAAACACAACATTTAGATAGGTCATCCCCTTCAATAGTGTCACATATGCACACTCATACATACACTTAATGTCTTCATTTGAAACATTGAAATAGGGTCCATCTCGGTCGACAACATCCTCGACCGAGACACTCTCGGTCGACAAACTTCTCGACCGAGAAAGACCCAAGTAGCCGTTAGACACAACTGACAAGGTAGTTGGCAGTTGGAGATAAACGTTGCAAACACTTGATCCAGAGAGCCTGTCGGTCGACAATCTCTCGACCGAGTAGGTGTCTCGGTCGACCATTTCTCGACCGAGATGGTCTCTGACAGCAACTGCATAATTAATTAATTAGCCGTTGTTAAAGCAACTAACTTATATCTAACGGCTAGTTAAGCACTTAGAAACCTCTAGAAAGTGTCTAGAACGTCCTTAAGCACTTGTAGGACATTCCTATAAATAGGACATGCCTTAGGACACCTAAACTCACTTGATTACACACTTGAGCAATCTTTGAGCATACATTTACATTGAGCAATCTGTTTGTGAGCAATTAAGCATATTGGAAATTGGCTACTTCCTCTCCTAGCTCAAATTTCGTGTCCTATAGGCTATCATCTCCTAATCCACAGCAATCACATTCCATACACATTGGTTAGGAGATCTACACGCTTGATCTAGGCAAATCAAGCCTTGTGCTTCAAAGGATAAGTTGTAATTTCCATTTTCCTTTCTTGTTCACTATTATTGTTTGTACTCTCCTTGCTACTCCTAGGTTGGAGGCTGCGGATTGGAGAGGTTGGAAGATCTTCTTGGTGAAGAAGGGGACCTTGAACTACTTCAAGAAGGCTGGTGCAACGCGAGGTTACTTCTAAAGAGGAAGGCTACTTCAAGGGGGAGCTTGGAGTTACTTCAAGAAGGCTACCTCGGGTTGGTGCATCTACTTCAAGTGAAGGTTGTTCAAGGGGTGTAAGAAAGTATTGTATTTTGTGTAAATCCTTGTGAAGGTAATAAAATTAATACTTTCAAAATCCCAGTTGGGTAAGCAACCGGGTAGTGGACTGACAACCTTAGTATTTGCTAAGGTTGGAACCACTCTAGACACTTGTCTCCTTCTTCCATTTTCAATTGTCGTTGTTTGAGTTAAATAATTGTTAAAATAATTAAAAACTCTATTCACTCCCCCTCTAGTGTTTTTCAAGAACTTCCAGGTGTTCCTTCGCCCTGAGAAATTGATTTTGAAATTAATCTAATCTCGGGCACGCAACCAATAGCTCAAACATCGTATAGTATGGCGCCTGCTGAGATGGCAGAGCTCAAGACACAGCTGCAAGAATTGCTTGAGAAGGGTTTTATCCGACCAAGCACTTCACCTTAGGGTGCTCCGGTCCTCTTTGTTAAGAAGAAGGATGGATCGATGCGGTTGTGTATTGATTACAGACAGCTAAATAAAGTAACTATAAAGAATAAGTATCCTTTGCCAAGGATTGACGATCTGTTTGATCAGTTGCGTGGTGCAACTATTTTCTCAAAGATAGATCTGAGGTCGGGATATCATCAATTGCGCATTAAGGAGGGTGACATACCTAAGTCTGCTTTTAGGACAAGGTATGGTCACTATGAGTTCACAGTTATGTCATTTGGACTAACTAATGCACCAGCTGCATTCATGGAACTCATGAATAGAATCTTTCGACCTTTTCTCGATCAGTGTGTAGTCGTCTTCATAGATGACATTCTGATCTACAGTAGAGATGCTCAACAACATGAGCAGCATCTTCGTCAGGCTCTAACTTTGCTAAGAGAGCATAAGTTATATGCTAAGTTTAGCAAGTGTGAGTTTTGGTTACCAGAAGTTTCTTTTCTTGGACACGTGATATCTGCTTCAGGTATTTGTGTTGACCCTAAAAAGGTAGAATCTGTCTTGCAATGGGAACAGCCAAAGACACCAACGGAGATTCGCAGTTTCTTAGGGTCGGCAGGCTATATCTTTACCCTTAACCAAGTTGACCAGAAAGGATGTTCTTTTTGTCTGGAATGACAAGTGTCAACAATCATTCCAGTTGTTGAAGGAAAGGTTGACAAGTGCACCAGTGCTGGTAATACCTGAGCAAGGGAAAGGGTATATAGTTTTTTGTGATGCCTCTAAGAATGGACTAGGATGTGTGTTGATGCAGGATAAGCAAGTGATTTCTTTTGCTTCTCGATAGCTTAAGAAACACGAGGAGAATTATCCAACACATGATCTAGAGCTAGCTGTTGTAGTCCATGCTTTGAAGGTCTGGAGACATTATCTCTATGGAGAGACATTCCAGATTTTCAAAGACCATAAGAACCTAAAGTACATCTTCTCTCAGCATGAGCTAAACATGAGGCAACGCCGTTGTATGGAGTTAATCAAGGACTACGATTGTATAATTGATTATCATCCAGGAAAGGCCAATGTGGTTGTTGATGCATTAAGTAGAAAATCAGCAACACCAGCCTTAGATAGAGCACAGTTGAATTCTTTGGTGTGCTCTAGGAGGGATATGTTTATATCCTTGAGGCAATACAATGTACAACTTAAAGTATCATTGTTATCTGGGTTGTTAGCTGAGATGCACATAAAACCTACTTTGAGATAGTAGATTAAGGAGGCGCAGCAAGCTGATGTTGCAGTTCAGCAGATTAGATCAGAGTATGGTAGCGAGAAACGAGATGGTTTCCATGATTCAGATGATCAGGTAGCCTGTTATCATGGTAGAATGATAGTACCTGATGTTGATAACTTAAGGAAGTTAGTTCTGGAAGAAGCTCATTCTTCAATGTATGCTATGCATCCAGGAAGCACCAAGATGTATCATAACTTGAAAGATATGTATTGGTGGCCTGGTATGAAGAAGGATGTTGTTGAGTTCGTTATGCGGTGTCCAGTATGTCAGCAAGTTAAAGCTGAACACCAGAAGCCCACAGGAACACTGCAACCTTTACATATACCACAGTGGAAGTGGGATCACGTAACCATGGACTTCGTGGTTGGTTTGCCTAGAACGGACAAAGGTCATGATTCCATTTGGGTAATAGTTGATAGGTTGACAAAGACATCACATTTCTTACCAGTCAAAACAACCTATTCAGCGGAAAAGCTGGCACAGTTATATGTGGATGAGATAGTGCGGCTGCATGGGGTCCCAGTTACCATTGTTTCTGACAGAGGTCCCCAGTTTACGAGTCATTTTTGGGAGCGACTTCATAAAGCTTTAGGCACACAATTAAGGTTTAGTACAACCTTTCATCCTCAGACTGATGGACAATCAAAAAGGACTATACAAACCTTGGAGGAATTACTTAGAGCATGTGTCCTCCAGTTTACAGGAAGTTGGGATCTACATCTAAGCTTGATAGAATTTGCCTACAACAATAGCTATCAACACAGTATTGACATGGCACCTTATGAAGCTTTGTATGGTAGACGTTGTAGATCTCCCTTATGTTGGTATGAAACTGGTGAATATCAACTTTTGGGTCCTGATCTTGTGCAGCAGACCACCGAGAAGATTAAAATAATACAACAACAGTTAAAGGTTGCACAGGATAGACAGAAATCCTACGCTGCTAATAAACGTCGTAGACCTTTAGAATTCCAGGTTGGAGACAGAGTGTACCTCAAGGTCTCACCCTGGAAAGGATTTCTTAGGTTTGGAAGGAAAGGAAAGTTAGCTCCTAGATTTATGGGGCCTTATCCAATCATTGAATGGATTGGAAAGGTAGCTTATAAGCTGGAGTTACCACCTGAGTTGCATGAGTTGCACCCAATGTTCCACATTTCCATGCTAAGGAAATGTCATCCTAACACAGAATCATTTCTACAGCCTATGGAAGTAGAATTAAAAGATTATATATCATATGTTGAAGGACCTATGTTGATTCTTGATAGAAGGATCAAGAAGCTGAAAAAGAAAGACATTAGTCTTGTAAAAGTCCTCTGGAATCATCGTGGCGTTGAAGAAGCTACATGGGAACTAGAGGAAGAAATGAGAAGGAAATACCCTACTCTTTTCTCGTAATGTTTTGTTAATGATTTCGGGGACGAAATCCTTATAATGGGTGGATAATTTGTAACATCCCTGACCTGGGTTATGTTTTAACCCTAGGTGTTTTGGCTTAATAAAGTTGAATAGATGCTTGCTATTATATTTTAAAAGTAATCAAGGCTCATGAGGAACTTATATTTCAATTTCAGTCATTTTTGAATAATGTTGAGGCATTGTTTTGTTAATCTTGGACTAAAGTGCAAATTACCCAAGTTGAGGGGTTAACTTGCAAATTACACATGATAAAATGTTCCTCTGATGTTGAGACATCATAATAATGAATATGATGTAGTGGTATGGTTTTCACAAGCTTGAGCATCAAGATAAAGCTTGTAGAGCAATCCGTGTGCATTAAAACCTAGTTTTGGTGTAATGTGCAATTTACCCAAAACCTAGGGTTCAATATGCAAAATACCACCTATAGAGGGTCCCACATGTTTCTTGGCATCAAGTAGAGCAAAGTAAATGAGAGAGGCACCTCATTTGAATTATCTTGGAAGAGAGAGAATCTTGATATTAATGCAAAAAGAAATAAATTAATTGAGGAGCCCTTCAACCAAAATTTGAGGGATGAAATAGAAAAGTGTTGGACGAGATTGTGCCTTGCTATGGCACAAAAATATCTTGGTTGAGTGGAAGCCCACTCACATTAACATAATAAAAAGTATTATCCACTAAAAGTTGGATATTAGTATAAAATTCATTAAGGTGCTTAATTTCTTTTCCATTAATTCTTGGATAATGAAGAGGTTTTGCAAGATAATGAAGGGGGCTTCGTGGCCAAGGAATTGAGGGGGAAGTGGTGGAAATAATTTTGTAAATCAAGGAATTAAATCCATTTTCTCTTTCCTTGAAATTCCTTATACATATTTCTTTTCCTACCCACTTAAGGATCTTTTCCTTGGAATTTCTTTTCTCATTTGCTTTGGCAGACCACGTGAGAGCTCAGGAACAGGAGGAGGACGAATCTAACCTATTGGTAAGCTTTTGATCATCTTCCACCTTGGATTCATGGTGAAAACTCAAAATCAATGCTTGATTATTTGTCTTCTTCATTCGATTTCCAATCCTAGCCAACTTGTTCCTCCAAAAGCTCAAGAATGGACCTTGGGCAGTTGCTAGAACTTCATCCACCATTAGATCCGTGGATCTTGGAGCTTGGAGATCATATTTTGAGGCGGGTTTTATAACTTTAACCCTTAAACATTGATATTGCATCAAATTCTCTATGATTTGTTGATTATTTTATTCTTTTTGGTACTCTTTTGATTCATTGCTGAAATTCCCATGAAAAATGGCTGATGTTCTTGGATGCACGAAGGAATATGATGATGACATCATCTTGACACATTTCCCAATAAATTATTACGGCCAAATGTTTTCCACAAAGTTGCTCAAACGGTTTCCCAAACCGTTTGGGAGCAAACGATTTCAAACCGTTTAAGGGCAAACGGTTTCACCAAATCGAATGAGATCAAACTGTTTGAAACCGTTTGGAGGTGTTGACCAGGGCTGACCATTTGGAGAATTGTTGATAATATTGATGGTTAATTATCCACTAATTATAATTGATTAGTTTCAACTGATTTATTAGTTGAAGGACCATCAATCACCAAACCCTAATCGGGTTAAGTGCTGATTTCTAATTTGATTAAGTTAGAACTTTGGGTTGATTGACCCAAATGGTTTCAAAACCATTTGGGGATCACCCAAACGGTCTCAAGACCATTTGAGGGTCACACAAGACCGTTTGGAGGTCTAGGTTTGAGTATGGTTGGGTAGTTGAAGATCCAATGATACCAAGTTGATTTGCAATCAAATGTTGATTTGGTGATCAATCCAATGATCCAAACCCTAAATGAATGTCTTGGATTTGAATGCGGAGATGGACAAATGGTCTCAAGACCGTTTGGAAGTCATCCAAACGACCTCAAGACCGTTTGAGGTCAGGTCATGTCCAATTTGGATGGTGGTCCAATGGTTTCAAAGTAACTAGTTTCACAATGATCAACATTGAGGGATCATCAATTCCAAACCCTAATCCAATTGATTCTAAACCCTAATTGATGATCCAATGAGGGTTAAATCAGTTGAAGGATGACCTATTAAGCTCACTTTATGTATGGTGTTAGGTTCAATTGATGAGTGGATATATGAATTCAATCGATCAGGGGATCAACATTGGAAACCCTAAATCAACATGATTGGTGGAGACCATATTTGGTCCATTCGGTTTTGAGGACGTTTGGACCAAACGGTCTCAAGACCGTTTGGGACCAAACGATCCCAAACCGGTTGAGGCTTAAACAGTTTTCAATTCCAACTTTGGCAATCGGTTTCAAGTACAACTTTGTCAAACGGTTTCAAAGATTAGCTTTACCAAACGGTTTCAATTGTTGGTTCAAGACCGTTTGGAGGTAATACAAGCAAGACCGTTTGAGGTCTGATTGGTCAAGACTATTTGAGGTCTAAGTGACCAAGATTGTTTGGAAGATAACTAACCAAATTGTATGAACACTTAAAGTGGTTAAAGGTCAATTGTTTAAGTGAACAATAACATGATGTAATCCAAGGGTGATTATAATAATGGTACCCTTAATGAGATAGGGTGATTAGTACCATTTGAATAATTAATCACTAATGGTCATGATGGTGATGATATAATCCATGGTATCAATTCTTATTTCAAGTTGAGTGACTTAGCCTAATCAAATCTGAAGTAAGCATCATCTTATAGAAGATGAGAGAGAGGGGACTTCCTACATGAATGATAACCATATAATGGCTAAGTCTTAACACTTTCAATATGAATGAATGTGTAATTAGGGTATGATCCTTGAGAGGGAGATCATGAAACCCTAATAATGAAGGTTAATGAATCATAACCCTAATTGAGGGCATTGATAGGTGAAATCCTAATACATGATGATGGTATGATCTCAATTCAGGGTAATGACATAAGAAACCCTAATTCATGGTATTTTGATGATCACTCCTACTTGGGGTGAATAGTAAACCCTAATTGTGGGTTATTGAATATAAACCCTAATCTAGGGTGATGCAATGTGAATAGTAAACCCTAATTGTGGGTTATTGAATATAAACCCTAATCTAGGGTGATGCAATGTGAATAGTAAACCCTAATTCCAAATAAGGTGAATGAAAATGTGAAACCCTAATTCTGGGTTATACTTTATAGCATGAATCTCTAAGGTTGGATAATGAAATGATGAGTCATTAATCCTAATTAAGCTAAGGGGATGATTAACCCTAATTGAAATGAAAAGGGAAACCCTAACCCTAGCAAGGGCATAGTGGTGTAACCCCATGAATAGTGATGTTATAATTGTTTTGCATTGTGCTGATATGAAATTGATGTATCTGTTATCATCTGTACTAATCATGCATGTTTTATGAGATAGTGAACATAGGCAGGTATGAGCTATGATGTTTTGTTTATTGAAAGTACTTTATGAGCTTTGTAAGCAATGATATGCTATGTTGCCTAGTAAGAGGCAACAAAAGAGATTATTAGGTTGTAAGAGCCATGTGAAATACATACATTGCAGTTATCATGTTTACACTGTCAGATGACTTGATGGCATTAGGTTACATGTTAAAGTGGTAACAAGTGTTTTGATGATCTAAGGGTTTAAACACCCATATTCTTGATTTATGATGATGAAATGATAAGGGACTGAGATCCCAATGTTAATACAGCTGTGAAATGAACTTGATAGAAATAGTATTCATTATTTATAGCAATTGTTATAATGGTTTATGTTTGAAAACATGCATGATGCTAAAAGAATATTGTAATGTACTTAAATAACCAAGTGAAATGATATCATGTAGAGCCCTGACCATAGATCCATCATCGTCAGCAGTTTGGTGATGGTGAAACAGGTTTTCCTAAGGGAACTCCTGGAGGGCATACTTTTGAGAATGTTGGGGTTATGGGCGCGAATATACTTACGCCCTAATGGAGGAATTGATGTGAGATAAACATTAAATCTCTCAATCCTTCATTTTATGTATATGTCAGGATGGATGTATCATTAATCTCCCGATGATGATGTTAATGTCGAATTGATGTGAGATAAACATAAAATCTCTCGATTGCAAAGAGAGTACAACATGCCACTGTATCTCTAATAGCAAAGTTGCCAGTATACCCTGGAAAGCTATTTGGTAGAGACACGAGATGTCTTGCAAGATGTTCCACACACTAACTGAGGAGGATGAGGTCATAGAAATCCAGCTCTTCTATTGACCTATGTATGGTACCGATTTTGATTTCGCAATGGTCGGTTGGAGATGAGCGGTATACCTCATCTCCTCAGGGCATAAGTATGGTTGAAAAATGTAATCAGGTGTGTAGCATATTTGCTTAGGGTTGAATTATGAGAATCAATGATTGATGATACATTGTCTAATTATATCCTAGTTGGATAAATAGTTTACATGTTCTTCATATTCCTTATTGAGTAAATGACTTGTTGTTTAATCAAGTATAACTGGAATGAACTGTATAGAGAATACTACTCTACATAGTTTGATCAATGTTTTACCTGCTGTTGAATATTTATGATTCTTTTGGTCAGTGTTATTCTATTATCTGCAATAACAATGTTTCTGGCGGAGAGTTATATCTCTCGCTGGGGCAATTTTTCAATTGTCTCACCCCCGTGGGATTTAAATTTTTAGGTAGATGTCGGGGAAAAGGTAGAAACCCCACAGTGAGTGAGCAGCAGCAGCAGCAACAGCAAGGACAACAGTGATCCTCAGGTGGAGACATTGTTTGTCAAGTCCTGTATATAGAGAGAGTCCTATGTGTCGTCTCTGTACTCTCAGGTCCTATGAGTCAGTAGATAGTTTGATATAGATCTGAGATTTTTGGCTTGATGCCTAGAGATTTTTGTATCCTGCTTATGTATAGTTTAACAGGGCAGTTAATGCTTGTGACTCTCGAGATGAGATGATACAGAGATGTACTGATGAATTAGAATGTAAATAACTTACTTTGGTTTTTTTATGAAAGAGTTTTACAATTTGTGGATCTCTTGGCAAAAAGTTTTAATTTTTAGTGATTTTTAGTAATTCCGCTGCTAACGATAAGCTTCTGCAGTAGTTAATCTCGTTCTGTGAATCATACGCCACATGCATCCTCATAATGGGCGGGGTGACGCTGCGTCGTGCAACGGGGGCCATAAGGTGTATTGTGCAACTAACTATATCGGCTAAGACCCTATTGGCTAGCTAGGGTTAGGGTTTATATCGGGCAGCCTTCTACCATAACGGCCAAAGACATAACGCCCAAGCTCCACATTGTAACACCCACCATGTACACATCACCAAATGATACAGGGGCGCCCCAAGGAAGCCTATCGTCCAAGAAGATCAAGCACTCCATATCGGTCACCAACTAAGGTTCACCACTCAACCCATATCGGGCAACTCAAGACCAACCCAACTTGTGTCGCCCAAGGCACCAAACAGAGATAACAACTAAGCACCATATCGGCCAAGGGGATAATACCTACTAGGGCAAAGGGTCATCTCAGTCAAGGCATATTGTCCAAGTTCCTCAACAAGGTCAAGAGGGCCATATCAGGCACAAAGCTAACCGAACACAACATGACCATATCGGTCAAAGCTAAACCCAAGGTGAGGGGTATCAGGCAACATCACCACAAAGGTATATCGTGCAAGACACCAGGGTTCATCTCGACTTGGTCATTACTAACCTCCAGATCACCATCATAAAAACCCTAATAGATCAAGAGAGTTGGCTCACCTCTCAACAATCAAGAGAGAGGGGTTTTGCACAACCTCCATCACATATTTAGGGCAGATCACATCCATATCAGCCAAGCTCCCAACCTCTACTAGGTCAACATCCAACCAAGGCTCACCTATCAAATCCATGGTGAAAGAAGAGTGTTGCCCAAGCAACTAGAGTATAGACTCACCTCTCAACAACCAAGTGAGAGGAGTATTGCCTATACCACTAGAGCCGAACTCACTTCTCAAGACCAAAAGGAGAGAAAGGAGTTTTTCCTAAGAAACTCTACACACATGGTTCGGCCACCAAGGTCAAGAACACATCTATAACATGAACATATAGCCATAAGATCAAAGATACCAACTAGAGCAAGAAACATATCTAACAAGAAGCATAGCCAACAAGATACATGGTTGATCAAGGTGAAGCATAACTTGCAACAAGAAAAGGAAGTAGTATAGCTAGGGATAGGAGTTATGTAACCCACCTTAAGCAAGCACCAAGCTCCCAAGCTCAAGCACCACCTTTGGTCACCTCAAGAAGAGAAACAAAGCTTGTAACCATCATGACCGAAGAGCAAGCAAGAAAGAGAAGAAGAAGAAGAAGATGCTAAGGAAAGAGGGAGAAGACGCTCACCCCAAGAAGAAGAACAAGGCACTCTAGGGTTCGACAACCACTAGAGGATGAAGAAGACCCCAAGGAGAAGGAGGAGGATCGGCCACCAATCTTGCAAAGGAGATGTGTCACCCACTAAGGAAGGAAAGGAAGCAACACCAACTAAAGGGATCCTAAGTAAGAGAAAGAAGAGGCATATATAGAAGAGGGTGAAGGAGAAACCAAGGTAATGTGTCGCCCACCTAGGGACACTTGTCCATGGGCAATGCCACCCCCTTATCTCGTCCCATACACATGTCCAAAGCAATTGCCACATGTAAGCATCATGCACCAAGTGTCCACAAGGGTGGTGACACAAACGAAGCCAAAGGTCAAGAAGGGTCAAAGGCCGACACATCCATGGGCAATACAACCTCTTGCCCGACACAGCCTCATGGTCGGCACACCTATGGCCGCACAAGGCTCCCAAGCACACCCTTGCCCGATACAAGGTCCAACAAGGCAAGGCAAGGCTCAACCAAGCCCAAGGCAACTCAAGCAACGAGCCCAACCTCTTGTCCATGGGCAATGCCACCCCCTTATCTCGTCCCATACACATGTCCAAGGCAATTGCCACATGTAAGCATCATGCACCAAGTGTCCACAAGGGTGGTGACACAAACGAAGCCAAAGGTCAAGAAGGGTCAAAGGCCGACACATCCATGGGCAATACAACCTCTTGCCCGACACAGCCTCATGGTCGGCACACCTATGGCCGCACAAGGCTCCCAAGCACACCCTTGCCCGATACAAGGTCCAACAAGGCAAGGCAAGGCTCAACCAAGCCCAAGGCAACTCAAGCAACGAACCCAACCCTTCCTCCCAACTCTAGAGGAAGCAAGGAGAGAGAGAAACACCTCTCAAGGTGACAAACTTGCTCATCAACGCTAGACTTGGGTTATTTGCAAGTAACACCTCCAACTCTCAACAAAGCACAAACAAACCCTAATCACCACTTGAGGTGATTAGCAAGCAACTAAACACCAAGGTTAGGCAAAGCAAATAGGATAAGCCCAAAACGGAGTTCAGGGTCCTTACATTTGGTCTGAAGCTTAATTCTTGTATGTATGTGCATGATCATGACCCTTACACATGGTTGATGGTTACTTACCCCAAACACCCAACGACCTTCATTTCTTATTAAAATTGCAATTACTTTCATGTTAGGCAGTCATAGTGTAATTAGCTTCCTTTCTTGTTTCCGTAGTTTAATTTGCATAATTGAGATTAATTTCTTGAATAGTGTTAGTTCATGCTTTTGCATTGCTTAATGTTAATTAGGATCGATATTGCTTAGTGTTTGTTACTCTCTTAACTTGTCACTTAGCCTTAATTGTGTTAATCTAGGCTTATTTCTTGCTCCCTTTCAGTTCTAGCACCCATAATATAATCAACATACCCCCAATCAAACCCTAAAAACAAAGGATGCATCTAATTTTTATATTTCAAAGTGAAACACCTATTACAGTCTCATTGTGTGTGAATTGACCTATACTTGGTCTGAAATCATATGAGTGTTAAGAAACCTTTCGTCCACATAAATGAAGTTCAATTTTTGTTCAGTGTTACCAAACGTCAAACTTTAGATTACTTGTTGATTGTCGTTGCCAAGCATGTGCTATTACATTATTGGTAAAAAAAATAACATGCAAACGAGAGAATAGCAAAGGCACATCTCGGATTACACAATTCCAATAGCATAATATATTTCAAAATACATATATTAAATCATGTATAGAGTTGTGTAGAATATTGGTGATATATAGTAAAATTCATGTACAACTTCACAAATAAAGACATCAACAAATGTCAAATGTATGACTTTAATTAATGATTTTTTTTTACATCAATACATGTCAAGATGTTACAAATAGATTTTCATTAGTCTAGTTTACATGCTCGTAGCTTAGTTGGATTAGGATTTTTTTTATCCAAACAAAACTAGAGTGAAACTGCACCCAATTCGGTCTAAGTTGTCAAACAAAATTGGACTATAATCTGAAATTCCAAACTAACCGTGACTATCCCCGTCCAAACTGCAAAATTCCAGTCTTCACACACTTGTAGCTTAGTTGGATTAGGATTTTTGCCATCCAAACAAAACTAGAGTGAAACCGCACCCATTTCGGTCTAAGTTGTCAAATAAAATCCGACTATAATCTGAAATTCCAAACTAACCGTGACTATCCCATTCCAAACTGCAAAATTCCACACACAGAAAGAGAATAAATTAATTCATAATCACACCAAAACTAGTGAACCTTACAACTCAGAAGCTCCCCTTTAATCCCAACATTTTTTTTTTGCTACCTCGTACCTACTTAGTGGGTCCCCTCACTCAGTCGGTCACCAAATCCTATATACATATAATAATATTGAGATTTTCAACGCAAGCATCCATTAGCGGGTGTGCCGGACATTCTGAGATCTAATTTTCTTCTTGTTTGTGGCTGGGATGCGGCTGATGAAGTCAGTCACATTAATATTCATCACATTACGATTGTATAGAGAAATCTTCATTATATTATACCATCTTTTGCTATTTCTCCTTTTTTTCTACCATGTCTAGAAAAGTAAATTACTTACGTAGTGATTATCATTCTTTTTCCTATATATTGTCATCGTATAGCGGTTTAGTAATCCCTTCGTCTTCCTTGATGAACAAACAAGCTTTGGCGTTAAAAAGACATGCAATCATGGCCTTCTGTCCAAAGCAGCAGTTTCAAATGGAAGTACTCAGGCTGTCTTCAACTTGTGGAGATCGAATTTTGTTATGCATACAAGTGCTCGTTAGATGAAGAATTTCAGCAAGACTTGCACCGCCGTGAACAGTAATTCACACGCTTAGTCAACACCTGTGAGTGGAGGTGCTTGTGCTACAAAATTACTATCCACAACTTCTCCTGTGATTGGGGTAGCCATTACACTGGCTAGTTGCTGATCACCATCCACAGAAGGCTTGATGAACAGAATGAATATCATATTGTTGATTAAGGTTACAACAAGGAGGGCGACTGCAGAATATGCCAGAAACGACTGTGACACTTCCGGCATCTCTTTAGCCCTCGCATCCATATCGGAATCTGCAAAACAGGGGAAAAACAAGGAATAAGTGTAAACACGGCTACTGAATCTTATTAAGAAAAAAAATTATCAATCAGAACAAAAGACAAAATAGATAGAGTTGATAAATCTGGTACACATAATATTGAAATTGATCTTGGTCATGGTTCGATTCTAAAATTATCTAATGTTCAGGGGGAGATGTGTAAAATGGTTTGTTGAGACGTGCAACTGCATGGTAAAAGTTTTTTAGGGCATTTTGCAGCATGCTAGTGGATGGACCATGTAAAATCAATAGGAAACGCTAGTGCTATTTTGCAACATCATGGATCTCCAGTTTGTTGCGATCAGTAAGCATGTGACTACTGCTTACAGAATTTGCAGCATTATATTTTCAAATTCTAAAATCAGGAATGCCACTCAAGTACACACTTAATTCTGTAGTTCCTAAAATTAGCTTTCCAAAGAAAGAACTGTCCAGGATGCATATTGTTATTCTCACAACCAAGAAAATTTACAAACAAAAACAAATGTTCATTAGATCCAGATGTCTGGTAACATGGAATCTTGTTTTTCAAAACATGGACAATTTTAAAGGCATGGTGTAGGGGATCATGCAAATGAGGTTGAGACATGAGTCATGGAAAAAATGACTGCAGGGTAGGGTTTCTTTGGGCACTTGCACCATAGTAACAAAAGTCTTCACAATTTACCAAAAATCAGGTGATTTTTCAGCGATGTTATAGGCTACCAAATGTTCATCGTGATTGATATGCCAGCCCCGATTTTTCATGACTTTTCACGATTTATCTCGCTTTTCACAATTCTTACTGACTTTTCACGATTTTTCACAATTTTTCTCTTTTAAGTCGCTTGCTCTTTTTTTACTAAACTATGTACAAAAAATTCTTGATATACACTAAACCTCCAACCCCCCACTTCTCTGGACAGTTCATTGTTATTGCTCAACTATTTTTTACTTCTTTTCCTACTTTTTCACTCACTAAAATTTTAAAAAAGGCAATTCATTCATCCCGTTGCCAGGGGTTTTGAACTCAGTGTCCTCTCGGTCATACAACATTAATTTTACCACTCGGGTTCCACTACATTGGCTGTGACTCACTAAAAATGTATGTCTTGTAACCTTAATTGCATGCATCAGATATGTATGTATATACATATATACATAAATTTATCTATATATGTATATATACATTCATATATATATATGTATGTGTACATACTTATATAACCGACTTATTCTCGATTATTTCCGAATAGTTGACCAAACTTTGACCAAAATTTATTGATTTTTTTACGATTTTTCTCGATTTTTTCCCAATCCCGGTTTTTTCCAGCCAGCCGAAAAATTGCCGAATCCCGAACTTGTCACTATGCTTTGCACCATGTCAGCGAATGGAATATGTAAACGCAGACTGGAACACCTATTTTAATGACAGATGTGATGGACCACAAGTTTGTTGCAACATTTGAATTTAAAAATTGGTATCTAACTCACTGCAATTTATCAACTGTGGATCATATGTTATGGCTTTCCAAGCGCAGAGCTGGGAAAGATGCATGTTTTGATTATTTTGATATCATTGTCAAGGAATGTGGACGTAATAAGCTTTGGGAGAATTAACCGCCTTGGAGATCTTGCCGTCTTGCGGGTGAAGATGATTGAGGCCAGGTGGACTGGTGGAGTGGATGTCCTGGGATGGATGGCTGCAAGGTCGGGTGAGGTATTGCAGTTCTGAGCAATAGGTGGGTGGAGAAGCACTGAATTCATACCTTCATCCAATTGGAATTGTGTTTCGATTTCTGTCTCAGATGAGCATATAAGACCAAAAATCACACAATGATCCAAAACTTAGGCAACCCTAGATCAGCCTACAATATGGACATCTACTTCCCCTAGCTCTTGACCACCTCGAACCTTTTTGCATTCTAGACAAGTCACAAATTTACTGGTACTAGAATTTCTGCTACGCTATCCCACTGGGCAAACTTCAGCCATCACATGCGGCTGTGTTACCCTCACCCTGTTAAAGCATGTACAAGAGACCTGTCACTGCATTCCATCAATGTATATGTTGACTCAAAACCATGAGAAGCTTTACAGCGAGTTTTGCGCACTTGGGGAAAGAGAAAGAAGTTTTAAACTTTATGCAGTGTTGAGTTAGAAGTTCTAAATAGCCATGACTTTCAAACATTCCACCAAACTTCAATGTAATTCTCTACAGTAAATTAAAAAAAATTCCAGCAAGCAGCAAATGCTCAAATCATCTGTTTCCGTCAGCAACATATACAATCAACTCAGATTGCTTGGATTATCAATACCATTTTTTGGTTTACAAAATACGACTGTTTTCTTTATAGTTCCTCATCCATGCAAGATATCTTAAATTATATTTCTTTCTGTAGAGGCAAGATTATATAGCACAGAGGAGAACAGTGGCACACCGTGTTGTGCGGAAGCTAACAACAGAGAAATGAAATGGTTTATGTGCAAAAAGTGGTTTTTATATGATAAGACACTCGACGTTTTAGGATAGCCTCCTTATTATTTAATCTAGTTGCATACAAAAAAAAATTGTTACATTAGCGGAATAAGGGGAAAAGGCATCTCTTCATTATATGCAGTTATTCGGGCACCGCTTAAATATAAACTGTATTCCAACTTGTTCCTGACATAATAGTGTTTCTTATACAGACATTTTGGTCTCTGATTTCAAACTGATTCAGTGATTGACAAATGGGTTTCTTTCATTCAAAAGAGCATGGGGTCTGAGCTCAATTCTTTCTTGCATACCAGACATTAATGATTCTACACCATTAAAAACAGGTCAGAGTATCTTCTCGCATATTCTGGTTCAACTACGGACATCAACCAATATCACTAACTCTAGCGCATTCTACAAGACAAATTACTTTCCTGCTAAATTTAATAGATCAGGAAAATACTCTGCCAGCATTAAGTCACTGCATCATCTTCCACGTTGAAAGAAATAGAGTCTCACTGCCAAAAAAGAGGAACTTCTAGCCAAGCATCAAGTCCAGCCATTTGGAGTGCAGTTACACATCAAATGAAATACGCATCTCCGAGCTCAACAGTTACTACATGTTAGGATGTTGATTCAAAATACAATTCTTGATAGAAATGCTTACTTGCTTAATCACCCTAATATAATGCTCTATACTAAGATAACCATTAGGAACCTTCTCTAACGTATATGGGCAGAGACAGATCTTCAAGCTTTATAAGTCTTTGCAGTTACTCACTAGCTGAAGGCTAGAATTTTGTGTTTCATAACGCACTGTGCTACTACATTTATGAAATCCCCCATTTTCTCCCTTTCAAATTCATCAAGCTAAACCATTCCAGTGTATGGAGAGTGGTTTGAGATGTACTTATATCTCTTTGGACTATGTAGAGCATGCTGCAGGATTTCGACTTCGTGTCGACTTCGCTCGGTGTGGAAGTGAAAGTTTGTGGAAACTTCGAGGAAGTTTAGATGCAACCTTCGAAAAACTTCGATGCTGATTTTTGAAAAAAAATGATGTGATTTGAAGGAAACTTTGATTGAAAACTTCTAATTATATTATACCTCTACTTATAATTGTTAATTTAACACAAAAGCATGATTCATGACTCTCTATCCCTAAATAGGTTGATAATACAATGTGTTGCTTGCAATGGTCAAACATGCAATACACATACAAATCAGTTCAAGTGGTGAACGTATGTATTATCTACAATATACAACCAATAGTAGTTACAAGACCCTCTCTAGGAAAGAGTGGCAACAACAAACATAGGAGTTGATACTAGAAGTTGTGAAGAGGGTTGAAGGCAACACTTATGCCTTATATGGCCGTTAGGGCACTAGTTATGATTATTGTTCTGGGTCGTCTCAACTTCTCCCCAACTTTGCCAATTTCGAGGAAACTTTGACAACTTCGGAGAAGTCGGGACGAAAATACATACAAAAAATTCAACTTCGACGAAACTTCAAAAAATTCGCCACGAAGTTTGGACGAGGCTGAAGTATTGGGGTTTCGACTTCGCCCATGGTCGAAGTTTGAAGTTTAGGTGAAACTTCGCCAACTTCGCCGAAGTTTAGTTCCATGGTGTGGTGTGTGTTAGATATTAGAAAGTACAATTAGTTAATAGGTTCATTTGTAATATAAACCTGATTATTTTTTACCTATTAGGGTTAAGTTCACTTTCTTGACTTGTCTCCTCTCATATATATAAGAGAGTTTATTGTCTATCAATATGAAATACAACACATTATTTTCACATAACACCAGACGATTGATCTTAGCCTAAAAGAGAAAAGAGAGAGTCTCCACCTGCAGGCGACAGCCGTCTCTTCTTCGCTTGGCCGCCCGCCAACATCTTCCGGCCTTCGTGCTCATCTTTTTTTTCTTCTTCCATGATACTTCTATCAATGGATCTCTATATCCACACATTATGCCCACATCCAACACAAGAGACCATTAACCTTCCTGACTGACAACTCTCCTTTTTCTCCTCGTTCTTCAATGGCAATGTCAGTCAACTACTTTTCGTTGTTCGTTTTTCTTCTCGTTCACTTTTTTCCTCGTTTCATTCTATTTGCAGCCAACTTTTCAGTTTCTTTTCCCTAATCATGAGTCGCTATCCTAGTCGCAATTTACTTTTTTTTCTTTTCAATGTTTGTTCCGCATCTTCCGCGATCCCAACGCCCTTTCCTTTTCATTTTTCTCATTACCCACCCCCACTTCCCTTTGATCTCATTTTATGCATGTAACCCCCTCCCCACGTTACTCTCTCCCCAACCAACAGTAACCCACATTGTGCCACCATTGCCATACTGCTGCTCGCCACCTCCACCACCGGCCATCCCCGACCAATTCGCAACAGAATAGCCAAGGCATTGTCGGCCATCAGAAACTCCTTGCTCATGTTTTAGTTTATGTCACCTCCCATCAAAAATCACGACCTTTTTCGGGTAGCTCTGCCCCCAATACCCCGCAAGGGGCAGCCTCCCCTCGACTCCTGCCCGCTGACGGTAGCGGGACCCTTTATTTGAGGGTTGCACCCCCTAGATCTTCCTACAGTATAGAAGCCATCTACTAAGGAGCCCTTGCCCCTTCCAAAAGTTATTGTTAGAGAGTCTATTTACTTAAGTTGTGGCTTAGTCTATTTGTAATATGAGCCCAAGTGTGTCTTGGCCCATTATTGTCTTGTGTCTATATGCTTCCCCCTTATCCTATTTATAGGAAAGGGTGGTTGCCTTCTATGAAATAAGAAAAACCCCTACACGTTAGGGATTCTCCCCACTCATATCGTTTTCCACATGGTATCAAAGCAGTCGGTCTTGTGCTGCCCCTAACCGTAAGAGAGAGAGCACAAAGGAGAGAATCCTCCCCTTCCGGGCGGCCACTGCCGCTATACGCTGCTTGGCTGCCCGTAGGGCTTCTCTACCTTTGCATCTTCTAGGAGCGTCTTCATGAGTCGTCTCCGTCTTTATCAACAACAATCATCCTAAGAAGTTGTTGGTATCCAGATCTACGAAGGTCATCATGCCTCTGTCATTGTTGCTTACTAATGAAGTCGTCGTTGTCCTATTCGCCGCCATCATCACAGATCTACACCGCCATTATCTACTCCGCCACCGATCTACTCCATGCCACCACCATCGAGATCTAATCCAAAATTTTAGCCAAAGATCTCTCTGTTCTGCTAATATTTGGGATACATCGTCCCTATGTTGCTATGGTGGAGATTTGGAAGGATTTTCCCTTCTTTTGTTGTCTTTGGGGTTTTTCTGCTATTGGTCACCGCCAACACGGCGTGTTTCTTCCAGACACGGCGCGTAGGCGGTGTCTGCTTTGTTCGTGACGTCGCTCGCAACTTCTTCCCGTAAGAACATGGTGTGTCGCTTCTTGAAACTCGGAGACAACTGATGAAGAAATATGTCATCATGTAGTTGAATGCCTTATTTCCGAACATGAAGACAATGATGAACAAGAAGAAGGTGCACAAGGTAATTGACTGTGAGGTATCTCTCTCTACTTTCTTCAAAAATAAACTTATTGAACTTGTTGAACTTACATCGAATAAAGTTGAAAAGTATAAGAAAAGAATAATAAATTGGCAAATATTATTGATTCCTTTAATATAGAACTTAGTGATTTAAATGATCAATATGTCAGTGAAAAGAAAAAGATAGATGACCTTATTTCTCAAAATGTTTCTTTGCAAACTCAAGTTCCTACTCTTTTAGATAACTTGATTAATATGGAAAAAAAACTTATTTGTTGCTCACATTTTGATTATGATCTTCTCCTTGATGTGATTGATGATTTAAATGATAAAATTGATATACTTGAAGAGAGCATTGCTAGTACTAGAAAATGCTTAATTTCTACTACTAAAGACTCATTGATTCTTGTCAAAAGAAAAATGAAAAACTAAAGAGATCTTTAGATAATTTTCAAATAGTAAGGATATGTTAAATAACATGGTGCATTCTCATGTAGGTACTCATGAATTTAGTTACATTGCAAGAAATGTTAAAAGAACGAAAAAACAAGAATCTGTTTTTGTTAAACTTCCTCTTAAATGAGGTTTGAACGATCAAGAGTTTAAATGGATATCCTTTTGATATTGTTTATATACACATTGGGTTTATACAAGTTTTACTTGTACATTTTTCTAAAATCGTTTGATAGAGGTAATGATTTTTTGTTGGATAAAATTTTCCAACCGACTGACTGTCGGTCGAAGTATAGCTCGACAAAGTTCAATCGAAGTATATACTTTGTCACTCTTTCGTACATTTTGTGCAAATAAACTCCGCCTATGTTTTCGTACATTTTGTGCAAATATAGTCATGTCCCAAGCCCAGGTAAAGGAGGAGAGTTGGTGGTAGGTTGACAGACAGTCATAAAAACTGTCACTTTTTCTTTCAAATAGATGGGGATGTCCAAAATGACGTTGTCACAGGATCACTGTAGGATGGTTGAAATGGAGAAGTGCAACTGGAGTATAATGTGATCGGAAGATCCCACTAGGTTAAAAAGTAAGTTTTTATAGAATATAAATATATATACAGCCAACCATGCTCTACGGGAGTGAATGTTGAGCGGTGAAGAAACAAGGTCTCAACAAGACGAACATGGCTGAAACGCATATGCTAAGATGGATGTGTGGGAAGACAAGAAAAGATTGCTTGAGAAATGACTATATCAGGAATAAGGTGGGGGTGGCGAGCATTAAGTACAAGTTGTGAGAGACGACTCAGATGGTACGGACATGTGCAACTTAGACCGACTAATGTGCCTATACGAAGCAATGCTATTTAGTCAAGCACAATAAATAGAAGAGGAAGACCTAAATTAACATGGGATGAGCTTATAAAGAGAGATTTTGAATCTCTACATCTCAACCAGAATATGGCCCATGATATAGCTGAATGGAAACAAAGGATCCATGTAACCGACCCCAACATAGTTGGGACTAAGGCTTAGATGATGATGATGATGATCTTTCAATTTGGTTTTCGGATTCGTTTTATTACATCATGTTTTAGAGTGTAAATCTGAAATTATCAATTTTAGATGATCGCTATCGTAGTGAATCTTTTCTTTAGTTTAAGCTCATTTTTTAAGAGTATAATTCAAGGGGGAGCTCAAAGTTACATAATATAACTTGCATATCTGTATCGATTTTGCCTTTAAATGGTTCTCCATATCATTTTTGGACTTAGCATCCCTTGATAATGATTGAAAAATCATTTTAGATCTTTTTGATGGAAATCTCTATATCACGGAGGACTTTACATTTTTTGCATTAATATTAAGATATTCTTTAGAAAATTGGTGCCATTCATAACATCTTTATATCAATGGTGGATTTAACATTCCTTACCATTGGGTTAGAGTATTTTTTTTATATTTTGTGCCATACTTGTTAAGGCTATCGTCTAGGCGTGCCTAAGCAGCCGCCTAGGCAGTAAGGCTACCCAGGGGGTGCGCTTTGCCCTGCGCTTTGCCTAAATTGCCACCTTATGTTATTTTCACATATATATTTTGCGTATAAATGATTTGTATGGTCTAATTCTATGTGCTAGTGTTCAAAATATACATTTTTATGATTGATATGTGCCAACTATCATTTTTTATTATAATTATTTCTATTAAAAACATTTCCTAGATTTTCATAGTTTAAAAAATGTAGCTATTTTGTTAAAGAAGTCAATACTTAGCAATAGATTAATCTTTATTTATATACTAAATCTCGAACTCTTACATTATTTGAAATTATCTTCTTGTTTTAGCAATGCTAACTAAACTTTTTTAGAAAATGTAATTTTCATGCTCTTTTACTAAAATACACATGTATGTCATTGAGTTAACCATAGTTTATGTACTTACACATATAATTGTCAAATAAATGTATATGAAGGGAGACAGTTTCGGAGAATCATTAAATATATGTATGCCTACATGTTCAATGTACTAATATTTTAGCTTTTTTAAAGCCGCCTAAGCAACGCTTAGTCGCGCCTAGTTGTGACTAGTCACAAGGCTCTCTGCCTGAACGTCGTGTTGCCTTGCCGCTTTGACAAGTATGTTTTGTGCTTAATGGGATCTTTTTATCATGGACTTAACATTCCTCTCATTGATAATTAGACAATATTTTGTTAATTGATCAACTATGGCTTTTTGTCTATACGCCCTACTATAAAATGTATCCATTTTCAATTGGTGTTTCATATTGGTTTCTCGTTTCATTTGGTACATCTTCATTTTTTTGTTGGGTATATATATTCCCCCTCCAAAATGACCATCTTGTTGAGAAGGAGTGTCTCCTTGAGGGGGAGCATTGGTAAGTATAAATCCTTTTTAACTTCGACAAAGGGAAGAACAATCCATGAAGATAAATTTGACTATCTACAGCAATTTAAAAGTATGATTCTCTAAATTGTCCACTTTCAAGTTATCCTATGGAAATATTTGTCATCATCAAAAAGGGGGAGATTGTTGATTTTTGGATATGCCACACTCTTATCTTGTTGATGCAAATTTCTCATTTGTGTCACTAACATGTGCATTTTGTGTTTCAGGTGATCAAGGAACTTAGACAAGATCCAACAATAAAGAACGTAATGTTATAATATTTGTATTCGGATGCTTACAGTTCAAGTTGTACAAGTGCATTTTGTACAACTTAATAAGAATGATGTAAGAACAAGTGATGTACGGTCTGATCCTATCCCAAACCCTATTCCACACTTATATCAAGAGTTTAGGATAGTTAAACGCCATTCAAAAAATCTTTTGATGATATTTTTCGAAAATATAGGAGTGTTTTGTCAGAGATATTTTCAAACTCTTTCTTGACCAAAAATACATTCGGTCGAACCACTTCTCGATCGAGATTGCAAACTTCGACAAAAGTCTACCTCTCGGTCGAACCACTTCTCGATCGAGATATAACCGTTGCAAACTTCGACAAAAGTCTACCTCTCAGTCAAAAAAAAACTTCGACCAAGATGGAGTTCGGTCGAAGTATAGTTCGACCGAGAATATTCTATAGACAAATTTTGTAGTAATATTCTACTACAAATTATATATCTTGTGAGAGTTGTAATTTCTTCTTCCTCTCTTGTTCTTTTTACTTGTTATTGTTGCTTCCAATTACTTCTTACGAGAAGGTTGTGGGTAAGCTTCTTGGAGCTACTTCTTGCGAGAAGACTGCACCCAAGTCAGAAGGCTGATTGCGATCTACTCCGTTGTGCAAGTTCTCCTTAAGCTAAAAAAGGAGGGTTGTTACAACCCTGATTTTGGGTTCATATTAAAGATAATTGAGCAAATAATGATATAATTTGTTTTGAATAAATCGATTTCATTCACAATAGCCTTGATTGGTTGCTTTGTGGGCTTTATTGGCTATTGGGCCCAATAAAAAGGAATTTCAATTAATTAATGAATAATTGAGAATTTGAGAAAAGAAATATGTGGAAACCTCTAGAAGGCAAAATAATGTAATCCAATGATGGATTTCGTGCCTCTTGGGTTCCTTGGGTACCAAGGAGTCCAAAGTTGCATAGAGAAGGCAATAAGAAAAGAAAAGTTTAATTAAATATTTCTTTATTAAGAAATAAATTGAAAATAATGATAAAATATGGAAAATGAGTGGAAAGAGGCATAAATGAGATTTCTTGGTGAAATTTCGTATCCATGAGGTTGCTAATATTAAAAGGAATGCCAATGAGGAAAATAAAAGAGTAATAAAGATAAATCCTCAAAGGATGATATTTTAATGAGAAATAAACAAGATAGTGTGAAATAATGCATAAAGATGCATCTAGAAGGATAATAAGTATCCAATAAAAAGAATTTCGAAATAATGGAGTGTCTTGGGATCCAAGGAGTCCCAAAGAAGAAAGAGGAAAGAGGAAAGAGAAAATACTTATAAAAGAAAAATAAGAATATAATGTGAATACATAATTCATGGATTATGTGGTATTGCTAAAAGGAAGTATTTTCTATTAAATAAAAATAGAAATTTGTGACCAATGATTAAGAGGCAAGTATAAAGAGAGTGAAACAAACAAATCTCGTATTTCAAAGTATCCATGAGAAATAGGAAATATCAAGAGTTAATGAAGAGAGAAAAGATGGTTGCTTCACAATCAAGGAAAGTATGTTTCCTTTCGAGTTTAGGACTTGAGTCCTCATGGAGGCACGCCTCAGGGCTTCGTGCTCTCCCCTATATAAGGGGTAGAGTCTTGGTTCAAAGGGGAGAGAGAACCCCACGTTCTTCTACCTTCCTCTTCTTCCACGTTTCCGTCCAAACCCTAAACCACAGGTGGTGTGTTCTCTGGAGCGACGGAGAGTTGTGGAGCCATGCGGAAGAAGGTCGATGTACCCCAAAGACTCACGGATGATCATCGTATGCCCTGGAGCATCGGACGACACCCAAACACCTGCAGCACGGCTGCAGCAAGGCTGCGAGCCGCGGGCTTGCAGAGCCGGTTCCCGGCCGTTGCGGCCATACCCAAGGTGTCCCCACCTGCACGGGGGAACGGCGAAGGAAGGGAGCATGTCCCCGAGGGTCTTCGAGGGCCCAGGAGCGGGGGAGAAGCCGCTCTGTACGCGGCTAGGGCGACGACGCAGCAGCCGCGCAAGGTTGAAGACAACAAGTTGTCGTTGGGCGATTATGCCCTCCGCTGGCTGAAGGCACAGTCGACTTACGCGGGGGTAAAGTCGTAATTCCGAAATGTTTCCAAATCTGAAAGCAACGTTGCAAGGAAATAGACACGTGGCGCTCTCTGATTGGCCGAAGTAAGTGGTTTAATGCAAAAATCATATTTATTTAACCGTAGCTCGGATTAAAACAAGTTATATATGAATTTTGATCCTCAGAACGAGAGGAACCCAAAGAAATTATGTTTGAAGTCTGATTCTAATTGCAATCCGAAAATTAATGGAAGTAATCATCTTTAATACTTTAATGATTAAGAAACTCTACTTTGAGATGATTATTGTAGTTAGTAGAGTTTAATGGGTGATTAAAGTCGATAATAACCTGTTAATTGTGAAAAGGTACTTTAAGATCGAAAATGATGATCTTTGCAAGTAATTAGGTTAATTTAGAGATTATGTGCATAAATATGCTTGAAATTTGAAAAGTACATAAAGTTATTACCTCTAATGATGTTCTTTGGATAATTCAAGCCAATATTAACCTGGTGATAATAAAAGGATTATTTAGATCTAAAAGAATGATCTTTGTACATAATTGTCTTAATTTAGGGTTTCATATACCTAAGTTTACATTAATGGGCTTAGAAATCCTAATTTGGGAAAATATGTCTTTTAATGGTTTTAATTGTGCAAATCCATGCATAGGATAGAGCTATGTTGTTCTAAATCCAATTTGAATATAAAAGTTCCTAATTATAGATAAAAACCCTAAATGTAGTAATTAGGGTTTTCTCATGAATAAAAGGTAGAATTATGGCAAATGAGTTCATATGTTAATTAGACCCTAATGAACTTGGAATTGATGATAAATGCGGATAATGATCTTGTTATGGATTAAAAGGATAAAATAGTAGCTTTAATGAAAAAGAAGCTTAATTGATGATTAATGTGCCTGTAATATGAAAATAAGGTTATATGTTGTTAAGATAACCTTAATATTGAAGAACAGATGAGATAATTAGGGTTTATGAGTAATGGCATAAAATTAGGGTTTAATATGGTAAAAGATGAAGGGAAACCCTAATTGCAAAACGAAACCCTAAAATGGATACAGAAACCCTAGAATGTGAATCCAAGTCAATAAAGTAGATTCTTGATAAAGTGTGTAATAAATGGAGTGCATATTCTTTTCAGAAATTATGTGATGATTGAATTGCTTGCTTGGATTTCATTCTTGGTTGGGTTAACTTAATGCTTGTGAAATCATCAAATCAGGTATGTGGTTACGCTTATGAATAATCGCTCTAGTTTCACGACGATTCCCGAAGTTTTAATCGGTTGCTTGAAAAAAACTGTTGGATGTCTATTTATTTCATGCAACTATAAAGTGACTATGATTATCACTATAAATGTGCATATATAACTGGCTAGATCCGGGTCCACCTCTGTTGCTTTGAAAAGGCTAAAAAAGGGGTAATCCTAGAGCAAGGTCTAGGTTACCGAGAGTTAGAAACTGGGCTACTTACGAGTAGTGCCATGAGACTCTTTAGCACACCCTGAGTTAAGGAGTGGTCTACCTATGAGTAGTTCCATGTGACTCAACCCTAGAAACTGGTTCACTTGATAGGTGGATCATGAGGGGTTTAATGGGGACAACACAGAGGATAGGGTACCCTTGGATCGCGGAGTTATATTTAAAATGTAATCTTGGTTGTTAAATGATTAATTGAATGATTACGTTGTTAACGTATTTACACGTTTATTGTTTCCCCCACATACCAGCTTCGGCTGACCGACGTTTTGTTTGTCGGCGTTTTAGGTACAAGCCAAAAGGACAAACAGGAAATCGTCATATTGTGAAATACATGAAGTAAAATACAAGGAGGATTAGTTAGAGTAGAATCCTTAAGTGGATAGAAGTTTAGAGATCCAAGTTTTCAAAAAGGTATGCAAAAATTTATTTTCTTACAACTTTTCAGTATAGTCTGTTAAGATTTGATAATTATTCTTGGTTAATTGCTGAACCTTTGATCCGGAAGTTATGGGTGCGGCTTCGACCTCTCGGTCTCCCTTAATTGGGGGTTATCAGGAGGTGGGGTCGTAACAAGGGTTGTCTTGAGCCACAAGAGACACCAGTAAATTATGTATTTTGTATCGGTACAGAAAATGAATCAAATACAGGTTGGAAATCCTGATTGGAAATAGGTAGCTAGTGGTACGACGCCTTTTGAAGGAACCACTCTACATCTTTGTGTCTTGTGGTTGTTTCCATTTTGTCTAACACTTTATATTTCCACTGCCATTTATTCTTAAGCAAGTTGCAATCTAACCTATCTAACCTTCCTTGCATTTTTAAAATTACATATATTTGCTATTAGCTTATTCGCCACCCCCCCCCCAGAGTACAACAAAATCAACATAATACTCCCTGATCAACGGTCACATCTAAGTGTGGCACATCACTTGAGACCATGAGCACATGAGCAAACTTATCAACAACCAGAATGGGAAGCAACCTACTAGCCTGCAAATTCTCCCTCTCTTAGGATTAGCTCAGTGGTCTCTACGATAGATCCCTCTCCACCTTTGTAACGCTACCCTCCTAGTCGTCTTGAAACATCTTTGATGCAAACTTAGCCATCTCTAATCCCCCCAAGGAATCACCACGGACCATCTTCTTAGGGTCACTCACAAAGATAAACCAAGTTCGTCTTTTGCCACCTTATCAACCCCCAAAATACCCTTTTCCTCTCTCGATTGAAGATTTAGTGAAACCTTGCATAAGAGGGGATATTAGAATTGTTAATATATGTCTTTTACTTACTGTCATGTTATTTTACTTTTCTATTTGGACCTACATGTAATTGTACCACTAATATATATATCAGGGTACACACATTGTGTAACCCTACGCTTCCTCAATTTACGTTGTCCCATGGTATCAGAGCAGATCTAGATCCGGGGAGCCGCCTCTCCTTCGGGGTTGAGTCTTTTGCTGGATAAGGATGTAAGCTTTTTTTTACTAATCTGTCTATGGTGTTTTTACTATGTTTCCACAATATTGAAGTTGTGTGTTGTATATACCTACCTGTGTGTCGACGAGACTTGTTCATCATAGAATTTTATCATCTAGGTACGTCGCCAACCCACCCATGTACATCTATGCAATGTTATGCAAGTCAATGAAAATTCCATTGTAACAGTGCCCCATGGACTTTGTCTACTACTCAGACCCAACACTCTCCATTGTGAACCAGCACTCTCTGCCCGACTCCAGCAATATTAGCGACTGAGAGGATATCTACTATGCCAACCTACCAGCTGTGTATTGTTGATCCATATGCACACTTTCAGTCTGATCAAGAAAATTCATCTATTCACCTTTTTTGATGTTATATGTTTGAAAGGGCAGTGCTTGATTGAGAGATTGAGAGGAAATGACATTCTATTGTAAAGGCTAAGCAAATCTGCTATATGTTATAATTTCTATTTAAGTTCGTCTTGCTTGTGTCTGTTTGGGAGAGCTAGTCATAGATACAATTTTCTGTTGGAGTTTGTAGTTCATGTCGGTGTCTATTTGGGAATGTTGGACATCAGATAATTCATTCTTCCAACTTGACGGGGGAGTAGTAGAGAACATGTTTAATTACTTAACCATGTATTGTGTTTTCCGGACCTAGGTTTTTTGTCCCACTAGAGTCTAGTGTCCAAGTCTTTATTTATCTCCTCTCCTATATATGAGTAGGTTTAGCTCATACTTGTCAAGGCGGCAAGGGACATGGCGTTCAGGCTGAGAGACTTGCTACTAGTCGTGACTAAGTCGCTTAGGCGGCTTTAAACTAGATAAAATAATTGTACATTTAACATGTAGGTTTGCATATATTTAATGATTTTCAAAAACTTTTCTCCCTTCATATACATTTATTCACAATTATATGTGTAAGTACATAAACGTATCAACCCAATGACATAAATATGTGTTTTCATGAAAAATTACATTTTCCAAAAAAGTTTACTTAGCGTTGCCAAAACAAGAAGAAGATAGATCCGAATAATGTAAGAGATTGAGATTTAGTATATAAATAAAGATTATCTATTACTGAGTATTGACTATCTTTAATTATATAGCCACTAAACAAAAACTGAATTTTAGGCAACAATGTGAAATGTAAAAATTAGAAAATGCTTACTAATAGAAATATTTATCATAAAAATTGATATTTGGAACACAACAATCACAAGAATGTACATTTTGAACACTAGGACACGGAATTAGACCATTAAAATCATTAATATGCAAAAAAAAGTGTGAAATTAACATAAGGCAGAAAATTAGATAAAGTGCAGGGCAAAGCGCACCCCCTGGGACGCCCTACTGCCTAGGCGGCCGCTTAGGCGTGCTTGGGCGATAGCCTTAACAAGTATGGTTTACTATGATACATAGATCAGCCTCCTGAATGTGTCAAATTTAAACTGCATGATCCGTATCAGATATGTAAAATTGGGGAGTCTATTCATCATGTCCCCATTGGGGTTCAAACTAGAGACTTGCTCTTACAAATCTACTCTCTTAACCGCTCAGGTGCCACTGATTTGGCCTCCATATCAGATATTTGATACATTAAGAGAGTATGGAAATACATTTAAAATTATAACCCATAAAAATATCACAAAAGGTCTTATCAGTAAACTGTTTGAAAACATATCCCATTAGAGGCCTACGTAGCACTTAAGTGGTTACAAGGTTTTGACCACTAACTCCTTGCTTTTAGTACATTGGTCTGTGATATTTAACTATGACAATAGCAACTTGGTTGCTCAGAAACCATATGTAGGAAACGTTAAAATGCAAGATACAATATGTTTCTCCAACACTCCCCGCTCCTATCCTATCCTATCCTAAGCATCTTCAGCTCCATGTTGCCTACTGTTAACCCTAAATATAGCTTAATTTACAAGGCTCGGACTGATGTCACAGAAGCAGTAAGGTCCCCTTCCTACTAAGATGTCAGCACATATGATGCTTCCTCATTGGCATTCCCCCCTCCCCCAACCCCCACCACCATCACAACAATGTCCATTGGCCAAACATCCACGAAATTGTGTTTCTTGGAATTGATTACCAAAATAAGGTAGACCATTCAATATAAACATTGCCTTTTCTATTATTAGGATAGTTAAGGTCAGTTGTGCTCTACAGAGGATTATACTTTTCCAAACCATCAGATAATGCTGCAAATTTGTCGTACTTACTAGACCATTGTGATTCACAGTCTATTCCTGAATTAATGATCATGAGTTTTGTTGTCGATATGTGTGTAGCACAAACCTCTATACATGCATATTTTTCCTCAATTCCATCTCCATTTCTGTAACTTACCTCATATCCTTTTAGTTTACCTCTTATGCAATCTTTTTCTTGCCAAATACCCATGCCACACCGGTTTGTTGTGTCTCAAAACTATGCTCATCCACAAATCTATTTATATGGCTTCACCCCCTTTCTTCAACTTCAACTTTAGATTTACAGGATCAAGCATAACCATGAATATCGTAACTAAATTCCTTTGGACAAGTATTTATATGGCATTCCCTTTCTTCTACTTCCAAAGAAATAAGCTGTAACTAAATTCCTTCGAACAATATACAGGATCAAGTATAATCGTACAAGCAAACACGATGCAGATAAACAAAGCAATGAACAGATAAATTATTTAAATTTCACCAGAAACGCCATTTATTTCTTCAACACGCTCACGGAATTACAAAGGATTTTAGGAAAATCAGGTGACAGTTTAGAAAGGGAATAAAGAAACTATTTAAGTTCTTTATACACTCAAATATTATAGTTAATTAAAGAAAAGAATGCAGTGTTCAGCAATAAATTTGACATGAGGGCATTAGGTAACAGGGATACCTGACGGAGAAGCAGGGGTAGCAGTAGCAGAGGAAGAAAGGTCAGAGGACTTCTTCTTCGGCGCAACCATCTGTTTCTGTGAGAGGGCCTGGAGCTGCTTGTCGAGATTACCGAGCGCTTCCCGGGCCTTGTCCTTGTCGATGCTGAACTCGGCTGCCGCGGGCTCCTTTGCCTCGTTCGATGGGACGACAAAGCGCCGGGCTCTCTCCCGTTTCCGACGAGTACAAGTGTGGATAAGAGCATAAAGGGAGCGTGACGATTGGCAAAGAGTTGCTCTTGAACCGATGGTATGCTGAACAGACAGTGGCGTTGTAGCCATGAGACGACGATAGACAGGGTTTCCCTCCAAGGATAGCTTCTTCTCCTTAGCGTTTGCTTTGTACTTTGTAGGCTCCGCCTGGTTGAAAATAAACGAAAAGTGAAAGGAGATGAATAATGTGGTCTGAGATAACGGATTGGACGGCAAAGGAATGATGAAATGGGAGCCCTTCGGCCGTGTCGACCGGTTTGGGTTCGATATATAGCCCATGTTTATGACAACTTAAGATTTAGTTCGGATTATAAAATGTAAATGGACAATCTCATTCTAATCCTTTATTTGGTAGTCTGATTTGCGCTTAGATTGAACTGGTCGTACTTTTAGTGTCAGACATAAAACAAAATAACATATAAGATAAAATAAGATGAGTCTGAACTAAGATTTGTAATCATGCTCGAAGTAGGACTAAGTTGGTCTAAATTGTGGGCTTGCGATATGACCGAATGGAGTCTGTTTTTTTTTTAAATAGCCCAATATCATTAAAAGTAAGCCATACGGCATCTACAAGATATACATCTCTAGTAACCAATGAGGCTCAGATTGGGATGTGATAGGTACGCTTCTGCACCGTCCACCTCTTGTAGTGGCTGTCTAAAGCAGCTATCTGGGATGGAATTCATCAATCTATAAGAACATATGAGTACATCTGGAGAGGAGCTCGCAAAGCCGCTGACAGAGATAACCATCGTGAAGACAACGAAAGATTACCAAACAAAGAGCCCAACCCCAAAGCAACGACACAAACCTAACAACACAGACACAACGCCCCACAAAAAAGGACGAGAACCACAACTACCAGCGACGAGCACTAAGGTTGCACCAACTAGGAGACTCGAGAAGGAGGGCAAGCCTCAGCGATGCCGATACAGAGGAAGGATGGCTCATGTGGATACAAGGGTGGGAAGTAGAGGGTGTCGGGAACTCCACCACCACTCCCGACCACCACTGCGAACAGGGGGCGGGAGACCCGCACAAAGTACACACCCAGCTTTCTCCTCCTCTGCCTGAAGCACGAAGCACGACCGCCAGTGCGAACAGGGGGCGGGAGACCGAATATTCTGACTAACAACATGAGATTGAATTCTGACTAAGTTGGTCTGGATTATGCTTGCGTAGTGGTGCCTAGGTGGCAAAAAAGATAAGCTTAAATATTGACTTAGATCGCGTTCAAAACATGACAGGCAGTCCGTTAATCCGATTTCATACCAACAACATGAGATTGAATTCTGACTAAGTTGGTCTGGATTATGCTTGCGTAGTGGTGCCTAGGTGGCAAAAAAGATAAGTTTAAATATTGACTTAGATCGCGTTCAAAACATGACAGGCAGACGAGGGACACTTTTGCGGCCCCCTATTCAAAATACTCTTGTGGTATATTTATAAAAGAAAACTATCATATCATAGTATGATTTAAAAAAAATATCATGTAGACTTAATTTTCATATCCAAAATGTCTGAGATACATTTTCTCCTTTTAGCACAAAACAAGAGATGTAACAAATAAAATATATATTTTTATTTGTTTGCCCTTGTCTTGTGAAAAAGAAAATATTTATTCCATTTTGTGTCTCAAAAAATAAATCCACATAACAATTTTTTAAAAAAATATATTATATCCCAAACAGTCAATTAACATAGTTGCCATTTTTTCATAGCCGAAAATTTATCCTTTATTTAAAAGTGAATTTTATGTAGTATTATGTGTATTGTTGAGCATTACCGTTTGGTATTGTTTTTATATGAAGATTCGTACAACGGTTAGTAAAAACATTACAGCTATTAGCGGTGTTAATTTTTCAACATTAGAATGATTATATTATTATTTTACATATATGTATACATCACATAATCAGGGGTGGAATCAAGATTTTATGTGTGGGGTGACATTTTGAAGATTTGCAATAAATAACAAAGAAATCATGTGATATCGTTGTCCCCTACAATTGAATTTGTTTTGGTCCAAAATTAAACAAATTTAAACTATCACTTGAATTTACTTTGTTTCAAACTATATGCAAGAATGTGTTTTGTATAAATAAAAAGTTAAAATTTATTTTGAAAAGAGTTAATCATAATCAAACTTCTGTCATCATATTTATCGAATTATCTAACATGATGACATTCAATTAACATTATATTATCAAAAATTAAAAGATATCATAGGAATTGTTGTTAGTATTTTTTTGTAAGGAATTGACTATGATTATCAAAATAACAAAAGATTCATATGATTATGACCTCGATAGATAATGGGAAGAAATGATAAATAAATAAAAAAGATGAAAGATCGATTATGTTTTAACAATGTTATGACCCTTGGTTTTGAATAGCATTGTTTGAAATTTATTCTTAAGCATATGATTTTTGATATTCTTTATAAACATAAGAGTATGGTCTTATTGAGTTATACCAATTCTCTTAATATTGATTTTGTATTTTTTTGTCTATAGAGTTTTTTATTGCAACTATCAGAACCTTTGTTCCGACGAGTCACGCCTATCTATCTAATGTGTTGTACGAAGTAGAGTTGCATTTAGAGTTTTCATTGCAATACACCTATCTATTCAATATTTGTTGGCTATCAAATTTGTATTAAAAAAATTCTACAATTGTAGAGTGTTCCCATATTTATATTATAAGGTAGTGGTTGTGATTGTTTGAATCTGGATTTTGTCGCAATTTTACAAATGTTTGTTTTGCAATCTCATATTTGCTCTTTATTATTTTTATTTATGGGGTTTCTATGGCAATTGTTCAAAGCAATTTGCTTAATGTGTCATACAAAGTAGAGTTGCTCCTAAATCATTTCATTTTAGAAATTCAATTGTAATTTTTCAACCACAGTTCTCAATAAGGTACACCTATCTATTCCATATTTTGAGCCTTTTTACTTTTTTAATTTAATATTCTACAACCATAGAGTGCATCCAATGTTTTTATTTGCATGGATTGTATTGCAACTTTTCAAATATTTATTGTGCAATTGTAGATTTTTCTAAATATTTTACAGGGCCTATGCACGATACCACATCACCTATGCATGACACAAAGTCTCCATGCACGATATCTAAGAGAAAGGAGGTGGTAGGATTCGAAAAAGTTCAATTAGGGGTGAAAGGAAGGGTATATATACTTGTGGTTCATTAAAAAGTGTATATATGAGATATCATCAATTTACTACTAGTAGGTGCCACATGACCATGCATGGATTGACACATGTTGAACGTGCCCTAAGTGTTTTATCATCATAAGAGAGAGAATGATGTTAATTGGTGGCTTGTGGAAAGCCTAAATGCCAAGTTTAAACTTGTTTGAATAATGTTAGTACCTTGTGCACCAATTTTGGTACAAATTATAATTTACCCAAAATGTAGGGTTGATATGAAAATTACCACCTCTAGAGTGTTCCTACTTCCTCTATGTATCATTTAGAGGAGAGATAATGAATGAGACACCATGTTTGAATCATTTATGAGTGGTAGTATTCTTGGTGATGAAAAGACCAAGAAAGGGGTTGAATGGAAATCCTAATTTGAGCTTGTATTAAGTGTATCGGGTTGTAGTGATTAAATGGGAGTCCCTATCGGCCAAGGAGTGAAAGAGGAGACCCCCATATCGTGTTGTTAACTCTTTCACTTTTCAAAAACGAGCTAAGCACCTCAATAAAGCAATGGTTATCGGCTTGCAACTTTCCTTGGGGGAGTTTGCATTGATTTGTGAATATAATAATAATGTGAGTGGAAGTGGCTTGTCCTATAAGATAACCAAAGGGGCCCGACCCTTATCCCTTGCATTATCCTCAAGTTTTTATTTTGCATGGCAAGATAAATATGGAGTGCATGCAAGTACATGTGTCAATCCATGCATGTCCATGTGGCACCTACTAGTAGTAAATTGATAACATCTCATATATACACTTTTTAATGAACCACAAGTATATATACCCTTCCTTTCACCCCTAAGTGAACTTTTTCGAATCCTACCACCTCCTTGCTCTTATATATCATGCATGGAGACTTTGTGTCGTGCATAGGTGATGTGGTATCGTGCATAGGCCTTGGGTATCGGCCATAGCAAGTAATATCGGCCATAGCAAGTCGATATCGGCCAAGTTGAATGATTTTGGCCACAAGTGAGGGGGATATCGGCCACAAGTGATGGCATATCATGAAAGGGTGGTGAGGTATCGTGCAAGGTACTAAGGAGCAAGAGAGACCTCAATACTTAACCCTAAGATGAGGCCATAATCATCTTCAACCTTGGATTGAAGCATGATTTTAGGGTTATGATCTTCCTTTCTTTTCTTCTTCACTAATTGCTTATCCATGGTGATTCCTTGTATATGAAGGAGTTGTGAATGAGCCTTGGACTTTTGATAAGTCATCTTCAACCTTAGTAACGTGGAGCTTTGAAGTTGTTCTTAAGGTAGGTTATATAACTTGAACTCTATCATGTTATTATTCATCACCTAAATTGCTATACTTAATGATCTACTTTTAATTCCGAAATTTTCTGAAATAGTTGATGACATTATGAGTTCTAGTAGTTTCTTAGACCTATTTTCATGAACTATAATAGTTATAACGAAGGTCTAGTGCTTGAAGAAGATGGTATCACCTTATAAAGTGATATCGGGTTCAAGCACACAAGCAAGCACCTCTAACCCGATATGGTGATGCACCTACTTCACTAAAACGATATGGATATGATTTTATACATTCTTGCACAATATGGTGGTGTAATATACATCTCTTGCACGATAGGAGGTCAAGCATACACCTCAAAAATGATATTGGGTTAAGCACACACATCTCTGCCCGATATGGTGTGAAGCACACACACACCTCTCTGCCCGATATGGTGTGAAGCACACGCACACCTATCTGCCCGATATGGTGTGAAGCACATACACAACTCTCTGCCCGATATGGTGTGAAGCACACACACACCTCTCTGTCGGATATGGTGTGAAGCACACACACACACCTCTCTGCCCGATATGGTGTGAATCACACACACACCTCTCTGCTTGATATGGTGTGAAGCACACACACACCTCTCTTCCCGATATGGTGTAAAGCAAGCATACACCTCTTGCCCAATATGGTAAGCATACATACACCTCTAAAGTGATATGGGTAGCAAGCATACACCTCTAAACCGATATTGGGTTAAGCATACACCTCTTGGACGATATGGTGTTAAGCACATATCTCTAAAATGATATGGTGGGTAACCCAATACATTGGATGACAAAAGTGGTAAGATGGTTAATACCCTAGAACATGTGATGTCCAATACACGAAATTATGTTGTGGCCAATATCTTCAAGAGAGGTGAGGACGTTACACTCATGTATGGTGAAGTTGATACACCATATGAATGGTAAGGTTGATACCTTAATGGGTAAGGGTTTGAGGGATATGATGATGCCTAGATCAATATACACCTAACCCAATACATGTGTTCAACTTGACATACATGATTCAATCTGATGCACCTTGTAAAGGTGAGGGTAAAACACTCTTAGGAGTGATTAGTTTAACACCAAGTAATGACGTGGTTTGGTTAATACCTTGATAGGTAGAACAACTAAAGTGGTTGATAATGGTATATCAATAATGCCTTGACTCGAGATGAGTCTATATCACTTGATGATAGTTGGGTAATTCAAATGTGTGACTTATGGCCAATACACTACATGATAAATGTGATGTGTTAGTGCATAAAGTATTAGGATGGGATATACCCTAATACAAGATAAGTTGATGAACTTAAGTAAGTTAAAAGCAATAAGGGAAGTGATACATCAAGGCATGATAAATACCATATCCAGCACCTCAAGGTTGATGCACCTTGGTGCACCTTAAATCCAATATACTTGGATGAGTAACACATGAAGTGTGTCATGTCAATTGTTACATTGAGATGTAATGCACTTTGATAAGTGTAGGCTAACATACCTTGAGAAAGGGTTAAGCCAAGATAATAAAGTATGATGTAATCAATGTCCTAGAGAGGATGAGAGAGAAACTCATACCTTGTGTTGATAATCATTTAATGACATATAATGAGAACATATAAGTATGACTGAATACTTATGATATGAATATATGCTCCTATATGTGTCAAGCAATGAATTAGGGTCTGGACTGATAATATTAACTTGAAACCCAATTCAACTATAAAAGGAAACCCTAACCCTAATAATGGGGAAGGATGTATTGCTCTTATTGCATAAGCCTTTTCAGGATACTTATATGATAAGTATAATGTTTAATGGCCTTGTGAGCCAAGTGAATAGTTGTTGCCTAGTAAGAGGTGACAAGATGTGTAATGACCTTGTGAGCCATGTGAATAAGTTGTTACCTAGTGAGAGGTGACAAAATGTGTGATGACCTTGTGAGCCATGAATATACTCGTACAACAAGTAAAATGAATATCTTGGTCTGAAGACCTAGAGGTAATGGTTACCTATTACAGAGGTAACAATGTTGTGTGATGATCTAAGGGTTTGAATACCCAGATCTAGTAATCATGATAATGAGGTAAGGGATGAGAATTCCCAGTAATGAGATAAGGGATTGAGATCCTAAATGTTATATGTGTTATAAAGAATTGAAAAGTACTTGATAGATGTATTATACCTTTCTTTGTAGTATCTGTTATAATAATTCTTGTTTGAAACTTGACTGATGCTAAAGAATATGGTAATGCACTTAATTAATCAAGTAGAATCTTATCATGTAGTGCCCTGACCATAGATCCATCAGCGTCAGAATTTGCTGAATGGTGAAACGGGTTGCTCCGCGGCATAATCTGGAGGGCATATTTTTGAATATGCGGGGGTGATGGGCGTGAATATCCTTACGCTCTAATGTGGGATTGATGTGAGCTAAATATGAAATCTATCAATCCTCCATTACATATGTCGGGATGGATGTATCACGAATCTCCCGATGATGATGAAGGTCGGGGATAGATAATTGAGATCTCCCCGAAGAGAGTGCAGTTGACGTTGTATCTCTATAGTGAAGTTGCCAATATACCCTGGAAAGCTATTTAGCAGTGACATTACATATGCTGGGATGGATGTATCACAAATCTCCCGATGATGATGAAGGTTGGGGATAGATAATTGAGATCTCCCTGAAGAGAGTGCAGTTGACGTTGTATCTCTATAGCGAAGTTGCCAATATACCCTGGAAAGCTATTTAGCAGTGACATGAAATGTCCTGCTTGTGGTTTCGCACTGACCGAGGCAGCAGAGGTCATGGCAGCCGACTCTCCCATTAACCTTGTATGGTATCGATGCTTTACGTAGCCGTGGTCGGTTGGAGTATGAAAGGTATACCACATCTCCTCAGGGCATAAATGTGATTGTAAAATGTAATCAGTCGTGTAGCATATCTGCTTAAGGATCGAATATGGAAAACATTGATTGATGCACACTTTTGTTATACATCTTAGTTGATAGATGATATTTATATTTCTTTACATTCCTTGCGAAGAAAATAGATGATTGATAACTCTACCATGGGTAGATGTAATGTTCTCCTTAAGAAAGGAGATTACTTCATTCTATTCATACAGTGAATTATCCTACCTGTTAATATAAAAAGAACCTCTGCTTAGTTTATAAATGCTTAATCTATGATAATAATATGGTCGGTGGAGAGTTATATCTCTCCTTGGGACAATTGTCTCACCATGTGGGATCCACATTTTTTTAGGTGGACGTACACGAGGTGGTGAAGATCTTTCTATAGAGGAGGAACAATAAGTGAGGCAGCAGTGATAGCTCAGGTGGAGTGTACTGTCTGTCATGTCTTGTAGATAGAAGTCCTATGCGTCGTCTCTGTACTCTCAGGTCCTTGGAGTTGGTTCGTACTGGTTTCATAAATGATCTGATATTTTGGCTTGAATGCCTTGAGGTTTTATGTTGCTCCCGTATGTGTTTTGATAGAACAACTGTTATATGATGTCCTTGAGATGAGATGGAATAATGTTGTACAATGTAAATTATGATATGTATGAGTTTTGAATCTTTCAGTAAGAGTTTTTTGGAAATGGATCTCCTTGCAAAACGGTTTTAAATTTTAGTGATTTCTTTTTGTTAATCCGCTTATTATGTTTACTCCGCTTAATTAGTAACAATTTGTTTGTCAGTTTGATGACGATCGTTACATGTTTGGTATCAGAGCTTAAGGTTCACTGAGTCTATAGCGACATAGCACTAAGGTGTTGAGTTTGTTTTAGTATCCTCCAGTATACCCTATAGTAACTTCTGCTTATGCAGAAGAAAAGGTGAAGTCTAAAAATGACTGGAGAACACGAGGAACACATTGCTGAGGGCAATGTTGTTGTACGAGGAAAGGGTGCAAGGGATCAAGCAAGAGAAGAATGAGTGCCTGAGAATTCCCATCATGATCCGATCAGGATAGAGAATCCTATTTTTATGCTCTTGTTGGGCTGGTTAGGACAACAATGATACATATAGTAAACTGGATACTAGCATTATAACCTAGGTTACCAGTCCTTAATGCAGAAACTTTGGGTTCTGAAAGGGCTCCTGAATGACATGGTCATGTTAGAATAGTGGAAATGTTGGAAGGATTAACATATGGCAAGAAAATAGACTCTGCCATAAATTTAGACAGATAGTATATCTGTGATGGCAGTTCCCAAGAAGGGGAAATAAGCCGATAATTAAGGAAATGTCACTACAATTATAGAGACATTTGCCTAGTTGTTCTAAAAAGCCAAATTTTTCGGTGCCACCAGTGCAATAAATGCCTAGTGCACCAGGGTAGTAATCACTATGTAAAGGCAAAAGTCCTAACTTTCCACCTGTAAGAACTTCTGGCTTAGATTCTACATCGGTAATAAGACCGATAAGGCCATGGTATGAGGGCAGGACATCTTATAGGTAAGGACATGTTGAGCATATTAAACTCTTTTCTTTGAAAAGAAGGGACAAGGTAAACTCGGTAGGGCTTACGAAAGTTACAACCCAATAACGTAAAAAGGAAAGAGTAACAACATGAAACAACTAGACTCTATGTGTTGAGTCAAGCTGAAGCGGTGGATGATCACGAGGGGTAACAGTCAGATAAAGCTTTTTCATTTTGATATGCCTTCTCTTGATGTTATCTGATAATCATAAGAAGGATTGTTTTTATTGATTTCCCTATTGATTGCCCTATGGGAACATAGGTAAGAAATGATCAGAACTAGAATTTATATTCGGTTCAATATTATTTTAAATGCTTTATAATTGCTCTTATATGTGTGAAAGAGGATGAGATATAGAAGTGATGCCTAGAGAAAATCCAGGAATGTTAAATCATGTGTTTGTGATGATACGAAAAGTAAGGAATATGATAGTACACAAAGTGCATACTACCTAATCTCATTACTTGTATACCCTGGTCAGGTATTAAACTATTGAAGATAAGGTGAGTATGGAACTCTTAGATTGTTATCTTTTTGATTACTCTGATCAAGTAGTCATTTTGAGACAATCTAGTGAGCATAATGAAACGAGAAATATGGCATGGATATTTGTATCACATCCTAAGTGCAGTAAATGGAATCTGAGATGATCTTAGATCAATCTATGTGCATGAGGAAGTAAAAGAATATAATCCTCATGATAAGGGAATGAGAACAAGGGAGATGATACCTATTTGATAAAGTCTGTGTGAATAGTAAAGATCTTTTCCATAAGGTGGAAATGGGAAATGTGATAAAATCACAAAATGTTCATGAACATGTTAGACAATAACAATGAAAGGAGTGATGACATGTAATCATCCTTATAATTCCTATGCTGATGGCAAGGAACCTAGGATGAAACAAGAGTAAATGACTCGTGAACAGTTGAAAGTTCATGCAATAATTAGAGGAGATGATAATATCTTCTCTTTGATAAACAACCCTGGGTAATGATGGGGTGATAAGAGGAATATTTTTCTTTGTGTTCTCTCCTTTTAGGGACATGGAAATCAAGTGAATACTATGACACTTGATGTGCATGGATTAGAAATAATCCATTGATGGATACTTAGAAAAGTATCATTTCGTCTTGGACTTTAGTTCCAAGATAAAGATATGTGTAACAAGTAATGTCCCAAGATGAAAGAAAGATCCTTTTATATGTGTGGCTTTGGTAATAACAACACTGAGATGGAAATGATGAGGATGTGATGTGTTTTTGACACATGTGACAGATACCAAAGTAAGGAATTCTGGTATCTAAGAAATATTAGGTGGTATGGGAAAGTAAAAACATGACTCCTAATCAGATGATTTATGTTGGTTACCTGGGATGGCCAATTGTGAAATCAGTCTAGTTACATAAAATAGTATGGACATCATATGTTAGGGGTTTATGCTCTACATAAACATAACATCGATAAGAATGTACTAATTGAAGGAACAATTGTAAAATCATTGTGGGAAAAGCTTATCAAGCTAATAATAATTCCTTATAATACCCTTATCTAGATTTGTTAAGGCAACTTATACGTAACATCTAAAGATACCTCTAAGATAAGTTCTTAATTGATAAGTAACCTCCCCTTATGACAAGAGAATGTACAACTAATGAGATAGTTGGTACAAGTAGTAAGAAAGTTTAGTGTTGTGTCAATAGGTTAGATGGCACAGTAGATGTATGATAAAACTTGTAGTCTCAAGTGGGTGACATAATGTAACTCTGATCTTTCCTTGGAAGTGAAATGCTAAACTGAATGAGGAGTATGGAAGACTCCCCAAAATCAAGAATCTTGTCACATAAAGTTGTAAGTTGAGAAAGGTGACAAATCGGTGAGGTTTGACACCTGAGTTAAATAGGGTATGTATAATGTTTCTCTGACTAAGAAAAGTGTTACCTGACATAGAGTTGACTCTACAACCAATAATGAAAAAAATAGTGGAGTATGTGTCATGTGTGACATATTCTATGATAACCTTGTGTGGAAGAACTTTGTGTTGATCAAAGTTCTATGGTATCTCCATGACATTAAGATGTTATGTGGAGACTTGATGATATGATGAATGAATAATATCTATCTCCCTTTACCTGGGATTTTGGGGACAAAATCCTTGTTAGGGGTTCATAACTTGTAATGAACCTGACCTGGGTTATGAGGTAACCCTGTTTGTTTTGGATAAGTAAGTTGCTTAGAAATTTAATATAATACTCTAAGGATCTTTGTTATCATGTGACACACCTATGTTCCAAGTTTGGTATTGATTGAATGTTGTTGGGCAATGTTCCTTTATTTTGGACCAAAGTGCAATTTACCCAAGATGAGGGGTTATATTGCAGTATGTCACACGTTGAACGTTCCCTAAGTGTTTTAGCATCATAAGAGAGAGAATGATGCTAAGTTATGGCTTGTGGAAGGCCTAAATGCCAAGTTTGAACTTGTTTGAACAATGCTAGTACCTTGTGCACCAATTTTGGTAAAAAATGTAATTTACCCAAAATGTAGGGTTGATATACAAATTACCAATTCTAGAGTGTTCCTACTTCCTCCATGTATCATTTATATGAGAAATAATGAATTAGACACCATGTTTGAATCATTTATGAGTGGTAGTATTCTTGGTGATGAAAATACCAAGAAAGGGGTTGAATGGAAACCCTAATTTGAGCTTGTATTAAGTGTATCGGGTTGTAGTGATTAAATGGGAGTCCCTATCGGCCAAGGAGCCAAAGAGGGGACCCCCATATTGTGCTGTTAACTATTTCACTTTTCAAAAACGAGCTAAGCACCTCAATAAAGCAATGGTTATCAGCTTGCAACTTTCCTTGGGAAAGTTTGCATTGATTTGTGAATATAATAATAATGTGAGTGGAAGTGGCTTGTCCTAGAAGATAACCAAAGGGGGCTGGCCCTTATCCCTTGCATTATCCTCAAGTTTTTATTTTGCATGGAAAGATAAATATGGAGTGCATGCAAGTACATGTGTCAATCCATGCATGGTCAAGTGGCACCTACTAGTAGTAAATTGATGACATCTCATATATACACTTTTTAATGAACCACAAGTATATATACCCTTCCTTTCACCCCTAAGTGAACTTTTTCGAATCCTCCCACCTCCTTTCTCTTATATATCGTGCATGGAGCCTTTGTGTCATTCATAGGTGATGTGGTATCGTGCATAGGCCTTGGGTATCGACCATAGCAAGTAATATCGGCCATAGCAAGTCGATATCGGCCAAGTGGAGTGATGTTGGCCACAAGTGAGGGGGATATTGGCCACAAGTGATGGCATATCGTGCAAGGGTAGTGAGGTATCATGCAAGGTGCTAAGGAGCAAGAGGGATCTCAATACTTAACCCTAAGGTGAGGCCATGATCATCTTCAACCTTGGATTGAAGCATGGTTTTAGGGTTATGATCTTCCTTTCTTTTCTTCTTCACCAATTGCTTATCCATGGTGATTCCTTATATATGAAGGAGTTGTGAACGAGCCTTGGACTTTTGATAAGTCATATTCAACCTTAGGAACGTGGATCTTTGGAGCTTGGAGCTTTGAAGTTGTTCTTAAGGCAGGTTATATAACTTGAGCTCTATCATGTTATTACTCATCACCTAAATTGCTATACTTAATGATCTACTTTTAATTCCGAAATTTTATAAAATAGTTGATGAAATTATGAGTTCTAGTAGTTTCTTAGACCTATTTCCATGAACTATAACAGTTAGAAAGAAGGTCTAGAGCTTGAAGAAGATGGTATCACCTTATAAAGTGATATCGGGTTCAAGCACACAAGCAAGTACCTCTAACCCGATATGGTGATGCACCTACTTCACTAAAATGATATGGATATGATTTTATACCTTCTTTCACGATATGGTGGTGTAGTATACACCTCTTAAACGATAGGAGGTCAAGCATACACCACAAAAATGATATTGGGTTAAGCACACACCTCTCTGTCCGATATGGTGTGAAGCACACACACCTCTCTGCCCAATATGGTGTGAAGCACAGACACCTCTCTGCCTGATATGGTGTGAAGCACACACACACACCTCTCTACCTGATATGGTGTGAATCACACACACACCTCTCTTCCCGATATGGTGTAAAGCACACACACACCTCTCTGCTCGATATGGTGTGAAGCACACACACACCTCTTTGCCTGATATGGTGTAAAGCAAGCATACACATCGTGCCCGATATGGTAAGCATACATACACCTCTAAAGTGATATGGGTAGAAAGCATACACCTCTAAACTGATATTGGGTTAAGCATACACCTCTTGGACAATATGGTGTTGAGCACATATCTCTAAATACGGTGGGTAACCCAATACATTAGATGACAAAAGTGGTAAGGTGGCTAATACCCTAGAACATGTGATGGGCAATACACTAAAGTATGGAGTGGCCAATATCTTCAAGAGAGGTAAGGACGTTACACTCATGTATGGTGAAGTTGATACACCATATGAATGGTAAGGTTGATACCTTAATGGGTAAGGGTCTGAGGGATATGATGATGCTTAGATCGATATACACCTAACCCAATACATGTGTTCAACTTGACATACATGATTCAATCTGATGCAATTTGTAAAGGTGAGGGTAAAACACTCTTAGGAGTGATTGGTGTAACACCAAGTAATGATGTAGTTTTGTTAATGCCTTGATAGGTAGAACACCTAAAGTGGTTGATAATGGTATATCAACAATGCCTTAACTCGAGATGAGTCTATATCACTTGATGATAGTTGGGTAATTCAAATGTGTGACTTATGGCCAATACACTACATGATAAATGTGATGTGTTAGTGCATAAAGTATTAGGATGGGATATACCCTAATACAAGATAAGTTGATGAACTTAAGTAAGTTAAAAGCAATGAGGGAAGTGATACATCAAGGAATGATGAATACCACATCCAACACCTCAAGGTTGATGCACCTCAAATCCAATATACTTGGATGAGTAACACATGAAGTGTGTCATGTCAATTGTTACATTGAAATGTAATGCACTTTGATAAGTGTAGGCTAACATACCTTGAGAAAGGGTTAAGCCAAGATAATAAAGTATGATGTAATCAATGTCCTAGAGAGGATGAGAGAGAAACTCATACCTTGTGTTGATAATCATTTAATGACAAATGATGAGAATAGATAAGTATGATTGCATACTAATGATATCAATATATGCTCCTACATGTGTGGAGCAATGAATTAGGATCTGGACTGATAATATTAACTTGAAACCCTATTCGGCTATAAAAGGAAACCCTAACCCTAATAATGGGGAAGGATGTATTGCTCTTATTGCATAAGCCTTGTGAGGATACTTATTTGATAAGTATAATGTTTAATGGCCTTGTGAGCCAAGTGAATATTTTTTGCCTAGTAAGAGGTGACAAGATGTGTAATCTCCTTGTGAGCCATGTGAATAAGTTGTTGTCTAGTGAGAGGTGACAAGATGTGTGTTGACCTTGTGAGCCATGAGTATACTTGTACAATAAGTGAAAAGAATACCTTGGTCTGAGGACCTAGAGGTAATGGTTACCTGTTATAGAGGTAACAATGTTGTGTGATGATCTAAGGGTTTGAATACCCAGATCCAATAATCATGATAATGAGGCAAGGGATGAGAATTCCCAGTAATGAGATAAGGGATTGAGATCCTAAATGTTATATGCATTCTAAAGATTTGAAAAGTACTTGATAGATGTATTATACCTTTCTTTTTAGCATATGTTATAATAATTATTGTTTGAAACTTGACTGATGCTAAAAGATATGGTAATTCACTTAATTAATCAAGTGGAATCTTATCATGTAGTGCCCTGACCATAGGTCCATCAACGTCAGAATTTGCTGAATGGTGAAATGGGTTACTCAGCGGCATAACCCCGGGGGCATATTTTTGAATATGCGGGGGTGATGGGTGTGAATATCCTTACACCCTAATGTGGGATTGATGTGAGATAAATATGCAATCTCTCAATCCTCCATTACATATTCCAGGATGGATGTATCACGAATCTCCCGATGATGATGAAGGTCGGGGATGGATAATTGAGATCTCCCCGAAGAGAGTGCAGTTGATTTTGTAGCTCTATAGCGAAGTTGCCAGTATACCCTGGAAAGCTATTTAGCAGTGACACGAGATGTCCTTCTTGTGGTCTCACACTGACCGAGACGACAGAGGTCATGGCAGCCGGCTCTCCCATTGACCTTGTATGGTACCATTGCTTTACGTAGCCGTGGTCAGTTGGAGTATGAGTGGTATACCTCATCTCTTCAGAGCATACGTGTGATTGAAAAATGTAATCAGTCGTGTAGCATATTTGCTTAAGGATCGAATATGGAATACATTGATTGATGCACACTTCAGTTATACATCTTAGTTGATAGATGATATTTATGTTTCTTTACATTCCTTGCAAAGCAGATAGATGATTGATAACTCTACCATGGGTAGATGCAATGTTCTCCTTAAGAAAGGAGATTAATTCATTCTGTTCATATAGTGAATTATCTTGCATGTTAATATAAAAAGAACCTCTGCTCAGTTTATAAATGCTTAATCTATGATAATAATATGGTCTGCGGAGAGTTATATCTCTCGCTGGGACAATTGTCTCACCCCGTGGGATCCACTTTTTTTAGGTGGACGTGCACGAGGTGGCAAAGATCTTTCTGTAGAGGAGGAACAACAGCTGAGGCAACAGTGACATATCAGGTTGAGTGTACTTTCTATCATGTCTCACTACTACAGAAATAGCATTCAGTGTCGCTTTTCTGGGCGTCGGTTATTAAGGAAAACCGACGCCTATCATATAAGGCGTCGGTTGTTTAAGCAAACCGACGTCTATATTCGAAGACCAGCCAGACACGGGTACCGCTTTGTATTAAGCGTCGGTTGTTTATAAAAAACCGACGCTTAAAGTCGCCCGCGAAATCCATTTTTCGATAATAAAAATAGTGTCATTGTCAGCGTCGGTTATATACCTAGAAAACCGACGCCTATGTGCGATGAAAATTTGCGCCGAAAATGTCACTTTCAACGTCGGTTATCCTTGTATAACCGACGCTGAAGGTGGTTCCCGCCAAACATTTTCATGAAAATATTGTCCAATTGGACGTCGGTTGTTGCAAACAACCGACGCTAAAGCTGTTTAGGCATCAGTTGTTGTAAACAACCGACACTATTTGGGAACTTATAACCCGCGATCGCCCGACTCTTCCCCTTTCTTCTGTTTCATTGCTACCCTATTTCCCTGTTGCGGCGATTTCTCCGGCGATTTCTCTGCTGTTGCTGCTAGTTTTTCTCCGGCGCTTCTCTCCGGCGCCCCATCTCTGGCGTCCCCTCTCCGGCGCCCCTCTCCGGCGCGTTTCTTCTCCGCCGCCCCTACTGCCCGCCCTGCTGCTCCAACCGCCTGCGTCGCCGCCACGCCTGAGAACCGGCACCGCCGCCACGCCTGGTGCCCACCTGCCTGCCCACCTGCCTGCCCACCGCCGCCCTAGCTCCTTTCTTCCTGCTCACGCCCGACACCACCCCCTTCTTCCTGCTTCGACCACCACTGCTGGAAAAGGTATGTAAGCTGCTTTCAGTGATTAATGATTGGTACTACTGGTTTCCTTATATACTAGTAATGCATGATTAGTTTTACTGATTTCCTTGCTACTTTTAGTGATTAATGATTGGTACTACTGGTTAGTATTACTTTAGTGATTACTTTAATTCAACAATTCATAGTTTGTTATTTACAATTACTGATCTGCTTGCCGATTTTAATGATTAGAGATACTGATTAATAGTAAGTATTGATGAATACTTAGTTAATTACTGATTTGTTGATTAGATATGTATAGAAGTTCCTTATAAATATATTTTTTATATACACATACATGTAATTTTGTATAAAATACATGATGTAGTGTGATCTTAAATCCTAGAGTGTACCCCTTTTGTTCTATGATGGTACCTATGACCCTAAATACATCCATAAGGGTCTATTGTATCCTAAAGAAGATTTATTTCTTACTTCTGCCCTAATTTTTATATGGATCTTAATCTTATATCGCTTACTCATAAATAAGGAAATATCCTTCCTTATGACCACCTTGATGTGTATGTCCCATATAATCCACATGTTGGACCCTAATGATACAAATTTTTTATGTTGAAAACGAATGAATGTTTCAAGTGTTGAACCTAATGTTGGACAATGTGTTTGTTATAGGTGGTACACATTTATTATATAAGAATGACATCACATGTGTTTGTTGGCCTAGAAAGTCAACAATCATTGTTCTTTATATTACTTGTACATTGGTATAAATTAGAATGAACAATCACTAAATTATATACTATTTGTATGGAGTCCGGCTTCATTGTAGATATCTATTATTGTGTTTGTTGGCCTAGAAACCCGTCCAAGATTGACTCATTAGGAGTAAATCTTGGATAGTCCCCGGTTTGGGACTGTTCTTGAACACCTAATCTCACTTAGGATGTAAGTGTATAATGTGTATTGTGTTTTCGAGAAAATTTTGGTAGCATTTCCCCGTTTGTTCTCTAAGTACATATGTACTTAGAGAACAGCGGGGAAATACTGCCGAAATTTTCTTGAAAACCCAATACACATTATACACTTACTAGTGAGATTAGGTGTTCAAGGATGGGATAGGTGGTACACATTTATTATATATAAGAATGACATCACATGTGTTTGTTGGCCTAGAATGTGAACAATCATTGTTTTTTATATTACTTGTACATTGGTATAAATTAGAATGAACAATCACTAAATTATATACTGTTTGTATGGAGTCCGGCTTCATTGTAGATATCTATTATTGTGTTTGTTGGCCTAGAAACCCGTCCAAGATTGACTCATTAGGAGTAAATCTTGGATAGTCCCCGGTTTGGGACTGTTCTTGAACACTAATCTCACTTAGGATGTAAGTGTATAATGTGTATTGGGTTTTCGAGAAAATTTTGGCAGCATTTCCCCGTTTGTTCTCTAAGTACATATGTACTTAGAGAACAGCGGGGAAATGCTGCCAAAATTTTCTCGAAAACCCAATACACATTATACACTTACTAGTGAGATTAGGTGTTCAAGGATGGGATAGGTGGTACACATTTATTATATATAAGAATGACATCACATGTGTTTGTTGGCCTAGAATGTGAACAATCATTGTTTTTTATATTACTTGTACATTGGTATAATTTAGAATGAACAATCACTAAATTATATACTGTTTGTATGGAGTTCGGCTTCATTGTAGATATCTATTATTGTGTTTGTTGGCCTAGAAACCCGTCCAAGATTGACTCATTAGGAGTAAATCTTGGATAGTCCCCGGTTTGGGACTGTTCTTGAACACCTAATCTCACTTAGGATGTAAGTGTATAATGTGTATTGGGTTTTCGAGAAAATTTTGGTAGCATTTCCCCGTTTGTTCTCTAAGTACATATGTACTTAGAGAACAGCGGGGAAATGCTGCCGAAATTTTCTTGAAAACCCAACACACATTATACACTTACTAGTGAGATTAGGTGTTCAAGTATGGGATAGGTGGTACACATTTATTATATATAAGAATGACATCAAATGTGTTTGTTGGCATTTCCCCGTTTGTCCTCTAAGTACATATGTACTTAGAGAACAACGGGGAAATGCTGCCTAATCTTTTCCTAATATATACTTGTTTTCTAATATATACGTGTTTTCTCTGATCATAGAATGGATAGATCATGGATGTCCATTCGTAATCGTTGCACCCCAGAGTTTATATCTGGTCTTGATCAGTTTATTAGATTTGCCGAGGAACATAGGAAAAAACCTACAGATAGGTTCTACTGTCCATGTAGACATTGCGGTAACAACTTGAAAGTCAACACTGGTGAGGAAATCAAAAGTCATGTCATGTGCAATGGGATTGTACAAGGCTATACAGAATGGCACTGGCATGGAGAGATTTCAAAATCGAAACCAGTAGATGTCGATAGCAGTGCTTGGGTGGAAGAAGAAATTGCCTCCGATGACGTAAATGTGAACGAACCAGTTCCAGCAGACATCGTTGATGCGATGCTGGATAGTTGTAGGGTAGAGCACACCGATCCACCTCCTATCTTTACAAACATTGTGCATGATGCTGAGATACCGTTATACACAGGCTGTGCTAAGTTTACGAAGCTTAGCGCTGTGTTGAGATTGTATAAGTTGAAAGCTAACAATAGATGGAGCGACAAAAGCTTCACTTCATTGTTGACTTTGTTGAAAGAAATGCTTCCTGAAGGAAACGAGCTTCCAATCTCAACATACCAGGTAAAGAAAATGTTGTGCCCAATGGGAATGGAGGCCAAGAAGATACACGCATGCCCGAATGATTGTGTATTATTTCAAAAGGACTATGTAGATTTGAAAGATTGTCCAAAATGTGGTGCGTCACGGTATAAATTGACGACTTCAGGGGAGTCCAAAACTGGTTCTCCTGCCAAGGTGTTGTGGTATCTACCTATAATATCACGGTTTCAATGCTTGTTTGCAAATCCGAAAGATGCGAAGAATTTGAGGTGGCATGCAGATGTTAAGAAAAATAATGATGGGATCCTACGACATGCGTCTGATTCCCCACAGTGGAAGAAGATTGATCTATTGTACCCTAAATTTGGTGAAGAAGATAGGAATCTAAGACTTGGGCTTTGTACAGATGGGATGAATCCGTACGGGACATTGAGCAGCCAACATAGCACTTGGCCAGTCATGCTTGTTATATACAATCTTCCTCCCTGGATGTGTATGAAAAATAAGTACGTTATGTTGTCATTGTTGATATCGGGCCCTAAACAACCCGAAAATGATATCGATGTTTATCTTGAACCTTTGATTGATGACTTAAAGAAACTTTGGGCTGAAGGTGTGATGACCTATGATTTTTCAGCAAGAGAGACATTTCTTTTGCACGCTATGTTATTTTGCACTATTAATGACTTTCCAGCATATGGGAATTTGTCTGGATATAGTGTCAAAGGAGCTAAAGCGTGTCCTATATGTGAAGAAAACACTGATTCAATAAGACTAAAACATGGCGGCGCCAAATGGGGTTAAAAGACCGACGCTAAAGGCCGTTTCTGTAGTAGTGTCTTGTAGATAGAAGTCCTATATGTCGTCTTTGTACTCTCAGGTCCTTGGAGTTGGTACGTACTAGTTTCATGAATGATCTGAGATTTTGGCTTGAATGCCTCAAGGTTTTATGTTGCTCCAGTATGTGTTTTGATAGGACAACCGTTATATGATGTCCTTGAGATGAGATGGAACAATGTTGTACAATGTAAATTATGATATGTATGAGTTTTGGATCTTTCAGTAAGAGTTTTCTGGAAAAGGATCTCCTTGCAAAACGGTTTTAAATTTTAGTGATTTTTTTATTAATCCACTTATTATGTTTATTCTGCTTAATTAGTTACGATTTGTTTGTCGGTTTGATGATGGTCGTTATAGGACGCGTCATCAGCAAGTACTCCAAATGTATCAAAAGAAAAGGGCAAAAAATGATGGTGATTTTCCATATAAGTTGCACCGTATTTTTGTACCTTTTGTGCAGCAACATCGCTAGCTGCCTATCCTACTTTAAAGTTACTTGAAAGAACACTTGACATAGGAGAGACTCCACTGAGGTCAATACATGTGTGTTTTCCATCTTTCTAAACAAATAACAAGATGTAAGCAGGACGTTGAGAGTGGATACCATCAGCTCGTATGCTAAAAAAGGCCACATGAGCGTCTTTTAGGACCTTTATCTCAGTTCAAGAGGCAAGATAAAAAAATGAGTATCACAAACTAAGTCATGTCAAAACCTATATCCATGTCTTACGGAAATGAGCAACATGATCACCAAAGGTGTCAAGGTCTGTAGTGTTATAAAGCAGGCAACATTCATCTCCTGAGTATAAGGAAATCATAAGTTTATAATGAAGGATAGCTTGATACTCAATAGGTGACATGGAAAAATCAAGCCCATCAATGGGAATGGCAAGTAGGAAGTCTTGTGCATATCTGACTTGGATAGAAGTGAGGATAGCTAGTTTTTTGTTGAGAGGGGATACTTGCAATGAATTGTTGGTCAACAGTTTTGTAGTAAGCATCTGCCAAAGTATACTGGATCTTTGGAGTGGAAAGAGGCATACATGATAACTAGACCATAAAAAGGAAGAAAAGATATTACACATGGTGTCATGTGTGGTAACAAAAGAGGGTCTTATAGGAATAAATCTAACCTCTCGCATGATGTGGTCTTGGAGGTCCTGAGTGTGGATCTGAGAGGAAGCATAAGCAAACTTGTTGACAACATGAGAAAATTTGATGTCCATGTGAAGTGCATAGGAAGTGTGGCCAGGCGCCAATATAGTTCACCAAAGCCTGTTCCATCACCAAAAATAATATGTGCTAGACATTGACGAAACCCATGATCAAAATCATCTAATGCAGAACTGAGATGTTGGGGGTGTCATTCAAAGATACAACAATAGCTTGGGCATCCCAACACATGATTGAAGAAGAAGAAGAAGCTCACATTGTGGGTCCTGAAGCAAAGCTAAGCAATCGATCATGACAAGAGTTTTAGCCACATGTTCCTTGATAAGCTCCAAGAAAAAACCTGGATCTGTGAAAATAGGGCCTCTTAAAATCTTCACTCCATGTGTAGGATGAGATATGCTAGTAGGAAACATACCAAACTCTGAGGCTCATCTTGGATCATGTAAAGGCCAAACTCTTTCCATCTTCTTAATATTTAATATGATATCAAAGTATTATCCTCGTTCTTGGATAATAGATAGAACCTTGGAGACTTAGACGATGTCACCAATGAGGGTTTCATCATCTAGATAGAAAGAAAGAAGGTCGATGTGGCATTCATCCTTCATTTGTAAAATAAGAGGATGGAGATCCAGCAAAAAAGAAGATCCTAACAGATCACCTTGTTGGACCCCATCCGTGGAGTGAAGAGGCTCACTCAAATCTATGTAGAGAGGAGTTTGGGAGCTATGACAAAATTCAACCCAACATACAATAGTTGGGCAATGAAGACATACCTCCTTAAATATGATGGATCTATCAACCATATTAAAAACATCACTGAAGTCAACAAGGTCCATCATAAGAGTAGTAATATGATCTTGGTCATGGAGAAAGAAAGTGACAACATGTAGAAAAACTTCAGCACCCCCAAAAATATCAACATTAAATTGATGATGGTTAACATAATTGACAACGTTAGGCAAGACACCCTTCATTGCAATCTTAGAAATAAGCTGACTCCAATCATTCCAACCGCGATAGATTGAATGCCTTTTTCTATATTGAGAAGAGGGGTCAAAGGATAACTAGAAGCATAGGGAGCCAGGGAGGCAAGACGACATTTGACAAGCCAAAGGTTGACCACAGTTGACACGACATTCAAAAAGTCATCTTTAACAGATGTTACTGCATCATGCACATCATCAAGAAGGCATTGTTCACATAGAATTTCACATGTAGAAGCTATCCTTTCTGGAAGGATAATATTTCATTTTCAACCATAGCATGAGATGCAACAAAGAGAGAGCAAGAAATATCTGACACATGCTATACCATAAGAGGGGGGCTTTGGGGGGTGTTTTGCTTCAAGCTTCAAATGACTAGCGGGGTTAGATGAGCAATGCCACTAGAGGAGAGAATTCAGATGGAAACTAAAAATTGTCCATCTTTGATCTTTGTATTTGAATAGGAAACTCTGACTTCAACACATTGTGGATGCACAAAATGATAACGGCGAGACAAGATTTGAGCAAAGAGTTGTTGAATACCATCAGGTCCTGAACTCCATGTTTTGTAGGGCCTTAAAGATCATAAGTTGTTGGATCGAGGAGTGCTTTCATGTTGAACATTCTTAGGTGGATGTAGGAGAAAAGTGGTAGAGAACGCATACAGGGAGCTGTAAAAGACAAACCCAAGCATCAATGGAGAAAGGACACCACTTGTTGTATGTCAATTGTTTGAACCGTAGCACTCAGTTGTTTGAACCTGGGACTATATTGCAATTTTTTTAACATTTATTCTGCAATCAGAGATCTATTATCAGATGTTATTTTTATGGGGCTTACATTGTAATTGTTTGAACCTCCACAACCTTTATTAGTGCGAACTCATAAAGTGATAACTCCTAAGGTTCAAACACTCGACCTCAATGTGTGGAGCGTCTAACCAATCCAATAGGCTACATGTTCATTATTAATAGTATCAAAATGGACATGTATATATTACATGAATGTATCTATATATTTGTCATATATATGTATATATATAAATAATCTTTCTCTACCCCTAGTTCCTCCACTACACATAATCCATTTCTATACACTAGTACATATCACTATAAATAATAGTACAATTCATATAGTTTTTTTCCTTTGCAGATGTGATGTAGTTTCAAACATTAGTGACTTTTAAAAGAATAAATTGTAATTCAACTTAGTAGTTAAAATGATATCCAGATTTGATTGTACATCTATGAACACTAGGTGAATTTCTAAATGACATTGTGTACATCTGATCTTAAAACTAACACGTCCAGATAGGTGCCAACTATTTGGCATGACAACATTTTTCTATAGACAATTGCCTTTCTCTATTGTATTCTTAGTGCCCCAAAAATGCAGTACGTTACCTGAAACAATAAATAGCCCCAAGGGTCAGAATTTGAATCCCATCTTTTTATTAAAACTAGATGAAGGCACGTGCTAAGTGCGTGAATGGCCATTGATTTAGAAAAATAAAATATCAAACATGTTACTATCACACATGATAAAGATGTTTGAACTATTTCTCAAAATGTAAGGCTATAATTAAACTTTTTTTTCCAGAGTTTGTAATCAATAACTTGTTACAAGAGACTAACTCAATTAATATTTTCTGACTCCTTCGAACATGTACAATGTCATTATAAAATTCTCTCTATTCCCCTTCTCTACCATGTGCATGCTAGCTAGGAAAAATAAATAATAGTAGAACTAAATAAACAATATGAAATGCAATGAATAAAATAAATAGAGATAACTATGAACTAATTCTTGACCCATATTTACAAAATTTTGAATCCATTCTTTTATGGGTTCATAATTAGCACAAACAATAATATATGTACAACTGGCTAAAATAGAAAAGTTTGTTTAACAACCAATTGGCTTTCTCTAGCATGTAGTGTACATTACAAAAATTACTATTATCCGACATGTGTATGTTCATTTTTCGGAAAAAGATACAAAAAAGAGAAACTAAATAGGTGACATGAAATACATTAAAATAAAAAATCAAGGTATTAAGAAGGTCAGCAGAATTGGAATTTGCCCTCAAAATTTATACTTTTACCATATTCATAACTAATACTCACAACAATTTAAATACAACATGTTAAAATGAGGACAACTCGAATAGTTTCCTACTGACTTCCTCCAACCGGTAACATGTTCTTATCAAAATTACTTCTGCTCTCATTCTTGACATGCTCCTTTCGAGGGATAATATATCATTTGTACTCACAATAATTTACATACAACTTGTTAAAGTAAACAACTTGATTAACTTTCACATGACTCTCCAAATGGTAATCTCTAATTAAAAACATATAACATGGCACACACTGAAAAACATAGAGCTAGAACTCAAACGAGACTAATGAGCTCACATAAAAACCACTGAAGCACATAAATAGGATGGTCAAGCACAAAGGCAGAGTTCATAGACATGCTCCTTAAGAAAACAAACATACTGGTATGGTAAGTAAGCTAGACACAGTCAATCCTTCCCATACACTTACGTGTATGATGATTTAGCACACACACTTTTTGAACTCCATAGAAAAAATCCAATGATGGTTATAGAGATATTTAAAACTAACTGACACTCGAAGATAATAGATTAATTATTGAACATAGCTTTAAAACTGATGACTGTTGAACAAAATTGAAACTCACAGACACATGAAGCTAACAAAGTCATAGTTGAATCTATCTAGGGAATAGCTAGAGTCAAACTGTAGAATTGTTCTTAAGCAAATACATATAGATAACGAAAGAAAATAAACACATAATAAAATCAGTCAATAAGTGCTAGTCAATTGAGAAAGCTAAGAGACTGACTACACAATCGAGAAAGATATTAGCAAGGCTAAGTAGTGGCAGGCCAAACTCTACTCAGTTACAAAAAGAATAGTGGAACCATAACACAATAATTGATTACACTCATACAAAGATATCACATGCAAACTGTAACATACTCAATTTTGAGTACTAAATCTATATTGAGCTATAATTCATATTTTCCCCTAATATGAGTTTATTTCAAGGTGGTCTTTCTTCCAAGTCTGGTTTGATTATTTTGATCAACTACCATATCTCTGGATGCTAATTAGTCTCTAATGAAATTTCATCTCTAAATGAATTCCTTCTCATCATTTGATCAAATATTTGCAAACAAGTCCCTAAATTTAGTTCGTGAGTCACTTTGAAATTAGTTGGTGCAATTTGATATCCTTGTGCTGAATACTTTGGTTTGAACTTATATTCTAATAATAAACCTACTATTCAACTAATGGCTTTAGAAGAAACATAGAATAACACTCAGAATCATAGATCTAAATTATTGAGTGATTAATGAAGGAAAATTTAATGTCCTACTTTAAAGACACAAAGTAGCTATTTAGCATTTTTATAAATAAATTTGATAGAAGTAGAACGGGTGGTTTAATTTTCATAAATGTTGGAGGCATTTGTAGAACTTTTGAAAATGTAAAGTAACAAGAAAAAAGGGGGTTTAAATGACTACTTGTAATACTAAGTAATTATCTTTGGTGACGGGAGAGTCACCTCTCCTTCCTCCCCAATTTGCACACTCTGACAGTTACATAAAGGAATGGCAAGCCTGTTCACCCTAAATGAAGCCACCCTAGGACTTGAAGCCAAGACAACCCCCCGCCACATTGAAGTTCATCACCCTAAAGATTATCTCAAGCAACGACTTCAATCCCTAACGGCTGTCATGATAACTCTACAGATCTAAAATAACAATGTCGTTAAAGTCACCATTGCACTCCTCATGTCAATTAAAACCTCCTTAAAATGGCTTAATACATATGTTCCTCTAAAAAAAAAAAAACCCTAGAGCTTCTCCCCTTATCCTATATAATATTTATGACTCCATCCATGATGGATCACACATAGACCTGCAACCATATATGATTATCAACTCTACTGACCACAACCTCTCTAGAAATAGACCTACAATGACTGAAGCAAGTATGAACCCTTACGGACTCCGCAACGCCGCCAGTGAGAATCAACTGAAGTTGTAGATCATTAAAGAGAATGTGAAGTCACCACCCCTACTCCCGACTATGCTGCCCAATAGGCTCCACAATGGTTGACACCAATGCTGCCACCACCTCATCCTCCTTGCCACTCTTCTCTACTCTCAAGTGTGTAAGAGATGACTTGAGTCCTAACTCTAGTAGACTCACAAGTCAGGGAAGGGTGACCTACAACAACCCAACGCCTTGTCAGTCCTTAATGATGACTTGCAACCACCTTCATCGTCAACCATCAAACAACCAAGATCTACAACATATAGCACACCAAAGATCCTCTTCCTCAATCCCCATCACCACCGTAACCCATCATAGAGTTACATACTCGCCATCAGCTTACCTTGATCACCACAAGCCTGATCATCTCGCCCATCCTTCAATAACGATGATTGTTTTGTCACGATTCAGCAAAACGGATGTGTTGGTATGTATTCCCAAAGAGCAATCATATGATGATTGTAATGACATATCTTGTAAATTATTTGATTAATAATAAAGGCTCTGTATGTTTGTTCAATTATGAGACAATGGTATAAAATGATAGATGTCTAAAGAATGATGTTACTCGATGAAATATGTCTTCAGGTTGAGGACTTGAATAATGAGATCATATGTATGATAAGAGTATATGCATTCTTGTTATGTCCCTAGTTAGATATTATTATGGAAGCAAATAGACAACAATAATACATAAGACTAAAGTGTGTGTTGGTTGATGATAAAATTACATTAGTCATGATATGTGATATTAAACCAAACACATAGGTACTTGTTAGGGAACGGTGTACTAGACAGACCCACTTTGAGAGTGATACATGGAAACCATTGAATGTTAGTCATAATCAACTCTTATAGTGATAGTGGTGATTGTGGTTCTTATACTCGAACTCACTACACTCATCACATGTCATTTGATGTACTTTGACACCATCCAACGTGACCTTAAGTAAGGATTACCATAAAGGTGATGCTCAAATACATTGTGACACATGGGCATTGACTGTGAGTGATGTAGATGGGATTTTTCCTTCATACTGGAGTTTATATATTGGCCACTTGATAAGCGAGGATGATAAACATATGGTGATACTCATGTCAATCAATATATGATATGCAAGCTCACATGCATCTCAGACATTCTGCTCTAGTTCAAGGAACATGGATTAAATATTGAGAGGATGATATTTCCATGCATCAAGTTCAAATTGGATATCACAGACAAAGGAACTATACAACCACTATAACACTAATCACTGATCTAGGCTAAAGTTGTTCTCCAACTTTCTAATTACTTGGATAGCAATGATGTGTTTCTAGACACCGTTCATTGCTTGTGATGTCATAAATTAGTTGTGGAAATTCACTGCCAATGTAACTTGAGACCTATATGGTCACACACATAGGATACACATGGAATAGGGGTTTACTTATGAATAAGGTTTAACTTAATCGCTAAATTGTTTAGGTATTTAACTTAAACAACATTGGCTGAAAATTGGTTGACTAAGAATTTGAGACGACCGACTCACGTGTTGAGTCGGCCAATTCAAGTGGCGAGTCAATTCATACAATATTGGATGAACATTGGCTGAATTGGAATGTGAATCGATCGGTTTAGAATGTGAATCAACCAGTTCAGAGTCTAAATTGACTAGTTCAACATGTGAATCGCCCACTTTAATGATCAATAAGATTGAATCAAAGATTGATGTTGACGTCATGTTGTGAATTAATTACCAATATGTTTGTGAATAGGAAAGCATTCAATTTCACCAAATTCTGGTGTGATTCGACCAACTTGTGACCCCCAATATTTAGACATTTGTGAAATTTGCCTCTTTGACTCCTAGTTGATCTGGAAACCATGACCCCAACTCTCCTATAAATAGGGGGTAGTTAAGGTTTTTAGAAGACAAAATTAACACTGACAAATGTTGTCTTCTCATAGTTCTGGTAATGTGAGAGCCCAAAGCAAGTCTTAACCATAAAAGGGAAAGACAACAAGGGAGAATAAGTCAACGCTAGCAAGTTGACATTAAAGGGACAACTCCGACCTGACAGCTCCAAAAGAATGACATGAGTTACCAGTGGTCCGCATGGAATACATAGAGGCATAGAGGCCATTGCTACCCGATAGGAGGATGTCCTCAACCACCATTTATGTTGCTATAGTAGGAGGTCGTCGCCGACAACAATTTGTGTGATGTATGAGAAAGAAGCATGTTGTTGTAAGGATTGTTGTTGGACTTGCTCTAGGACTAGGTATATTCCTTACAATCCTTCCTTCCCAATATATAGTTAATGACATGATCTGCTGATCAAGGGGAATATGGAAAGGATTTTTTTTATACCATCTCTGTCACCATATTTTCCTATAGTGGTATCAGAACCACGTCAATGTGCTATGTTTTCAGATCTAATGGATATGTTCAATTTTTGGTTTTATCATTTATTTATTACATGCAATGTAAATATCAACGTGGTATCAGAGCCACATCAATGTACTATGTTTTCCTATAGTGGTATCAGAACCACGTCAATGTACTATGTTTTGGGATCTAATGGATATGATCAATTTTTGGTTGTATCATTTATTTATTACATGCAATATAAATATTTAAATGATTAATGTGAATATCTGATTAAATACCACATACACTAGGGACTATACCATACATCATATATATATATATATATATATATATATATGTGTGTGTGTGTGTGTGTGTGTGTGTGTTTGATACACGTCACCCTAAAATTGCTTTGATGGTGGATGTAAGTATGGTTATGGTCAATACCTCCTTGATATTGTGTATGGTTGAATGGTTTAAATTCCTACTTTTTTTATTCAGTTAGCATATCGAGCCTTTCTCTCTTTTCCATATGTAAGTTAGTGCTTTCCTTCATATACTCCTTTTGAACGTAACTCGAGGTTTACCTTTTATAATATAATAAGTTAATAGGAATATGATAGTTTTTATTTTATTTTTTAATAAGATAAGGTGTTCTATATTAGATGAGTCGACTAACTAGGAAGTCGAGTCGATCGATTGGAAGACTGAGGAGGCCAGACGACAGGAGGAGTCAATTGATTGACTGGAGGCCCAATTGATCGACTGAAGCAGTCTAGACACTGCTTGAGCTAGGAGCCAGCCAACTAATCAAAGAAGACCAATCGACTGACTAATTGACCCAAGGGTTGAGTTAACCAACCGGGCTGGTTCCAACACAAATTTTCTACTATACAAATTGCTACATATGATGCAGACCTTAGGAGGTAGCAATTCTTCGTGGCTCCAAAGAATTGCATTAGTGTATCCATAAACACTACTCGTATTTTATGATTGCATGTTTTATTTGTAGATACAATATGTATATGATACATAAAGGGGTGTATCTAGGAGGCTGATGGGCTCTAGCCCCCCCTTAAATCCTTCCTAATCTAGTTTACTTATTCATTTATTAAGAGAGAATATACAATAATAAAAGAATGTATCACAAATACACATAGAGGAAGTGGTAGCTCGGTCGGTAGCTATCTTGCACGGCTTATGTTAAGGCCCAGGTTCGACTCTCAGGGAGCTGATGGGTGCATTTTTGTCTCTCTCACCTAGACTACAAACTAAATTTTATTGTTGATGCATGAACAATATACAAGGAAATTTGCAGATTGACTGGTATAATGCTCTAATACCTTTAGTAATGCCCTGGGTTTGAGTCTCAAGTCTTAAATTTATATATCTAGTTGTACTTTTGTCGAAATTTGGAGAAAATATATGTAATAAATCAACTCATTGATTTTGGAAATATTTTTATAGAATTCAATATTTTTATTGTAACTAATGGTATATATTTTTTATTTTTTTACTACATGTGGACTACAAAGTGGTCATGAATGGGTTTTCTTTACACACAAAATTCTAGTAGGTCAACAATATTACATACCAAAAGGCCATATCTATGATGAGTCATCTAACTCAGCCCCCCCATGGTGATTTTCTAGATACGCCACTGGATACATATTATAAGTATATAGTGATAGGATATGTAGATGTATTTATATATAAATAAAAGTCCTCAATCAAATATTAAGCCTTAGTTGCTTTCCATAAGCTACACATGAAAAGCTTGATTGACTAAGTGTGGGCACGCCAAAGGTGGTGCACCATCTATCTCATGGAAGTGTAATGGTAGTTATGTGGGCCTGCCAAGCAGGGTGCATTACTATCATGTTGGCTCTTGGGCCATGCTTAACTAAGTGACCTTAATGATATTAAGTGCCTAGAAGTATGAATATGAGACATGACAAGGGGTTGTGCATACCATCAATCTAAGAATGACATAATATGCAATTGGTTGCCTACCTTAATAATTGGTTATGGGACGCTGGTATTGGTTGGATAACTTAATTGTTTTGGATCTTCACTCACTAGAAGATTCTACACTATAATCTTTTGAGTTGATAGTGAAGGCTATCAATTTGAAAAAAGTAGTGGGAGTAATAATTAATTAAAGGTCTAATTAATATCGTAAAATTTTCTTTTAATCAAATCAAAACAAAAAGGTTTTGACAAATCGCAAATTTCTCTTATAGAAACAAATGGAAAACAACAACACATTTCCTTGCGATCAGTCCTTGAGAAGGACAAGTTGAACAGGAATAATTTCCATGAATGGTTTAGGAAATTGAGAATTGTAACGACCTGCACTTTTGAGTGTCCAAAAGACCTTAAAGTCACAAATCATTACTCATAAATTCTAGGATCAGATTTAAGAAATATTACAGAATAGTAAAAAAATTCTATTAATGAACAAATAGTTACATGTTTGCATAAAAAGTTCCTCTAAGGAGTTACATAAATTTTAGAAGATTTAACTTTTACATGTGTGAAGATATACCACTATGTCGAAACCTTCATGAATAACTTTAGTGTCTTCAACATCTTAATATTGTAATCTCATGTCCACGAATCAAGTATACCTGATACCTAAAACACCGACAAACAAATACGCGGTCAATATATTTCTATACTGGTATGTGGGTTCATCCAATAATCACAAGTACACATATAATCAAATATCTTTTACTTGTACATAAGAACATAAACTTGTTTTCACATTCTAACCCATATCTGGTCTACTACCTCAGGTGTAATCACTATCCCTCCTGGACTCATGTGCATTACCCTTAAGATCAGTCTAACCCAGGGTTTTGAATATTGTTATTTACTTTACATGATACTCATAGGAACTTTATAATTTGCAAGACGTAAATAAATAAGCAAGCAATTTATTATTTGTTCAATCTCATCGAGAAACCTCGTCAAACTCATAATTCGATACATGTATTCATAAGCATAACCAAATACCTTATGTCATTGCAGAAACCATGCAGAAAACTCATGTACTTTAAGAGTGCATCCAAACATCCAAGCAACAAAGCATGCAATCAACATAATCTGAAACACACAGACTACATATGTGTCACCATGTATTCACATTACATTAATTAGATCTAGATTCTCTCCTAAACTAGGATTTCAGGTTATCTCATGTTTGGACTTGGGATAAGGGTCACAAACCCTAATTCCATCATGTCATGATTCCTAGTTATGCATATTAGGCAAACCCCTATTCATCATCTTAAGCATATTAGGTCATATGTGATGCCTAGATCATATTACTAGCATTAAGACCATAGCAAGATATTCATATTGATTTCAAAACCCTAAATCAACATATATAAGATTATTAATCCAAAATCATCAATTATTCATCATTATCAAGGATTTCTTCATTATACATAAAAAGATCAAGTATTAGCTCAACATAAACTAATCAACTTAATTAAGCATCATATTAAGGCAAATATAGGTTTTCCTTTATACTAATCACATTAACACATGTATTGCACATACTTTTAGAACATGAATCATAATTAGATTCTGCAACTAATTTATTTAGATTCCACTCATTCAGCTGATACACTTTCATATATTACTTATCTAAATCCGATCATCTCACCAATTACTATGATATTTGCAAGATAAACACAAACAGGCCAATCATAGTGGGCTACTTTAGCGGATTACCTTTCTCTATTTTTATCTTACTAATTTGGAGGGTTGACCCACGACCCACTTGGTTTTTCCCTGGACCGTACAATCTTGGCAGTGAACCGACAGGCTCGTCTATGTCATCTCCTCACATGCTTGTGCTTTCTCATGAGGCACGACGCTGCCGTCAGAGGGTGACTGACCTCCCCCGCTGCCTGAATGGGAGTGTACCACCCTGCGCCACTTCATCCCTCCCATCCCTCACTACAGTCTAGGAGATTCTGCCACCTTCAAGCTCATAGTCATTCACTAGGATATTCTGTCACCTTCAATCTCCTGGTCATTCACTTCCGTCCACCACTGGAAACCCTAACGGGTTCTCAACACTGACAGAGAGTCGTCACTCCCCTCCTCTGTCTCCTCATCGTCAGGCATCTGTCCTTGCACCTCAGTTTTACCTCCTCTAACCTCGACATTGCCTACCCTGGATACCAGTGCCCCAACTCCTCCTTTTACCTCCTTAGATATTCCTCGTGCACTCACCCTAGTGGGGTAGTGGCCTACAATACCAACACAGTCTGGTCTCTGCAGCACCCCCCTTTCGGCGGCTTGTCACCTTACACTCCATGACTCCTCTTCATCATGCCAATACTGCCAGGATAGGTCAGCTTCTCCCTACCTGCCGATCACCATTCCTATCGGTAGTTGACTTCCTCTACAGATGCTGATGTGAACTAGAAGCTAGGATATGGTGGTGTCTGGCCAACCGCCCTTGGGTTGCTCCTAGGTTCACCAGCAACCTTCTTGCCACCACACCCCATGACCACCAAGAAGAGGGATGAGTCTCGGTTGGAGGGTGGTATCTCCATGGTTCCTTCCTTATATGACCAACGTATTGAACTTCTATGAACTTTGAGGAAGGAATTCAATGAAGAGAGAGGTCATCCATTGTTTCTTGAGTCCCATTCCACATAGGAAAGTAATTATGTTCCTCTGGCCTTAACTCCTTTCAACACCAAATGTTTAGAAAGCTTTTCATTTATTTTCTTTAGATAAAACCCATATTATGAAGATAATTGCTAGCCCCCCGTAGGACCTCTAGTCAGATTCAAACTCTAGGATAAATCACATATTTCTATTATCTATTTCCTATTATAGTATGGGAGATTAATTCCTTCTTTAACTATCTAAAGCAGAGTTCTTAACCAAAAGGTGGATAATTCTTCAACTAATTATCCAAGCCACATATTAACGTGGAACATTCTAGAAATTCTCCCATTGTCTTATATTCTAATTATCTATCAACCATTGATATCTGGAATATCTACTATGATCACGAATATCCACAATATTCAAATTAATATCCTAGGGTCCTTCATGTAAACTCGGGTTAACCAATTGGACTGAAAAGTGTCCCTAAGGCCCATGAACCACATCGTGGACCTTCCAAAGGTTCCATGATTAAAAACACATTCCCAATTACAAACTTAGGGCTTTGATATCCATTGCACCTTATATTAGTCTCATGTGAGCACATATGCTCAAAGCACCTTATTTCCTTAAATTGATCATTTAATCTAATTCTAGGGTTTGGAATTATAAACCAAGATCCCTCAATTACTTCATTGTTATATGTTCCCTAATTTCATTTAGGCTTGAAATTCTACAAATTTCAAGAATGTAACATTCACCCCTCCTTAAAAGGAATTCTGTCCTCAAAATTCAGGCCTACCAAGCCTAGGTGAATGATACCTCACATTATGTTCAAAACTTAGGGTTAGCACCCTACTTAGATATCTCTAACAAGTTTCCTTATTATGCCAAAACCCCTCATATTACTAAGTTAGGCACTTGAATCGAAATTCAAGTATATCCACATCTCTAGTATTCACACCTCATCATCTCTTTATGATTTTATTTCACTTGGTGATATCCCTCTTCACCTAGGTTTCCAACCTATTATTCATTATTTTCACATAAGTGTGAGGTGAAACCTCTGACCCTAGCTCATGTCATTATATATTTATGTAGGATATTCATCCTCTTTATCTCAATCTTTAAGAATAATGTGTGTCTACCCAATTTTCCTCCCTCATAAGTGAGATGAAATAAGCATTTGACTGCATCTCAAACACAAAGTTTATTCCATTCTAAGAGTAGAGATGGTACATCCACACATTACCTTTAAATTTCACATTTTAAGTTGAATCATACTCAATATGACTCTAAACATACTTGTTCCTAATTCCATAGTATTCTTATATTCCATGAAGTCAAGTGTCCCTTTTCTTACTCTTAAGTTAGGGTACAACTTTTCTCAAGTTTTCATGAATTCCCTATATCTTTTATATCTACATATCATGTATCATTATGAGCCTTAGCCAAAACCTTGAGATCTTTAGGGGTATAGGTACCTTTGGAGTGATCTCATCCTTATGCATCAAGGGAGTGTCTTTCACATTCACCCTTTGGGCCACATGAACATCATGAAGGTGGCCAACCTCCTGAGACATGGGCCTTGGGAAAATCTAACTGTTACCTCCCGACCACTTGGTCATGAGCATTCAAGGCATATCAACTCCCAACCCATCAGTCCTATGTACCTCTAATACACCCTACTTAACCTTATGATTGCATTAGGATTCTACCCTTCCCAAGGGTTTCTTTGAGATGTCACATCTTTTAAGCACATTATTCTCTCATTTAATTATTTAACCCAGATTGCCTTCATCTCTCTCTTTTGAGTACATATAATGCAATATAGTCCCAACATTAGGCTCGGGCCACCTTCCCTCCAGGGCTTGGTGCATATCAGTCTTCCCTCCTAGGCTTGACCTTCTGTGATCTTCCCATCTAGGGGCTTGATCCTAAACAACTTCACTGTGAACTTGGGCCACCTTCCCTTCATGGGCTTGGTGCCTTACTTGTCTTCCCAATCCTAGGCTTGACCATTTTATGACCTTCCCTATTGGGCTTGGTCATCCACACTATCACTCAAGCCACCTTCCCTCCAGGGCTTGTTGCCATATTGGTCTTCCCAATCCTAGGCTTGACCAGTTGTGTTACTCAAAGATGGCATACTTGGGTTCAAAGAATATAAGTGATTTCATTTTATATCTTTAACTCTTCACCCCTATAGGTGAGGATTAAGGTTATCTCAATCTTAAATATGTTTATTCACTTACCTTTTAAGGGGAAGTCCTAGCCTAGGGTGCCTTCTTGACTCATAGGAGGGGGTTATCTCTCTAGCCACAACCTGATCCCAAGATCTAAGGTTTGCCTCCCTCATAGGTCATATTCCCACTCTTGGGTTGATCCACCCCTAATTGACACACTAACCCTAAAGGTTTCATATATATATATATATATATATATATATATATATATATATATATAGAGAGAGAGAGAGAGAGAGAGAGAGAGAGAGAGAGTCAGGCTAGAATACACTTGAGTGTACAGATCACACCGTACCCCCAATGGTGTTTGCCTATCTAGACCATGTTTTTCCAAAATCTAATATATTGATCTTCATGGTTACAATAATAATAGGTTACATACAAAATTTGAATTCATTTGGATGAGTGTAAGTCACTCATCCAAGGACAACAAAATTGACACACAAAACTAATTTGAAATACATGGTTTTTGCCTCCTTTAGATGCATGACCTATAAGTGTCAAAATGAGCTAAAATTTATTATATAGTATGTTTTTATGATAATTAAGAAGATCAACAGTTTAGATTTTTCAAAAATTTATTGCATCTTAAAAAATGACAGAGGTGTACGGTGCCTCCGGTACACTCGAGTGTACACTAGCCTGACTATATATATATATATATTCTCATCATTAAGTATAAATTTTATCATTTTGGTTGAAGCAGCTTTAAGGACAGCATGTCCCACTGTGAAAGCTCCACTCCTCAATCCCACCAGTGGAGAAACTCCTGTTAGGTCCACACATGCATGTTTCCCTCCTATCCACTCAAAAATCAAGACATCAGCAGGCCTAAGTGTCGATCTCCCCTCTTATGGATCAGTTAAAAAATTCACAGGTGCCTCTTTCTTAGCAGCAATACATGCACGTCTGAGTATGTAAAGAAGAACATATCTAACAAGATCATGTCTGTATTTAAAACTTGGAAGCTCTCTGCAATGAACTGCATGTTCTCCAAATGTGTCCAAACATGCCTTATGTCAGATTGGACAAATCTCATCCGCTGGAAATAGAGGGATCATTAGACAGTATTTTAAGATACTACGGTACTCCACCGGATGTATTGAGAATCAACATGAATTTATTCCCTTTGTATTTGATACTTTTGGATTCTTAGCACCAGAAGTTGTGGAGCTTCTAAAAAGAGTCCAAAAAGTTATGAATAGTAATGTTATGGCTCCCAAGTGTATGGATGTTGTATTTCAGAGGATTGGATTTGCTATCCAAAAAGGACTAGCGACGTAGCTTGTTGCCTGTTTGTCCTCTTCTTAAATGTAAATCCTTTCATTTATCTAATTAATTCATTTTATCATTGTACCTTATCAACCCATGTTTGCTCGATCTATGGGCTACCCGCTCATGGCATCTGTCCATTCAATGAACTTGGGCCACCTTCCCCTCCAGGGGCTTGGTGCCTACATCAGCCTTCCCCTACAGTGGCTTGGCCATCATCACCAAACTTGTAGAGACATCATGAGGGGTTTGAGAAAGTTATATTTAAACTTTCATTTTCATATACATATAACTATTGGGTTCTTATACTTCTTAAGACCTCTTACATAAGTGTCATGCTCCTTATGCACACATGCATGGGAGACTGGGTCACCTAAACCCATCCCTTTATCTTTCTTATTCCTGATTTCATGTTTCATAGGGGTGGTGTTCCATATCACCATGACATGCTCATCATTTAAGATTAAGGTTTTAGGGTTAGGGTTAGGGACTATACTCTACCTCTTAGAGTTCCCATATCCCTTGACCTACTAGAGTTTTCATATCCTAATACAAGTCCTTCCTTTATGAAAGGGCTTGCCCAAACTTGTATCTCTCTAGTGTTTACCCTCTCTAGAGGACCTACACAAAAGATTATATATTTTCCCATTTACTTCTTAAATTAACAATTTCTTTTCAAGACTTTTTAAGAAAGAGTTTATAAGTAGACAAAATGTGAGATGAGAAACCTAAAAGATACATTATGCTTTACTAATTTTTCTCTTATATTTCTAAGGATGATTTGAAATTATAAACTATCAAGTATTAGTTGATGAATCTGGGATCTGATACCAAATGTAATGACACACACTTTTGAGTGTCCAAAAGACCTTAAAGTCACAAATCATTACTCATAAATTCTAGGATCAGATTCAAGAAATAATACATAATAGTAAACTATTTCCATTAATGAACAAATAGTTACATGTTTGCATTAAAATTTCCTCTAAGGAGTTACATAAATTTTAGAAAGAGTTAACTTGTGCATGTGTGAAGATATGCCACTATGTCTAAACCTTCATGAATAGCTTTAGTGTCTTCATCATCTTTATCATGAAACCTCATGTCATGAATTAAGTATACCTGATACCTAAAACACCGACAAACAAATATGCAGTCAATATACTGGTATGTGGGTTCATCCAATAGTCACAAGTACACATATAATCAAACATCTTTTACTTGTACATAAGAACATAAACTTGTTTTCACATTCTAACCCATATCCGGTCTACTATCTCAGGAGTAATACTGTCCCTCCCGAGCTCGTGTGCATTACCCTTAAGATCAGTCTAACCCAGGGTTCAAAATACTATTATTTACTTTACATGACACTCATAGGAACTTTATAATTTGCAAGAAGTAACTAAACAAGCAAGCAATTTATAATTCATTCAATCTCATTGAGAAACCTCGAAAAACTCAGAATTTGATACATGTATTCATAAGCATAACCACGTACCTTATGCAATTGTAGAAACCATGTGGAAAACTCATGTACTTTGAGAGTGCATCCAAACATCCAAGCAACAAAGCATGAAATCAACATAATCTGAAACACGCATACTACATATGTGTCACCATGTATTCACATTACATTAATTAGATCTAGATTCTCTCCTAAACCAGGATTTTGGGTTATCTCATGTTTGGACTAGGGATAAGGGTCACAAACCCTGATTCCATCATGTCATGATTCCTAGTTATGCATATTAGGTGAAACCCTATTCATCATCTTAAGCATATTATGTCATCCATGATGCCTATATCATATTACTAGCATTAAAACCATAACAAGATATTCATATTGATTTCAAAACCCTGAATCAACATATATAAGATTATTAATCTAGAATCATTAATTATTCATCATTATCAAGGATTTCTTAATTATACATAAACAGATCAAGTATTAGCTCAACATAAACTAATCAACTTAATTAAGCATCATATTAAGGAAAATCTAGGTTTTCCTTTATACTAATCACATTAACACATGTATTGCACATACTTTTAGAATAGAAAGCATAATTATATTCTGCAACTAATTTATTTAGATTCTGCTCATTCAGCTGATAAATTTTCATATATTTATTGTCTAAATATGATCATCCTAGCAATTACTATGATATTTTCAAGATAAACATAAACTAGCCAATCATAGTGGGCCACGTCAGTGGATTACCTTTCTTTCTGTATTTTTATCTGACTAATTTAGTGGATTGACCCGTGGGCCACTTGGTTTCTCCCTGGACCGCCTGATCTTGGTAGTGAACTAGTGGGCTCATCTGTGTTGTCTCCTCATGTGCCCGTGCTTTCTCACGAGACACGACACTACCCTTGGAGGGCGACCAACCTCCCCTGCTGCCCTGTGCCACCTCATCCCTCCCATCCCTTGCTACAGTCTAGGAGATGATGCCACCTTCAATCTCCAACTCATTCAATTCCTCTCCACCACTGGCAACCCTAACGGGTTCTCGACACTGACAAAGAGTCGTCACTCCCCACCTCCATCTCCTCATCGGCAAGGCACCCCAGTTTTGCCTCCTCTAACCCCGACAGAGCCTACCATGTCTACCAGTGCCTGACTCCTCCTTTTCCCTCCTTAAATCTTCCTCATGGGCTCACCCTAGGGGGTACGGGCCTGCAACACCAACACAGCCCGATCTCTGCCGCACCCCCTACTGGCGGCTCATCACCTTATACTCTAGGACTCCTCTTCATCATGCCAATGCCGTAAGGATATGTCAGCTTCTCCCTACAGGCCGATCACCACTGTTGTTGGTAGTTGACTTCCTATATGGAAAATGATGTGCACTAGACGTTGGGTTATGGTGGCGTCTGGCTCCAACCACCCTTGGGTCACTCCCAGATCCACCGGCAACCTTCTTATTACTTCACCCCATGGCCACCAAGAAGAGGGACGAGTCTCGGTTGGAGGGTGGTATCTCCATGGCCCCTTCCTTATATAACCAACACATTATACTTCTATGGACTTTGAGGAAAGAATTCAATGAAGAGAGAGGTCGTCCATTGTTTCTTGAATCCCTTTTGACATAGGAAAGTAATTATGCTCCTCTGGCCTTAACTCCTTTCAACACCAAACATTTAGAAAACTTTTCATTTATTTTCTTTAGATAAAACCCATACTATGAAGATAATTACTAGCCCCCCATAGGACCTCCAATCATCTTCAAACTTTGGGATAAACCACATATTTCTATTATCAATTTCCTATTATAGGATGGGTGATTAATTCCTTATTTAACTATCTAAAGCAGAGTCCTTAACCAAAAGGGGGATAATTCTTCAACTAATGATCCAGGCCACATATTAACTTGTAACATTCTAGAAATTCTTCCATTGTCTTATATTCTAATTATCTATCAACCATTGATATCTGGAATATCCACTATGATCACGAATATCCACAATATTCAATTTCATATCTCAGGGTCCTTCATGTAAACTCGGGTTAACCAATTGGGCTAAAAAGTGTCCCTAAGGCCCATGAACCACATCTTGGGCCTTCCAAAGGTTCCATGAGTATAAACACATTCCAAATTACAAACTTAGGGCTTTGATATCCATTACACCTTATATTAGTCTCATATGAATACATATGCTCAAAGCACCTTATTTCCTTAAATTGATCATTTAATCTAATTCTAGGGTTTGAAATTATCAACCAAGATCCTCAATCACTTCATTGTTATATGTTCCCTAATTTCATTTAGGCTTGAAATCTATGAATTTCAAGGATGTAACAAGAATTGTTCTCAGACAAGAGTGCAAACTCTATGTCCTATAGACATCAAAGTCGGACGAACCTGCTCCCATCGTGCCTAAGGCTGGTAGGGATGCTTACAAGAAGCAATCTGAAGATGTGTAGATGTCAAGTGCCTGATCAATGGACTATGAGTTGTAGAGACAAAATGAGAATATGGATGTTATTGAGATGATAACACATCTTAAGAACATGTACCAAGATCAGGCAAGACATGAGAGATATGATGTCTCTAAGGCGTTGTTGAAGTGCAATATGGCAAAAGGAGATCCAATAGGTCCCCATGTGCTCATGTTGATTGGGTATGTGGGTAACCTTGCTAGACTAGGATTTTCCTTGGGCCAAGAGATGGCCATAGATGTTATTTTGCACTCTCTATCGGAATGATACAACTAGTTTGTCATGAACTACAAAATGAACAATTTTGACAAGTCGTTGTCAGATTTACTTGACATGTTGAGAACAGCTGAAGCGCAGATGAAGAAAGACAAACCTGAATCTAAGATGATGATCAATAGAGGAAAAGGGAAGTCAAAGGAAAAAGGTAAAGCTAAGAAGAGTTCTAAAGATGGCTAGAAACCCAAGTCTTCTGCACTAAAACTAAGGGAGGGATGAGTAAGGGAGGTAATTGTCACCACTATCTCTACATTGGACACTAGAAAAGAAATTTCTCTCTTTACCTAGAGGAATTGAAGAAGAAGAAGGAGGAGGGGTTAGAGATCTCCACTTTAATATATAGGTTATTTATATAAATATTTCTACTTCTTCATCATGGGAACTAGATACCAGATGTGGATCTGACACATGTTCAAAATATGCATGATTTGAAAAGAAGCAAGCCTTTAAGAAAGGGTGAGGTCGACCTACGCGTTGTGAATGGAGCAAAAGTTGTTGCCACTGCATTTGGAACTTATCATTTATCTCTACCCTCAAGGCTTGAAATAGAGTTCAAGAACTACTATTTTGTACCTACCATTAATAGAAACAACATTTTTGTATCTTGTATGGACAAGAATGGATCTGAATATTATATAAAGAATGGTCAGTGTTCTATTTCTAAAGATAAGATCTTTTATGGAAGTACCTCAATGTCCTATGGTGTTAACTTGTTAGATATAGAGAAAATGTAAATACCAAAAGATTAAAACTCGATAACTAAAAAAACATTCCTATAGCATTGTTGTCTAGGGCACATTAATGAGAAATATATTTCTAAAATTGATAAAGGTGGATATCTAGACTCTTTTGACCTTGAATCGATAGAGAAATGCAAATCTTGTTCGTTGGACAAGATGACTAAAACATATTTCACTGGTAATAGTGAGAGGGCGAGTGATCTATTAAGACTTCTACATACTGACATTTATGGATCTTTTAGAACAAATTTTCGAGGTGGTTACCAGTACTTCATTACCTTTACTGATGTCTTCAGTAGGTATGTCTATGTGTACTTGATGAAATATAAGTTAGAATCTATAACACCCATACCCACTTCACAAGGCTCTAGTAGAGTTTCAGGAATGACGACTAGCCCCACATATCGCCACTAGCCTTAACTATGTGCTTTGTCCTCACTCATGCACAAGCTAGGATAAACTTCCTGACTGATCGCCCATCCTAGTACTACTCTGGGTTGAGCATGCATAACCACATATTTCTTTAGTGATGGTCTCCCTAAAAAGGACGCACACCTTGGTGATATGGGTAGTCCAATCATTCCTTTTAAGATCATTTTATGAGAGGCCTCAGTTCCTGGGGCATTACAATCTTCTCATCTTAGACTCTTGACGTCCTTGTCAAGGCTCAACTATATAGCCTCATAATATTTCCCCATTTCAATGTAGACCCAGAATGGCCCATGAGCACCCAACTCCCAATCATGGAATACCAACTAAAGGGTGAATACATCACCATGGACAACCCTTTCCAACATGCTCGGACCGCACAACTCAAGACTGGTATGCCACATGCCCATGTGGGTCCCACCTACACTTGGGGTTATGGCTCGGATACCATTTGTAACACCTCAACCCACTTCCCAAGACTCTAGTAGAGTTTCATGAATGATGACTGGCCCCACATATTGCCACTAGCCTTAAATGCACACTTTGTCCTCACTCACATACAAGCCAAGATAACTTCTCTACTGATCACCCATCCTAGTACTACTCTGGATTGGGCATGCTTAACCACAAAGTTATTTAGTGATGGGATCCTTAAAAAAGAGGTGCACCTTGGTGATACAGGTAGTCCAATCGTTCCTCTTAAGATCATTTTATCCGAGGCCTCAAATCTTGGGATTTTACAGAACCCCTTGAAAAGTTCTCAAGGATTTCATGAATGAAGTACAAAACCAACTTGGTAAAAGTATTAAAACACTTTATTGTAATCAAGGTGAAGAGTACTTAAGCCAATAGTTTGAGGACCTTTTGCGAGACCATGGTATAGTATCACAATGGACTCCACATGGAACACTACAACATAATGGTGTATCAGAAAGAAGGAATTGTACATTGCTAGATATGGGACGATCAACAATGAGTTTTGCTAGTCTTCCAATTTTCTTCTGGGGATATGCTCTAGAAACCACAACATTTACACTAAACCATGTACCATTTAAATTGTTTCAAAAGATACCATATGAGATATGGTATTGGAAGCGTTCCAATGTGTCTTTTATGAAGATTCGAGGATTTGAAGCTTATGTGAGAAAGTAGTTTCCTGAAAAGCTTTGACCCAAATTGGATAAATGTATTTTGTTGGATATCCTAGAGAAACTAAAGAATACTACTTTTATACTCCATATGACAACAAAGTGTTTGTTGCAGAGATGATTTAGTCCTAGAAAGGAATTTATTTCCAAAGGAATTAGTGGGAGAAAAGTAGGACTCGAAGAGGTTCCAGACCAACAATAAAATATTGAACCTACAGAGGTATAAGAGGAACATAGAGTTACAAACTGTTGTGGAATCTCAAATTTCTCATGTAACGTTGGATCCTTGGAAATATAGTAGGACACACCTTGAGCCTAAAATATTTGGTTATCTTATGAATCAAGAAGGCGAAGAGTTGGCTATTGATAATGAGCCAACAACCTTCCTATAAGTTATTAAGGGACCATAGTCTGAGATGTGGCTTGAGGCCATGAGATCTAAGATAGAATCCATATACACCAACAAGGTATGGACCTTGGTGGGTCCATCTGAAGGAGTAAAGCCCATAGGGTGCAAGTGGGCCTTCAAGAAGAAGACTAACATGGATGATAATGTACAAACCTATAAAGACCTATTGGTGTCAAAGGATTTAAGACAAGTTCAAGGTGCTAACTAGGATGAAACCTTTTCTCCAGTTACCACGATTAAGTCCATCAGGATCATGCTTGCCATTGTATCTCATAATGACTATGAGATTTGTCATATGAATGTTAAAACTGTGTTCCTTCATGTGAATCTACTTGAGGATGTGTAAATGACACAACCTAAGGGTTTTATAAATTGAGAAGAAGCAAATAAGATATGTAAGCTACAAAGGTAAATATATGGATTAAGAAAGCATCTCAGAGCTAGAATCTTTGATTTAGCAAAACATTCAAAGAGTTTGTCTTTAGTCAAAATGAAGATGAACCATGTGCTTACAAGAAGGTTAGTGGAAGCATGATCATATTCATAATATTGTATGTAGATGACTATTACTGATGGGGGGGGGGTGGCATCCCTACCTTAAAAATGGTAAACACTTGGCTAGGAAATACATTTTCTATAAAGGATTGAGGCGAGGCATCCTATATCTTAGGATTCAAGATCTATAGAGATAGATCTAGAAGGCTTCTTGGCCTAAGCCAGAGCACATACATTGATAAAGTGCTGAAAACGTTCAACATGGAGAACTCAAAGAAAGGAAACTTACCCATATTTCATAGTGTTAGTATCTCTAGAGCTCAATGTCCTAGTTTTTGTGAAGAATAAGAGCATAACAATAAGATTCCATATGCATTTTCAATTGGATCTATCATGTGCGCAATGTTATTTACTCATCCCAATGTCTCATACACCTTGAGTATGGCTAGAAGGTGTCAGTCATATCCTGATGGAAGTCACTAGACTGCCATAAAGAACATCATTAAGTACTTGAGAAGAACTAAGGATAAGTTCCTTGTCTACAGTGGTGAGGAAGAGTTGGTGGTAAAAGGCTACATTGATGCAAACTTCCAAACTGACAAAGATGACTTTAGATCACAGTCTAGATTTGTTTTTTGCCTTAACAATGGAGTTGTAAGATGGAAGAGTTACAAGCAAGAAAAAGTTGTTGATTCTACAATAGAGGCCAACTATATTGTTTCCTCCAATGCATCAAAGCAAACTATTTGGATCAAGAAGTTCATCACTGAACTTGGGGTAGTTCCAAGCATCAGCGTTGTGATAGACTTGTATTTTGACAACAATGGAGCTACTACACAAGCTAAGGAACATAGTCCACATCAACATTCCAATCACATAAAACAGTGGTTCCATATCATACGATATATCATACAATAAGGAGATGTGAAGATTTGTAGAGAACTAGCTGAAAGCAATGTTGTTGACCCCTTGACAAAAGCACTTTATAGCAGAAGTATGAAGGTCATTTCAGATCACTTGGGATTAAATTCATGGGTGATCGACACTAGGTGCAAGTGGGAGTCTGTTAGTATGTATGTGTAAAGAGAAAATCATATGATGATTGTAATGACATATCTTGCAAATGATTTGATTAATAATAAAGACAATCTTGGTCTATATGTTTGTTCAAATATGAGATAATGCTATAACATGATAGATGTATAAAGAAGGATGTTACTCAATGACATATGTCCTCAGGTTGAGGATCTGAACAATGAGAATATATGTATGATAAGAGTACATACATTCCTATTATGTCCCTAGTTGGATGCTATTGTGGAATATAATAGACAATAATAATACATAAGACTAGAGTGTATTGGTTGATGACATAATCACATTCTTCATGATATGTGATATCAAACCAAACACATACATACTTGTTAGAGAATAATCTACCAAATAGACCCACTTTGAGAGTGATACATGGAAACCATTGGATGGTAGTTAGACTCAATTCTCATAGTGATAGTGGTGATAGTGGTTCTTAGACCTGAAGAAACTACACTCATCACATGTCGTTCAATGTACTTTGACACTATCCAACATGAGCTTGAGTAAGGGTTACCATAAAGGTGATGCTCGTATATGTTATGACCCATGGGGCTTGACTGTGAGTGATGTAGATAGGATTTTCCCCTCCTAATGGAGTTGATATCCTAGCCACTTGATAAGCGAGACTGAGAAATGTATGGCTATACTCATGTAAATCAATATATGATATGTGAGCGCACATGCATATCAGACAGTCTACTCTAATTCAAGGAACATAGATTGAATATTGAGAGGATGACATTTCCATATCTCGAGTTCAATCTGGATATCAGATATAAAGAAATTATGCAAACACTATAACACTAACAACATATGTAGGTAAAATTTGTTCTCCAGCTTTCCAATTACTTGGGCAACAATGATGTATTGCTAGATATCGCTCATTGCTTGTGTCATCATAAATTAGTTGTGAAAATTCACTGCCAATGTAAATTGGGACCTATAGGTTCACACACATAGGATACAACTGGAATATGGGTTTACTCATGAATAAAGTTTAGCTTGATTACTAAAGTGTTTAGGTATTCAATTTAAAAAACATTGGTTTAACATTGGATGACTGAGAATTTGAGTCGACTGACTCAAGTGTTGAGTCGAATGATTCAAGTGTTGAATCAATTTATACAATGTTAGATGAACATTGGCTAAACTGGAATGTGAATCGATTGTCGAATGATTCAAGTGTTGAATCAATTTATACAATGTTAGATGAACATTGGCTAAACTGGAATGTGAATCGACTGATTCGGAATGTGAACCGATCAGTTCATCATGTGAATTTCTTATTTCAATGATCCATAAGATTGGATCAAGGATTGATTTTGGCATCGTGTTGTGCATTGATCTCCGATATGTTTGTGAATAGGAAAGCATTTAATTTCACTAACTTTGGGTGTGATTTGACTGACTTAAAAGTTGAGTCGATCGATTCATGACCTACAACATCAAGAATTTCATGAAAAGTCATCTCTTTGATTCCTAGTTGATATGGAAACCCTAACCCTGACTCTCGTATAAATAGAGGGGTAGTCAAGGTTTTCACAAAACATAACTAGTACTGACAAATGTTGTTAGATAGTTGTGGTGACGTGAGTGCCCAAAGAAAGTCCTACCCATAAAAGGAAAAGGTAGTAAGCGAGAACAAGTCAGCACTAACATGTTGACATCAAAAGGACAACTCCTTCCTATCAGTTCTAAGAGAATGACAAGAGTTCCCGATGGTCCATGTGGACTACGTAGAGGCATGGAGACTGTTACTACCCTCTAGGAGGATTTCCTCAACCGCCATCCATGGTTCTACACCAGGAGGCCACCACAGACAATAGTTTGAGTGCTGCTTGAGAAAGAAGCATGCCGTTGCAAAGATTATCATTGGACTTGCTCTAGAACCAGGTATATACCTCACAAACCTTCCTTCCCAGTACATAGTATTTCACGCGATCTGCTGGTTAAGGGGAATATGACAAGATTTTTTTGTTTCTGCTGCCATCTCTATTGCCATATTTTCCTACAGTGGTATCAGAACCACATCAATGTACTATCTTTTGAGATTTAATTAATATTATCAGTTTTTGGTTTTATCATTTATTTATTACATGCGATATGAATATTTAAATGATTAATGTGCATATCTAATTAAATACCGCATACATTAGGAAATGTATCATAAATCTTATATATATGATATGATATATATGTGGAACTTATGCACATCACTATGATTTTTTTTTATGGTGGATGTAAGTGTGGTTACGGCCAACAACCCCTTGATATCTGTTTATTATTGAATGGTTTAAATTCCTACTTTTTTTATTCAGTTTGCATATCGAGCCTATCTCTCTCTCTCTCTCTCTTTTCCATATGTAAGTTAATGTTTTCCTTCCTATACTCCCATCGAATGTAACTCGAGGTTTCACTTTTATAATGTAATAAGTTGATAGGAATAAGATAGTTTCTATTTTATTTTTTGACAAGAGAAGGCATTCTACATCAAGTAAGTCGACTGACTGGGAAGTCGAGTCAATTGATTGGAGGACTTAGGAGGCCAGACGACAAGGGGGTCAATCTATCGACTTGGGGAGTCCAGACACCACTTGAGTTAGAAGCCAGCCGACCGATCCAAGAAGACTAGTTGACCGACCAGGAGGCCAACCGATCAACTCAAGGGTTGAGTCGACTGGACATGATAGTTTCCAAGCATATTTTCTACAATACAGATTGCTACATATGATGTGGACCTTAGGAGGTAGAAATTCTTTATGGCTCTGAAGAATTGCATTAGTGTGGTCATAACCATTGTTTTTATTTTATGATTGCATGTTTCTTTTGTGGATATACTATGTATATGATACATATTATGAGTATGTGGTGATCGGATATGGACATGTATATGTATTTATATATATAAATAAAATCCCTCAATCAAATATTAAGTCTTAGATGCTTTTCATAAGGAACACACATGAAAAGTTTGATTGACTAAGTGTGGCCACGCCAAGCGTGGTGCACCGTCTATCTCATGGAAGGTGATGGTAGTTATGTGGGCCTACCAAGTAGAGTGCATTACTATCATTTTGGCTTTTGGGTCAGGCTTAACTAGGTGACCTTAATGAGATTAAGTTCCTAGAAGCATAAATATGAGATATGAAAAGGGGTTGTGCATACCATCTATCCGAGAATTGCAGAAAATGCAAATATTACCTACCTTAATAATTGATTATGTACGCCAATGTTGACTGGGTAATAATTTAATTGTTTTGGATCTTGGCTCACTAGAAGTTGTACAGTGCAATCGGGTTGATAGAGAGGACTATCAATTTGAAAAAAATAGTGGGAGAGATAATTAATTGAAGGCCTAATTAATATTTTCAAATTTTCTTTTAAACAGATCAAATCAAAATGGTTTTGACAAATTGCAAATTTCTATTGTAGAAACAAATGAAAAACAATATCACATTTTCCTTGCAATCTGTCCTTGATAAGGACAAGTTGAATAGGAATTATTACACCCACATCCCACAATTACCACTAATCATGAGATTAGGGCATAAGTTTAGGGATTATACTTAATACAAAGTTCACTCCCAACTTTTTTCCTTTATTTCAAACTCTTTGTTTCCTCACATTCAATCACATAAACAAACTTTACAAAGGAATTAAACCTTGATTACTCTAATATGATCTCAACATTAATGATACACATCCAGACATTCATTATGTTACTCAAACTTCCATGTACATACAACATGATAACAAGATATATGCATTATTATTAAGGAAACAAAGATACAAATCATCATTTAGAACTCTCTCTCAATTCTATACAAGGACCTAGAGTGACAGGGACCGACTAAACTTAACAAATCTCATACTTAACTCTTATGGAAGATCTACACTGATGAAATGACATCTTCGGTCCACAAGTTATCCTAAAAAAAATTTGAGTAGAGGGGTGAGCCTACTCACTCAGTGAATGTGTACTTCAAAGAAATAGTCTAAAGCACTTATATAATTACATACATACTATTGAGCAACTGATATCAATTATAACAACATTAAGCTTTAAAGAGACTAATCATTCACAAACATAAATATGGCAAGATACTCTATATATCTACAAGAGTGAATCAAGATATGAACATGCTTGATTAATCACAAAGAGAACTAATAACTCAGAAACATACAAAGAATAATTGAATACTGTGCGCACTTGGTTAACCTCTCATTCATTGTATTATACCCTGAACCCACATGAGTTGTACCACAACATGTGAAAGAATCGCAGCAAGCTATGATCTTACTTTACAAGTCTTAGAAGCATGCCTAAGTTCCTAAGCCTATCTCTCGAGTAAGACCCCAGCTGCAACGGACCTCAGCACGTCTGCCTCTCGGCGGCTAATGGGAGCGGCCGGATATGTCAGACTCCATCTCTCAACCTGGGTACTCAGGCAGTGAGTCAAAGCCCTCATGCTTATTGTGCATCAGTGGACATACTAACCACTGTTCACTACAACATGTAACATAGGACCACCGACATCCCCAATTGATGTTGGGTACCACACAACTGTAAGGAGTCTGCCCTACTAGTCAAGGCCCCCACACCTTATTGGTGTTCTCCAGCTTACCTTGATTTGGACTACCTCCAGTTAGGAAACCATTTCCTCCCCACTGTGGAGGCCTCATCCCGTGAGGATTCTACAGTGTTCAGGGCATCTAAATGTCTAATTCACTCTTTAAGTTCACAATTTAGTTTAACACATCAACATATCAATAATTCATATACTATCAACCCTAGAATTGAGCTGAATTTGGGTTTCTGTGTCATTCATTGAGATATCATGCATCAAGAATAACATTGAATAAATAAAGTCTATGATGTCAAGAAAAACACTTCAAATTGATTTCACAATATCTATTCGCAAATTTCCAACTTTCCACTCATCTAGGGTTTCACCCTCTTTACTGATATATTAAGAAAACACTATTCACATCGCACGAAATCTATGATAATATCTGACATATATGTACTATGCATTCATATAAACAATCATTCATAATCAATGAGATTTAGATAGACAAATTTCTCTATTTAATTATACAACAATTCCAGTCATAGTCAACAACCCTAAATTTTAGTATATTTGTATAAAATCTACAATTACTTAGGGAATTCTCATTAGGATGAATTGTATCCATTTTTAATATGATTTTAGTATCTTAAATTCATCACAATAGAGGAATAATCCATTTCATACATTTTGCAACAACTAGATCAAAAAGACAATTTAGGGTTTGTAGTCGCATACTAAGCAATTGAAGATTATTGATGATTTAACTAATTTTAGTGCAATCTACTGTTTAAAGGAAGTTCCCACTCACTTGAAGGTGTGAAAACACCTTGAAAATACAGACCATCTCTAAAAATCTCAAATCCATATCAAAACCCTAGCAAATCACCGATTTCTTCTTCCTTTAACCCGAAAACCCTAGAAATGGGGGATTATGAAGAAAGAGTGAGAAAAAGGGAAGATTTGATACCATTTCAAATCAAATCAAAGGAGGGATGGAATCTTGACACGTGAGAGAATATTCACCATGAAAGGCTATGCAAAGAATCTAAACTTACTTGATCTCATCATATCTCTAGATAGAGAAACCCTAGGTCATCATCTCGACCACTTTCTCCGATCAAAACCCTAGCTCTCCTCTCTCTCTAGAATTTCGTTTCTCTGGAATGGATCACAAAATATGAGAGCTACTTGGGTGCTATCTTTCTCATATAGAGCAATTGAGGTGCTTGGGTAGTTTACACATTAACCCGTCACTATACTTTTTCTTATTTCAGCAGATTTTTCTGTAATATCATTTATTTAAGAAGTCAACATCATCCAAAAATTAATAAATTTAGCATGATGTCTGAAATGTAATTTCAAATATCCATTATAAATTTTAGATCATTCAGAGTTACCAATAAATAATTAAAAATCAAACACTACACTGCAAAACAACACTATCAACATTTCAATTGAAGTATAGTTCGATTGAGAATTACATTCAAAGAACATCCAAATATTCTGAAATTTTTCTCCAACATGCATAATTGAGTTATCCATATCATATCCAAAATTTAATTAAATACAAAATACATATAAAATATGAAAAATAATTTACCACACAACTATCCTGATCAAATTCCATATTCATGTACTATCAAAACCCTAATTTTTGCCGATTAGGGTTTACATTAATCAAACCCTAATTCTTCAAACTAAAATCATAATTAGAGTTTATTTTTAGGTTTGAAACATCACAATTGAGCTACTATTATGAATCAAGTCTAATCAATGTTCAATCTAATCAAGCTTGTAATAATCCAGGTAAACCCTAATTTACCAATCAAGAACAAATGTGGTCATAACAATTCTCATCCCCTTAAAAAAATTCCCTGAAGCATAAATAAGCAAACAAAGTATATTCAAAGTTTCTTTTAAACTTCTGAAATCTTATGTGTCACTATACTCTTGTATTTCGAATTAAAATGTTATTTTCACATTCATTCATTTGTTTCTCTTCTAATCACAATAGATTTTAAGCAAGCCTTATCAATGATAGAAGAAGATTTTTTTGTTAGAATCATTAATAGGAAAGAGATAGACAAACAACTATTTTTTTAATCATGCCATATCCTATTTATATGCTAACTCAATACTAGTAATCTGATCCCACTATCTTAATTCATACACTTCAATATGTACTTATTTTTGTGCATCACATCAGAGTTATTAAAAACACTTCACCTTTCTATTTTGAATTTCACTATTTTGCCACTCTTATAGAAAAGCACTCATAAACTGTAAGACTAGAAGTAACAATAATTGTATGAAACTGAATCAAACTACTGATATGAATGATTGAAATCATAAGACTCATTCCAATTTATTATATTGCTCGCATATGTACAATTGAAGTCATATGTAAAACAAATTTTCATCCCTTGAAATGCCTTCAACAAACTATACTTCTTTAATACAAATTCACATATTACTAAAAGCCATTTATTTTCTCTGATTTCTTTTCTTATGCATTGCAACTTCTTCTTACTTATCCTTCTTATTTTAATCATCTAGAATAAACATCCCTAATATTGAATCGTTCAAGGTAAGAATAGATTATTCATCATTATTCATATCACTACAAGAATTTATTTCATATCTCACTTGACTCATGTTGTATTTCACCTTTTATTCAAAGCACACTTGTTGCATTTCAAATTTATTTCTTACCCTTTGCTTCAAATCATTACCATATGGCTTATCTACCTTTCAGATTTGCTTCCTTTAAACCCTGGATTACTATCAGTGCTAGTTTACTTCTCCTAGTGCTAATCTCATGATCTTGTTTTATAGAGATGCTAGTATTCAAGGTCAAATCACTACTGACATCCCTTTGAACTACTACAACTCTAAACATTCTAGGGTTTGATCCTTATTAGTAACATGGTGTAATTGTGATGTGACTTTACTCCCTTAATTTGAAATTCAAATTTTAGATCTCAAAAGTTTTACTAGGGTCTTCTTTATCTTATCACTTGAATTTTCTTTCTCTTACTTGGCCATTCATATAGATTACTTTCTTAATTTACCCTACTAGGGTTTCATCCTCATATTATGTGTCATTAGTATATTCAGTAGATGTGTCTCTCATGCCGATTGTGTATTTATGATTTATTTCCTTATCACTTCATTCCATGTTACACTCACTAAGGAGGATACAGAAGAGAAGCTGATTTTGAGACATAGAATTATAATATTCAAGTATTCACTTAACACAATTCTCATATTAGTCATCATCAAGGAGACTAGACAATTTCACATTTCCTCACATCTCACAATATCTCTTTTAACATCTATATAACTCCCTCATGTTTCAGCCCCTTGTTTATTTTCTATCATCAACTACATGTTTGCTACTCTTCCCTATGTCATTATTTACTGTTACTTATCTCTTATGATCATGGTTCTTACTCCCATGTAAGATTCCATATTCCATGCCATATAAACTTTCTTATCATCCTTTTACTTTTATCTAGTTGAAATTCTAAATCAATATTATCCCTACTAGCTTCATCTTAGGCATAATACATTACATGTTCTTCATTTTGAATCAAACGACTCATGCAGGGGTTAACCATAGTTACCTTTTCAATCAAGCCTTTATATTCTTAATACAGTTTACCTTTATATGAGTTGTTCATTTATTTAGCCGCACCTTTGTTCTTCTTTCAAGAACTAGTTCCATTTCATCACTAGGAACCTATTGAACAAACTTGATGTCAACTAGTTTGCTACTAAATGGAGACTTTGAATCAAAAGCTAGTAGGGATGAATAAATTAAACTTTATGATAAAAGTACACATTCCATGCTCTCCATTATATCATGTAACCCTCCTTTCTAAATCAAACTCATCATTTCCATGACTTCCTTTTTTATTTCATCTTAGTTTCTTATCCTAGTCCGATAATTACATGTTTATCTAGTTCTCTTTACTTTCATTCTTCTGAACTTTACTTCTATGTACTTATTGCATACTTAACTCTTTTCTCTTATTTTCCTTTTGTTATAGAGTACATAAGTACATTTTACTCGATTATATGATCCATTCATTCTAATTGATTTTTTCTATCTTGGCTTTCCATGTAGTTTTCTCTTATCTTTCCTTGATTTTAGATTGGATAGAGTGCTACAATTAGTTATATAGTTTAGTTCTCTTTATCCATCCTTTCTTATTCATTTTGTATATTACAAACTAATGTATGTCTTGTATCTATATCCCTCTTGCTTCATTCCCAATTTAGGGTTTCTTATATGAGGCCCCAAAGTTGGATCTTAAATATCACTTCCAATTGATTCTTAGCTATTCTAATCTTTCTATTATATTTCAACATCTTAGTGTATGTACATTTTCACTATGATTTGGGTATACTTTATCCAGAGTCTACTCTTATTACATTGTTAATAGGAGTCATTAGATCCCAGTAACACACCTTGCCATCCAGACTAGGCCAAACCTACAGTCCTAAAGCCAAGAGTTACTCAAGATTAACCAACTCCTATGTGGAAAATTCATTTAAACATAACTTTTAGTCTACTTGATACAAAGAATGCAAACAATAACTAAATTAGTTTCATAGTGTACAACAACCTTAAAGGACCACATATATTTCTAAAAACTGAATATCTGAATTCAAATATATAAGAGCATTTCTATTGATCTCCAATCAAAGAAGCAATATAAAGCAAGTGTTGTATCACAATCTATCTTTATGCTCTTATTTCTTTAATACTTTCTAGTCTTTTAACCCTATTATCTGTAGGGTTTCTCTCTAGTCCATCCTCCCTCTATATACCTATCTAGGGCATCAAAGAAGAATAGACAGAGTAGCTTGATACTGGTTAGGCTAAATATTCAGATATCGGGCCAGGATATCCAAACACCCAGACCTACCAAAGCTAAAGACACATCAACTACTAACTGCCACACTAGTAACTCTGACTTTCTATCCTAATGGTCCCAACAACTCATCCTAAGCTCTGATACCAAGATGTTACACCCACATCCCACGATTACCCCTAATCATGAGATTAGGGCATAAGTTTGAGGATTATACTTAATACAAAGTTAACTCCCAACTTTTTTCCTTTATTTCAAACTCTTTGTTTTCTCACATTCAATCACATAAACAAAATTTACAAAGGAATTTTACCTTGATTACTTTAATATGATCTCAAAATTAATGATACACATATAGACATTCATTCTATTCCTCACACTTCCATGTACATACTACATGATAACCATATATGTACTTTAGTATTAAGGAAACAAAGATACAAATCATCATTTATAATTCTCTCTCAACACTATACAAGGACCTAGAGTGATAGGGACCGACTAAACTTAACTAATATCATACTTTTGGGGTAGATCTACACTGATGCAATGACATCTTCAGCCCATGAGTTATCCCTTAAAAAATTGTGAGTAGAGGGGTGATCCTACTCACTCAGTGAATGAGTACTTTAAAGAAACAGTCTAAATCACTTATATAATTATTGATATACTATTGATCAACTGATATCAATTATTACAACAATAAACTTTAAAGAGAATAATCATTCACAAACATAAATATGACAAAATACTCTAGATATCTACAAGAGTGAATCAATATATGAACATGGTTGATTAATGACAAAGAGAACTAATAACTTAGAAACATACAAAGAATAATGAATATTGCACACACTTGGTTAACCTCTCATTCATTGTATTATACCCTGAACCCACATGAGGTGTACCACAACATGTGAAAGAATCGCAGCAAGCTACGATCTCACTATACAAGGCTTAGAACCATGCTCAGGTTCCTAAGCCTGTGTCTCGAGTAAGACCCCATATGTAGCGGGCCTTAGCATGTCCGCCTCTCGATGGCTAATGGGAGTTGCCAGATATCTCAGACTCCACCTCTCAACCTGGGCACTCAGGCGGTGAGTCAAAGCCCTCAAGCATATTGTGCATCAGTGGACCTACTGACCACTGATCACTACAACATGTAACACAGGTACCACTGGCATCCCCAGTTGGTGTTGGGTACCACACAACTGTAAGGAGTCTGCCCTACTGGTCAAGACCCCCACACCCTACTGGTGCGCTCTGGCTTACCTCGATCTAGACTACCTCTAGTCAGGAAACTGTTTCCTCCCCACAACACAGGCCTCATCTTGTGAGGATTCTACACTATTCAGGGCATCTAAATATCTAATTCACCCTTTAAGTTCAAAATTCAATCATCACATCAACATATCTTAGTTTAGCTTTATAAACCGTTCATTCCAAAGATCATTTGATAATATTTACAACAAACCAAACTGTTAATCATCATCACATCTCATAATAAACATTGATATCACACTACTTGATTCACTGAACACCCTATCCTTAGGGCTTCATTTACCTCATTCACTTCTCACATGACTCACATAAGGATTTAATGAGTCATAATCATTTACTAAATAAAGATTGCTATCAACAATTTATATACAATCAACATATGTATGAAACCCTGGAATTGAGATGAATTTGGGTTTCCATGTCATTCATTGAGATATCATGAATCAAGAATAACATTGAATAAATAAAGTCTATGATTTCAAGAAAAGGACTTCAAATGTATTTCACAATATCTATTCACAAATTTCCAAATTTCCACTCATCTTGGGTTTCACCCTCTTTACTGAGATATCATGCAAACACTATTAAATGCACACAAAATCTAAGATAGTATTTGAAATATATGTACTATGCATTCAGATAAACAATAATTCACAATCAATGAGATTCAGATAGACAAAATTTTCTATTTAACTATACAACAATTCAATCATAGCCGAAAACCCTAAATTTTCAGTATATTCATATAACATCTACAATTACTTAGGGAATTCTCATTAGGATGAATTATATCCATTTCTAATATGATTTCAGTATCTAAAATTCATCACAATAGAGGAATAATCCATTCATATCATTTTGCAACAACTAGATCAACAAGACAATTTAGGGTTTGTAGTCGCATACTAAGCAATTGAAGATTATTGACGATTTAACTAATTTCTGTGTAATCTACTATTTAAAGGAAGTTCCCACTCATCCTAAGGCGTGAAAACACCTTAAAAATGCAGCCCATCTCTAAAAATCTTAAATTCATATCAAAACCCTAGCAAATCACCAGTTTCTTCTTCCTTTCAACCCAAAAACCCTAGAAATGGGGGATTATGAAGAAAGAGTGAGAAAAGGGGAAGGTTTGATACCATTTAAAATCAAATCAAAGGAGGGATGGAATCTTGACATGTGACAGAATATTCACCATGAAAGGCTATGCAAAGAATCTAAACTTACTTGATTTCATCATATCTCAGACAGAGAAACCCTAGGTTAGCGTCTCCACCACTTTCTCCTCTCAAAACCCTAGCTCTCCTCTCTCTCTAGAATTTTGTTTCTATGGAATGGATCAAGAAATATGAGAGATACTTGGATGCTAGCTTGCTCATATAGAGCAATTGAGGTGCTTGGGTAATTTACACATTGACCCCTCACTATACTTTTTCTTATTTCAGCAAATTTTTTGTATAAAAAAATTACTGTAATTTGTTTATTTCTAAACATCCTCCAAAATTTATGAAAATTTAGCATGATGTCTAAAATGTAATTTTAGAGCTCCAATATAAATTTTAGATCATTCAGAGATACCAATAAATAATTAAAAATAAAAGCCTACACTGCTAAACAATACTCTGTCAACATTTTGGTCGAAGTATAGTTCAACCGAGAACCACATTCAAAGAACATACAAATATTCTGAAATTTTTCTTCAAAATACATAATTGAGTTATCCATATCATATCCAAAATTAAATTATATACAAACATGTAGAAAATATGAAAAATCATTTACCACACTGCTATCCTGAGCAAATTCCATATTCATATACTATCAAAACCCTAATTTTTTCTAATTAGGGTTTACATTAATCAAACCCTAATTCTTCAAACTAAAATCATAATTAGATTTTCTTGTTAGGTTTGAAACATCACAATTGAGCTACTATCATGAATCAAGTCTAAACAATGTTCAATCTAATCAAGCATGTAATCATTCAGGTAAACCCTAATTTACCAATTAAGCACAAATGCGGTCATAACAGGAATAATTTCCATGAATGGTTCACAACATTGAGAATTGTTCTTACACAAGAGTGCAAGCTCTATGTTCTAGAGACACCAGAGCCAAATGAACCTTTTCACAACACACCTAAGGCTGACATGAATGCTTACAAGAAGCACTCTGAAGATACTGTAGATGTCAAGTGCCTGATACTATGCTTAATGAACTATGAGTTAAACATGAGAACATATATGTTATTGAGATGCTAAAACATCTTAAGAACATGTACCAAGATTAGGAAAGACAATATATATATATATATATGATCTCTCTAAGGCGTTGTTCAAGTGTAAAATAGCATAAGGAGATCCAGTAGGTCCCCATGTGCTCAAGTTGATTGGGTATGAGGAGAACCTTGCTAGGATGGGATTTCCCATGGGCTAAGAGCTAGTCACAAATGTGATTCTACAATCAGTGTCAGAATCATACAAATAGTTTATCATGAATTACAACATGAACAATTTTGACAAGTCATTGTAAGAATTACTTGGCATGTTGAGAATAGTTGAAGCACAGATGAAGAAAAACAAACTCGAATCTGTGATGATGATCAACAGAGGCAAAGGAAAGTCAAAGGGCAAAAGAAAAACTAAGAAGAGTTCTAAAGCTATCTAGAAAGCCAAGTCTTCTGCACTGAAATCTAGGGGAGGGGTGAAGGGAGGAAATTGCCACTACCGTCACTGGGTTAGACACTAGAAAAGAAATTTCCCTTTTTACCTGGAGGAATTGAGGAAGAAGGAGGGGATATATATCTCATTATTGATATAAATATGCCTACTTATTTATAATGGGTACTATATATGACATGTGGATCTCACTTATGTTCAAATAAGCATGATTTGAAAAGAAGTAAGCCTTAAATAAAGGGTGAGGTCAAAGTGCATATTGTGAATGGAGCAAGAGTTGCTGCCACTACAACTGGAACCTATCATTTATCTCTACCCTCACAACTTCTAGTAGAGTTAGAGAACTACTATTTTGTACCCGCCATTAATAGAAACATCATTTTTGTATCTTGTGTGGTCAAGAATGGATTCGAGTTTCATATAAGCAATGGTCATTGTTCTTTTTCTAGAGATGAGATCTTTTATGGAAGTGCCCCAATGTCCTATGGTCTGTACTTATTAGATATAGAGACAAATGTTTAAACATAAATATAAAAATATTAAAACTTGAAAACTCAAACAAAACATACATTTGACATTGTTGTCTAAGGCACATTAACGAGAAACACATTCTAAACTCCATAAAGATGGATTTCTAGACTCTTTTGACCTCGAATCAATAGAGACATGCAAATCTTATTTGTTGGAAAAGATGACTAAAGCACCTTCAGCTAGTAACAGTGAGAGAGTGAGTGATCTATTAGGACTTGAACATATTGATGTATGTTGACCTTTTAAAACAAATGCTAGAGATGGTTACCAACAATATTTACTGATGATTTAGTAGGTATGGCTATGTGTACTTGATGAAACATAAGTCAGAAACTATTGCAAAGTTTAAAGACTTCATGAATAAAGTACATAATCAACTTGGTAAAAGTATTAAAGAACTTTGTTCAAATTTAAGTGGAGAGTACCTAAGCCAAGAGTTTTCATACCTTCCGCGTGACCATGGTATCATATCATAATGAACTCCACCTAGAACACCAAAACATAACAGTGTATCAGAAAGAAGGAACTATACATTACTAGATATGGTACGGTCAATGATGAGTTTTTCTAGTCTTCTGATTTCCTTTTAGGGATAAGCTCTAGAAACCAAAACATTTACACTAAACAATGTACCTCTATATCGGTTCAAAAGACACCATATGAGATATGGTATGAGAAGCGTCCCAAACTGCCTTTTTGAAGTTTTGGGGATGTGAAGCTTATGTGAGAAAGTAGTTTCCCAAAAATCTTGGACCCAAATTGGATAAATGTTATTTCTTAGATATCCTAGGGAAACTAAAGGATACTACTTTTATACTCCATCTATCATAAAGTGTTTGTTTCTAGAGATGTTGTAAACCTAAAAAAGGAATTATTTCTAAAGGAATTAGTGGGAGAAAAGTAGAACTTGAAGAGGATCGATACCAACAAGAAAACATTAGGAACATGGAGAATCAGAAATTGTTGTGGAATATCAAATTCCTCATGCAACACAAGAACCTCACAGATATAGCAGGACACACCTTGAGCCTTAAATATTTGGTTATCTTGTGACTCAAGAAGGCTATGAGTTGGTTATTGATGATGAGCCAATAATCTACCTAGAAGTTGTTAAAGGACCAGAGTCTAAGAAGTGGCTTGAGGCCATGAGATTTGAGATGGAATCCATGTACACCAACAAGGCATGGACCTTGGTGGATCCACTTGAAGGGGTAAAACCCAGAGGGTTCAAGTCGGTCTTCAAGAAGAAGACTGACATGGATGGTAATGTACAAACCTATAAAGGCCAATCGGTGGCAAAGGGTTTATGACAAGTGCAAGGTGTTGACTATGACAAAACCTTTTCTCCAGTTGCCATGGTTAAGTCCATTAGAATCACGCTTGCCGTTGCATCTTATTATGGGTATGAGATTTGGAAGATGGATGTTAAAATTGCATTCCTTGACATGAATATACTTGAGGATGTGTGCATGACACAACCTAAGGGTTTTATAAATGGAAAAGAAGAAAATATGGTCTATAAGATACAAAGTTCGATCTATGGATTGAAGCAAGTATCTTAGAGTTGGAATCATTGATTTGACGAAATTATGAAAGAGTTTGGCTTTGGTTAACATGATGATGAACCATGCATTTACAAGAAGATTAGTGGGAGCATGATTGTATACCTCATATTGTATGTAGATGACATATTATTGATGGGGAATGACATCCCTACCTTATAAATGGTTAAAACCTTGCTAGGAAATACACCATCTATGAAGGAATTAGGTGAAGCATCCTATATCTTAGGAATTAAGATCTATAGAGGTTGATCTAGAAGGATTCTTGGCCTAAGACAGAGCACAAACATTGACAAAGTGTAGAAAAGGTTCAACATGAAGAACTCAAAGAGCATAAACTTACACGTGTCTCATGGTGTTAGTATCTGTAGAGATCAATGTCCTAGTTCTTGTGAAGAACATGAGTGCATGAGTAAGATTCCATAGGCACCTACAATTGGATCTATCATATATGCAATGTTATGTACTCACCCCCATGTCTCATATGCCCTGAGTATGACTAGTAAGTATCATAAGATCCCAGTAAAAGTCACTAGACTTCCATAAAGAACATGCTTAAGTACTTGAGAAGAACTAGGGATAGTTCCTTGTCTACAATGGTGTGGAAGATCTAATGGTAGAAGGTTACACTAATGCAAGCTTCCAAACTAAAAAAGATGACTTTAGATCACAATATAGATTTGTGTTTTGCCTTAACAATGGAGTTGTCAGATGGAAGAGTTGCAATCAAGAAATAGTTGTTGATTTTACAAAAGAGGTCGAGCATATTCCTGCCTCGAATGAAACAAATGAATTTGTTTGAATTAAGAAGTTCATCACTGAACTTGGGGTGGTTCCAAGCATCAACAATTTAGTAGAGTTGTATTGTGACAACAATGGAGGTATTGCACAAGCTAAGGAACCTAGATCACATCAGCATTCCAAACACATATAAATGATTTGATGTAAAACAAAGGCACTCTTTGTCTATATGTTTGTTCAATCATGAGATAATGGTACAACATGATGGATATCTAAAGAGAGATGTTACTCAATGACATATGTATTTAAGTTGAGGACCTAAACAATGAGATCATATGTATGATAAGAGTACATACATTCTTGTTATGTGCCTAGTCAGAAATTATTATGGAAAATAATAGACAACAATAATACATAAGACTAGAGTGTGTGTTGGTTGATGATAGAATCACATTACTCATGGTATGTGGCATCAAACCAAACACATAAGTAATTGTTAAAGACCAATGCACTAGACAGACCGACCTTTAGAGTGATACATGGAAACCATTTAATGGTAATCAGAATACACTCTCATAGTCATAGTGGTGATTGTGGTTCTTAGACCTAAAGTCACTACACTCAACACATGTCGTTAAATGTACTTTGACACCATCCAACATGATCTTGAATAAGGGTTACCATAAAGGTGATGCTCAGATACATTATGATACATGGGGATTGACTGTGAGTGATGTAGATGGGATTTGTCCCTCCTACTGGAGTTTATATCCTGACCACTTTTTAAGCAAGACTGAAAGACATCTGGTTATACTGATATGAGCCAATATATGATATGTGAGCTCACATGCATATCAGATAGTCTGCTCTAGTTCATGGACCATGGATTGAATATTGATAGGATGATGTTTCCATGTCTCAAGTTCTATTCAGATATCAGATACAAAGGAACTATACAATCACTATAACACTAATCACAGATGTAGGTTGAAGTTATTTTTCCGACCTTCCAATCACTTGGATAGCAATTATGTGTTACTAGATACCGATCATTGCTTTTGATGTTATATATTAAGTGTGGACATTCAATGCCAATATAACTTGAAACCTATAGGGTCACATGCATAGGATACACTTTGAATAGGGGTTTACTCATGAATAAGTTTTAACTTGATTACTAAAGTGTTTAGGTATTCAATTTAAACAACATTGGCTGAAAATTAGCTGACTTAGAATTTGAGTCGACCGATTCAAGTGTCAAGTCAATTTATACAACATTGGATGAACTTTGGATGAATTGGATGTGAATCGATCTGTTTAGAATATGAACTAATCGGTTCAACATGTGAATCGCCCAATTCGATGATCAATAAGATTATATCAAGGATTGATGTTGATGTCATGTTTTACATTAATCTCCACTATGTTTGCGAATATGAAAGCCTTTAATTTCACCGACGGGGTGTGAGTTTACTGACTCATGAACTGCAATAGCCAGAAATGTGTGAAAATCCATCTCTTTGACTCCTAGTTGATCTGGAAACCCTAATCCTAACTCTCCTATAAATATGGGGTTAATCAAGGATTTTGGAAGGCACAACTAACAATTACAAAGCTTGTCCTCTCATAGTTGTGGTAATGTGAGAGTCCAAAGCAAGTCTTACTCATAAAAGGGAGAGACAACAAGGGAGAACAAGTCAATGCTAGCACATTGACATTGAACAAACAACTCCTTCCTATCAGTTCTAAAAGAACAACATGAGTTCTCAACGATCCGCATGGACTACGTAGAGGCATGGAGGCTTTTGCCACCTGCTAGGAGGATGTCATAAACCACCATTTGTGGTGCTATACCAAGAGGTCGCTGTGGACAATAGTTAGAGTGTTGCTTGAGAAATAAGCATGTCATTACGAGGATTGTCGCTAGACTTACTTCAGGATCAGGTATATACCTCTCAAACCTTCCTTCCCCATACATAATTAGTAACATGATATGCTAGTCAAGGGGAGTATGGCAAGAAAAGTTTTGTTTCTTCTACCATATCTGTCGACATATTTCCCTACAAGATGATCCTCAGAGGTCTAAAACCTGCCTTCCATCCCTATCAGAGGCACACCTTCTCCTTTTAATATAACTAGGAATGAGACAACCTCCTTCCTGAATCGACTATGCCATAATCTCAGAGGTGTCCTCAACTACCTTGTCGATCTATGGACACATCTACTACCTCCTCAAGCCACAGTCTAGCATCCAGGAACTACCTCCGATAGATATCCAAGAGCTAAATGACAAGATTCAGATCAACATATATGTGTATACTAGACCACCACTAGTACAGATCCATGGAACCTAAACTTGATATGTAAACAACCCCTCCTTCAGTCCATTATGTTCATAAATGTCTAATATTTAAACAAATGGAAATGACTGAGAAACTGATTTATTAGGTCTGAAATTGAGTAGTTTGGGTAATCTTAATCATTAGATATAATCCTTAACCATATAAAAGATGGTATCTGTATATGCTGAGAAGTATGTTGTTAACACTAGTTTGACCATGTTATACACTTACACCCTAGAAATATATATATGTTAGAAATTTTCTGAACCACCATATGAAATAAATAATCGGAGTGTACTTCAATTTGCAACAGTTTGAAAGAAAGGAAATGTATAATAGAAACACCTCAGGCACATAAACATCAATCAATGAATAACTTATGTCTCAATGGAACAATCACCAATATATATATATATATATATATATATATGTATATAGGTGCATTATGACTAGTTGAATCAAAGTGTATGATTTTGATTATGAATAAGAAGAATAACTCTAAATAATCATATTGTACCAAGTTAAAAAAAACCAAAAACCCTAGAAATGGATATTAAATATATCAATACAAAAGTGTAATTTAGATCCAAATGGACACATACTTATCACAAATAGAATTTAGGAAGGAAGATATTAATTTAAATACTATGAATCTAGAAAAAAAATTATATCTTGAAGTGTAAACGTAAATGAGAATAGTTTATAAGTTATAAAGACACCATATTTCTTCTATGAATGAATGAACTTGAAATAAATAAATAGAAAATCTAGGAAGATAATATGGAACTATGAGGATGGCCAACTAAAAAGGAATATATACCCCAATATAATAATACTCATTTTGATATACAAGTATATATGACTGTATCTTATGTATATGTATCGACACATGTGACATATATCGATATATCATATGTGACTACATGACTTCTAACCAGAAGAAATGAATTTATTGACTTTAGAATGAGACATCATAACAACCCAATAATGATTACTAAATATCATGCTCACAAAGAGACAAAATTATAATTTCACCTAATAAGGACCTAGGAAGTGATTTCCATGCCAAGTAATACTTTTGATACAATTTTAAAAATATCTAATCGTAAAGATCGAGACTTTACACAAATAAAGGAATAACTGAATGGACAGACCACAAGATGACAACTGCAAAAATGAACTATTGTGTAATCAACTCATTAAGCACACACAAAGACAAGACATCCAAATAGAGGAGTAGCTAGACTACTAGGTTGATAGAGCTAATAAAGTAGTAGCTAAAGGTAACTAACAAACATCTTGATTGAAACTATTGAATTTAGCTATCTTATGGGAAAGGTAGACTAGCACAGACCATGCATTAAGCATGCAATTTTCAAAACACATATAATCAAAGCACTCATGGTGTTGGTGAGAATATGCATCACCATTTATGTCTTGTTATTTGTATTAATAAACAAAGTACTGACCACATTGAGATAGTTTCTTAGTCATAATGACTCTTGTCAATTGTCTTTATTTTTGTCTAAAAATGTTGAATACTTCATCATGCACGTTAAAACAACAAGCTTATATCATGCTTTAAAAGTGAATTTATAACTCTAATGCCTAATGATACGTTGACAAAATTATGAAAACAAGTTATTAAAAATCATGATAATTCTAGTTTCTTATACAATCATGAAATTATAACGTTCAGAACAATATGATGTTTCATCCAAAAAAAATATAGAGAATACATGAAGATACATGTAGAACCCCAATCCTCAAAACACAATCAAGTAAATGATAAAAATATTGACGAAACTTTAATACATTGAGATCGAGACATATGTGTAACACCCCAATTTTATTATCACATGAGTGGAAGCTAGTTTTTTCTTCTAATTGGGAGTGTTACAAACATGATATGCATAACAATAACAATAGATAAAAATCATTATAAACTATGCATAATTGGCGTTCTATTTATTTTCTTAGCAAAGGAGTTATATTACATCATCATATATGAAAGAGACCTAAATACCATGCCATTACTTTATAAAAAATTCATATAAAATTTGGGATCGTGTAGATGGCACCCCACCAAGAATACCTCTTAGAATTGTAGTTGTATCCCTCTATCTTGACCGATCTTGTAGAAGATTAGTACATGTTGACATCACATCCCTAGCGCACAAATAGGAAAACTACCGTTAGAGTAAGTGCCATTGAATTTCTAATAAGATAAATATGAATATACTATAATTAAAAGTTGAACTAAGATATGAAAGATGTAAACTTATACTGAATCAATGTATCTTTTATTTATGTCTTTTATTTGTTTGTGACCACTATTATACGATAAGTCCTCTCTCAATTAGTGTAACAACACCTATGAATTGGTAAGTACCTCTTAATTGGCACTACATGCCTCTGAATGACATTGAGTGTCTCTGAGTTGGTACTAAAGTACCTCTAAATTGGAGTAAACACTCCTCTAAATTGGCACTTCATGCCTCTGAATCGTCCAAGAACTAGTTGAATGAGGACTTACTAAATTTTGAATTTGAGATTTTCTTATACTAAAATTGAATACAAATAAGTGATCAAGTACTGAATTTTGAATCTAAATGATTCTATTCTTAAATTTTGGTTGAATCTACATTTGAATCTATATATGATATTCTTATGATCTGGATAAATCTTAATATGAAACTTTGATTTAATAGAATATCTTAAATTTTGATATCAGATATATGACATTCGAGTCTAAAGGCTTGAGAAAATTAACCAAATTGAATGTAATAATACTAATATCTGAAAGCACCTTAAACATCAAATATATGAAATTTGATGTTCTGACAAGATAACTCAATCTATTTTTAGAGCTCAAAGCATCAAACATGAATATTGAATGTCTAAAAGTTTCTTAATCTCTAAGTTACTTTGTAAGAATGTGTAGGGTGAATTGTAATAATAATGATATTCAATAGATATGGCCCACTTACCTTTAATACTGATAATTTCTTTAATGTGTTCTTGATTCATTTTTCCATAACCCAATCACTTGTTTATGTAAGTACATGTGTATTTTACCTTTTTATTTCTAAATTGTAGAACCCCATCACCCCAATATTCTGATCTGAATTAGAATTCTTGTTTAGACAAAGATAACTATGATCTAAAATCACCATAAAATTTTAGCTTTGAAATTAAATCAAAGATATTCTATATCATTTCTATAATCCTTATACTCAAATAAGCCAAAAATCATTGTATTCACTAATATGAATAGATACATCATACAATGAGAATAAATCTTAAAAATAGTCACATATACTAATCTTACTAATTCAATTATGACATCAAGAGAAAATCCAATTATAAATCCATCCCATATTGCCTCATAAATAATCATCACTTATCTTGCATGATGGCCATTTAGGCCCAAAATCAGATACTAAGGTTATAATATATGAAACTCCATCAAACCATTGGAATCTGTAACATTAAATATTAGGGTTTATATTAAAAATCTTAGATGATTTAATTGTCAATCAATGGGTGAAATACCCATACTGACCTGATCAGGGATTATATCAAAAACTTAGGCAAGACTTCAAATCATATAGGTCTAGCTTTGTAGTCATATTAAACTCATCAAAATACACCTTAGGCAGAATATTCATTAGTTTTTAAAGTCGTATGTCATTTTTAATGTTCAAAACATTGAAATATCAATCTTTTAGTAATCAAATTATAATAGTAACCAACCATCACTAACACTATTTGAATATATTTTTATGATGTAGTTTAAATAATAAGCTTTCACAGACACTTTGTTTGCTAGAAATGGATTTTTCTATATCAAGATATTAATATCTGAAGTTACCTTAATTTTGATTGATCCAACCATTGGTTTGAGATTCAAGGGTTCTAATCAATAGTGCCTCCGTTCTATGTTCCACTCTTGGTCGTAGACCTTGCATGGGTATCTGACGGAATGATGAACCAAATCCATCCAAGGGTCCTTTCCCTCTGTCTCCTTCTCCATGTGATACATGGATCGTGATCCCCTGTAGTGAAGTGAAAGCATGGTGCCACCTCTTTGTCTCCTCCCTAGTGAATTCTGGTCATCCATAATCGATCCAAAAATCTTGATTGGGTAACATCACCATTTAGCATCCTACTTTATGTAGAGGCACGTACAAAAGTGAACCCCATGCACAACTCACTTGGGTTCTCACCCGCACGATTGGGAGTCTCACCTCCCCTATTTTCTATAGCAAGAATAGGGAAAAAACCTCTTGGTTCTCTTCGGTGAGTTTGGATAGCTTCTTGTCCACCAATATCACATGGGCATTAATCACTGGCATCCATGTAGTGCCTCAGCACCCTGGTGGTCTGCGTTCAAGATCCAAGAGGTACATATGGTTGAGTCATATTGAAACCACCTCTGTCAGCCTTCTCTTCCTTACTTCCAACTTCTTCTCAGTTTCTTTATCTATCTCTCTCTATCAATCAAACCGTAGGGAGCTTCCACCTTCGTAGCACCAACATTTGAGGCCTTTAGAGGCCTTTCCTTCTCTCTCTCTTAATGAGACCAGACTCAACATAGACTCTGGTCATATCCTCATTTTAGAAGATGTCGCAAGGCCTCCCCCATTTTTTTTAACTGAACATCCTTTACAGAACTGGCCCAACTCAGTTGAATCGAGGGGTTGGGTTCAGTCTTCCCTTTGTTGGTTCAATGCTCAAATATGCGCTAAATATTCTATTCCTTCTAAACTCTTCTAAAATTTCTATAGGCTACTCCTTGATCATGATTGGTCCCAAAATTTGACTAACACCTCATATAGATATTATCTTCATGTAGAAAAATTCTCAAGATATAAGTCACCACCTAAACTAGTGTAGTATAGTGTGTGTAATTTCACTAGTCTTAAAACCTAAATTGGAGTCAGAAATTGTACTCTAAACTTCACCAAAATCATACTGCAATAAAGAACATAACATAACTCATAATTTCATCACTGCATGCATTTGAGAGCCTAAATCAGATCCATAATATATATTTAAATCACCAAACTATCCTTAACTTAGGTAAACATGATTATATAATCCAACTATATATATCTTCAAATTGAATGACCAAATTAATATCAAACATGACCATACTTGAAGCATGATCTTATTGGGTCTTAACAAGCATATGAATATTCTCAAAACTCAAATTCAATGATTCTTAAACATAAAAACTAACCAATTTGTAGAAAAGACCCTCTCTACATACTTTTCCCCTATATCCAAATATCATGCAAAATGGATGGAACCTTATTATATACATAAATCAATCCTATATTTAATTGGATATAAAATAATAATATAATACTGTTAGTTTACAACTTTAACCATAAGGTCCCTCTAATACTCAAATTTAGGTCAAATGCTTCATAATTTGGGCCGATATATCTCATGCTCAACCTATAATGATTTCATCATTAACTCTATCATGTACTTTATAGGTCCCAAAAATTTGGGTATGACAATATGGGTCCAAGAATAATGCATTTTATGTGAATATGAGCCCAGTTATTTGTTAGTGAAACATGCAGGTGAATTAGAAATTCACAATCTTATGATGATATTTTGGATTCAAATAATTTTAGGGTTTGACATGTAGGTGGAATAGAGGTTCCAAACAATTTTGATGAGTTTGGATGTAAGACCACAACTATATAGAAAATAGGTTATTTGGTAAGCAATTTTACCAATTTGAGGATTTATAATCATCCAATATAGCTTTGAGAATATTTTGGTGTTTATTATACTATGATGAGATAGTGATTTGAGTTTGATGATGCTTGGAGTTTATTTATCCATTTGATTCAAGGATATACTAAGTTGAGACAATATAATCACATTTACCTAAATTTGGGATAATTTTGTATTTAACTAAACTAATCGAAGTGATTTAGAATTTTAGAAATTTTATATGAGAAAAAATAGATGAAGTGAAGCTACCGCTAAAGTTTGGATTCAATTAAGTACAAGGTGTGGCCTATAGAAATTCTAGAAAAATGTATGTATAATATATGTGATTTTAGTCATCATTGCATTGAACCAATGGATTTTGCAATTTGACCATAAAATAGTAGTGGTGAGGCATTGGTTATACACTGATCATGGGAAAAAGAAAAGATAAAGGAGAAGCATGTCTACTTCTTTAATACAAACTCAAGTTGCATAGAACACTATATTCTTTAATAATGGTGAATTAGGATGAGAACAATATGTCTCTTCTTAATAAGACTTTTAGATCCTATAGGATATGCTATTATCTATAAGGACACTTCTTCATTATCACAAGAATGACACTTCTGATGTTTGAAATGGACTCTTCTTCTGTGAATGGCTGGGAAACGAGGAGAATGACATTTAGAGTCCCTATTTCACATTTACTCTAAACACTAAGGGAGAAGGGGAGTTACCGTAACCTATAAAGAAAGAGAAATCATTACTTGGTTGGATATAATTGGGCACATGACATTGTCTGAAAGAAGGCAAGGAATACAAGTGACTTCTTTGCCTAATTCACATAACTAGAAAGTGTGAGAGGGAAGATTTGTGGATGCCATTGTGGTTATAACAAGGTTGGGATTTTGGTACATTCACCACCTCTGCCGAGAAACCACGCCAGAGAGTGTTGAGAAGTCTCCTTGGCCTCAAGGAATAGAAATATGGAAATGGAGTTGCACCTAGAGGATCTCCTGATCGTCAAAGACAACCTCTACATTTATCCTAGGACATAACCTATTATGATATAGGGAAGGGAGGAGTTCATAATCCTTCCTTCAGGAAAACCAAAAGGCCAACAACTTCCAGGGGAAGTTATTCTCACATTAGGGAGGCCATGGCATCGAGCGCGGCCACTGCGGAAGTCATGTATATTGCACATAGAAAAAAATTGCCTTAGAATGTAGAGGATTTGTGTGGACCCTTAAGTGGTCCTGGATCATGACCCAAACGAATCCATATAAAGATCCAAACGATTTATAATGAGGAGGAAAAGAGAAGAAGGTTGAGATCCTATCAGTATGATTAGAAATCAACAATCCAAATTGACCATTGAGGTATTTTCTTATGTTATTCATATATTTTGACCTAGAATTCAAATAATGGTAACAACATGAGAAAGATATTGAACTGCTCATTAAGATGTACAGAAGGCTGGAGTCCATAATCATTCCTTCAGGGCAAGCAAAAGTCACTAAGCATGGCCATTGTAGAAAACATGTATATTGCACATAGAAAAAAGTTGCCACAAAAAGTAGAGGATTTCCTTAGGTGGGCCTACATGGTGACCCAAACGGATCCATAGAAAGATCTATAAAATTTGTAATGAGGAGGAAAAGAGAAGAAAGTTGGGATCTTATCAGTATGATCATAAATCAATAGTCCAAATTGACCATTTAGGTATTTTCTTATGTTTTTCATATATTTTGACCTAGAATTCAAATAATGGCAAACAACATGAGAAAGATATTGAAGTCTAGATTCTTATTAAAATGTTAAGTTGAAAACATTTAGATGTTTTTAGGTAAAATATCTTATGGAAATATATATTTATTGTGATGATATATATGCTATAAGTTGTGGAAAAATATCCGAGTTTCATGAAATAAGCTTTGTAATCTTATTTTTAGGCATATAATATAATATAATATAAGTCATGATCTTAGTTAGTTGATTCATATATTTTAATATGTTGAGTTTACCCATTAGAGGTACTTTGCTCATTTGAGGTATCAAACAATAATGTAAAATAAAGGAAAATTATTTGAAATTATATTTTCAAATATGAATATATAAAATACTATTGATTACACGTTATATGATGTTTTATGTATAATAGGGATTTTGTTATACAGAAATTATGTTAAGATCTTAGTTGAGGTGATTAATGAATTGAAGATATTATTAATGATGATACATTTAGAATTCATGATCAAACTAGAATATATATTAGTAGATGAGAAGATGTTAATGATACACAAAGAAACCCCAACATGAATAAGATGACATATAGAGTATGTTAGGGTAACCCTATGGTTTCATACATGATTTTAATATATATATATATATATCAAAATAGTTTTTAATAAATCTATGGCTTGACTAAGACTTAAACATATATTAGAGTTTCATCAATGTCAGGTTTTCTCTAATTTTTTTTTATTCTAATAAATATTAAGGGTTGCTCCAATAAAGGTAAGTGGTCCATGCACATTGAACATATTCAATGGATGTGTATATATTATTATGTACAATGTACATGCAATGATATGAATATATAATTCATGCTTCATGTTCATTATACAGGTAAAAATTATAAGATCAATGTGTTGGTTATATGCCTTGAGTGCCATCATTTGATGATTGTAAAATGGATATTTTGTACTAAATTTAATTATTAGTAAATACAATTCACTTATTATGTTTGTTTCAATATTGTGATAATGAATAAACTTAATAATTCCCTAAGAATGTTTAACTCGACGGAATATGGTTTAGGTTAGGGCCTAAGAATGAGATCATATGTATAATAAGAATACTCATTCTTGCTATGTACCTAGTTGGTTATAGTTGTGGATAGTATAGTATAACAACAATATATAAGAATATCATGTGTGATGAGTCATGACTATGTCTCTTTAGTCCTGATATTAGATATCAACTCAGATACATGGGTACTTGTTAGAGAACAAGTTGTACTAGACATACCCACCTTGAGATTAACACATGGAAGTCATGTAAAGAAATGTTAGAGTCATTTCTCAATATGATAGTGGTGATTGTGATCCTTAGACCCGAAGTCACTACATTAACACATATTGTTCTGTGTACTTTGACACTAGCTCGATATGGTTTGAAATACAATTTGACAATTAGGTGCTGATTGGGTACATTGTGACACATGGGGCATGTTGTGAGTGATGCAGATAGAATTGTCCCTCCTTCAAAATGATAACCCCGACCACTTGATAAAAGAGACTATGAAATGCATGGCCATAACTTGTGAGTCAATACATGATATTTCAAGGAATATAGGTTGAATGTTGTGAGGATGAAATTCCATTCCTCGAGTTCAATTTGGATATCATAGACAAAGGGATTATACAGTCATGGAAACATCAATCACTTTGTAGGTTGTAGTTGTTCTCCAACTCATTCCTATTATTTGGGTGGAAATGATGTGTTTTGAAAATCACTACCAACATAATTACGAACCTACCAGGTCACACACATAAGGATTCATAAGGGAATTGAAGTTCACAATAAAACATATGATTAGAATGGTTCTGAATCAGAAGCATTCTAACTTATCCTATGTCGGGAGTGACCTGAATGTCTGATCGGCCGATCAAATGATTGGATTAATAGATCAGTTGGTTGTCATTGAATTGATTGAGATTTCAACTGGGTACATGTGATTGGTCAATCAAGCCAACTGATCAGACGATCACAATGTTACATGGAAATTCTAAAATTGGAAAACAAGTCAGATCTAAATCTGAAATGTTGTGAGCATTCGATCAACTAATTTGATTTGTCAATTAGAGGTTGTGATCAAGAGATCACAAGATGTGATTGTTTGATCACAAATCCAATCCTATTTTTTTAACATTAGACTATTTTTAAGAGTAGTATTAGAAAAGGGGTTGGAATTAGGTTTCTTCAATCCCACGACTCTCTTAAACAAAGAGGAACATCTTAGAGGGTGAGAAATAACTCTTGTGACAACTTGTGTGAAAAGTTGTATGTTAAACTTGTCTCTCTCCAAGAGTAAGTAACCCTAAGGATTGATGCCCAAGATAGGACAAGAAAGGGATTTTTGGGATGCCTAGCATGTCGAAAAATCCTATTCCTCTTCGAGCTGGTGACCATAGCGGTGCACCACATTCTCCCTCATTTGTGTGGATGAAATACATGTCAAGGCACATGTGTGAAGGCTTGGAGAACATATTCTACAAGATGACAATAAGTTGATGCTTAGTGGACAATCTGGATCTATTGATGTTCTATCCATATTTATTGGTGACCATTCTAGATCTTAGATCTAGAGGATTGAGTACTTCATCAACATAATATGCATCTACTTGTTTGACAAGTAATATGCACAAAGGGATTACCTTTGTCCCCTCTTACATCTTTTATTCACTGACATTTTATCATTACAACAGATCTAACCACTTGGGTAGAAAGGGAAGAAGTTTTTGTTACTCCAATTAATGCCTCCCTTTCCTAGAACCCACTAGTGGTATCTGAGTTGACATCGTAATCTTTCTATGTTGGTTTGGGTTTTGAACCGCAAATAATTCATTAGACAAATAAATGTGCAATCTTGTATCCATGATCACATAATATCATATATGATGTGATATGTATATATAAACCAATATGACACCATGAACATTGGTTTTGTTTGGTGGATGTGGATATGGCAATTAGATCATTATGCTGTGATCTAAACCATGCAATCTCTCTATTTTGATTTGATCAAAAGACTATATAAAATGTATATGGCTTGCATGCCATGACTATCTCTATCATTCTCCATCTAAAGTTTAATTATGCAATAAGAATAAAATGATGTGAAAACATCACTGGTGGACCATGTCGGATAGGAAGAAACAATCATAAGAGTATGCTAAATATGATGATCCTTGGAGCGGTTGCGATCAAAATGAAACAATGGATCAACATCAGCACTAGATCTGCCAATCATGAACTTGTAATCGGCCAATCTTCTTGCCTTATCTGGCAATTAGAAACCTTGAAAAGGAAGATCTAGGATTGCATCTACATGTGAATATCTAGTTTGCTTTTCTACAACACTTGTTGGCTCAAGTTGTTGTACTAGTTTCCATATCATGTTTTATTGCATGTGGTGGTTGTTATAGTATATGATACATATAATAATGTATATGTGATGGTTAATATATACATATGGATATATTAGATAAGTCCCTCAATATAATATCAATGCTGAAGATGCCTTCCAAGTGAGATACACATGAAAACTTTGTTTGATGAAGCATGGACATGCCCGACATGGTGTACCATCTAACTTGGGGAAGTGTGATAATAAGTATATGTGGGCCTACCAAGTGGGGTGCATACCTATTGTATTGGTCATGGGTTAGATTTGACTAGGTGACCTTATTGGGATTAAGCACAGAGAGCCATAAAGATGGCATATATTTCATATGATGAATTATTGACACAGAGTCGTGCAACCATCTATCCAAAATTGTTATTTGTTACCTACCTTAATAATTAAGTTATGGATGTTGGTGTTGGCTGAGCAATGAGTTGGTTGTTTTGGATCTTGAGTCACTAAAAGATTGCTCATTGTAATCAATCTGAATTAACAATGAGGGATATTAATTTGAAGAAAATGGTGGGAGAGTAATTACTGAAAGTACAAATAAATTTTGTTAAACAACTTTTTGAAATCAAATTAATTTTCAAACCAATTGACTCTTGCATGGTATATTTTATATAGATTAGTGGCAAACACTAGCAACAATCTCTTTCACTATCATCTATTTTTAACAAAGAGAAACTAAATGGGAATAATTTTAATGATTAGCTTAGGATGTTGAGAATTATTCTCACTCATGAGCATAAACTCTATGTCCTAGACACAGTTAAACCTAATGAACAACCTCCTAATGCACCTAGAGAAGAAAGGGATGCTTACAAAAAGCATTTTGATGATTCTATGGACATCAAATGCCTAATGATTTACTACATGAATCATGAACTTCAAAAGCATCATGAGAGCATGGATGTTATTGAGATGATAACACATCTCAGGAACATGTATCAAGATCAAGCAAAGCAAAAGAGATATAATGTCTCCAAGGAATTATTTAAGTAGAAAATGGCAGAAGGTATTTGGAAATTCTTGCAAGATAAGGATTTCCTTTAGGTCAAGAGTTGGACACTACATAAGCATGCACCGTTGTCAAAATCATATAAGAAATTTGTCATGAACTACAACATGAACAATTTTTATTACCTATTAACTGAGCTATTTGACATGTTAAATACTAAGGGGCAAATGAAAGACAAGCCCAATTTCGTGTAGATGGCTAGTAAAGGAAAAAGAAAGGGAAAAGGCAAAGCTAAGAAAGGTCTAAATTTGGTCAAAAGTCTTTTGTACTTAAAGTAAAAGGAAGATTGGCTAAGGGAGGTAATTGTTATGAGGTGGGACATTGTAAGAGAAATTTACCTCTATACCTTGAAGAACTTAAGAACAAGAAGCAGGGGATAGAGATCTCCACTTCATGTATATATGTTGTTGAAATAAAGTTATCTACTTCATCATGGATATTTGATACCAGATGTGGATCTCACATATGTCCAAATATGCAGAATGTGAAAATAAGTAGACTTCAGAACAAAGGGGAGGTGAAACTACGTGCTGTAAATGGAGCAAGAATTGCTGCCACTATAATAGGCACCTACTGTTTATCTATTTTGCCCATTGGGATAGTAATAGAGTTAAATAAATGTTATTATGTACCTACCATAAATAGAAACATTATTTCTAAATATTGTTTGGACAAGAATGGTTTTGACTTTCTAAAAAAGAACGGTCATATTTCCATTTCTAAAGATGATATCTTTTATGGAAGTGCCTCTATGTCTTATGGTCTTTATATATTAGATCTCGAGACAAATGTATATAACATAAATACCAATAAGTTAAAACTCACTGACTCAAACAAAACATATCTTTGGTATGGTCATCTAGGGCACATAAATGAGAAGTGCATCTCTAGACTCCATAAAGATGGTTATCTGGACTCTTTTGATTTTGTATCAATAGAGACATGTGAATCTTACTTATCTGGCAAGATGACAAAAGAACCAATAGAGGCATGTGAATCTTACTTATTTGGCAAGATGACAAAAGAACCTTTCATTAGAAATAGTAAGAGAGCTAGTAACTTGTTAGGAATCATAAATACTGATGTTTGTGGAACTTTTCGAACAAGTGTTATAAGTGGGTATAAGTACTTCATCACTTTTACTAAGGACTTCAGTAGATTTGGATATGTGTATCTTATTAAACAAAAATAAGAATCTTTTAAAAATTTCAAGGAATTCATTAATGAAGTATAAAACCAGCTGTCAAAAGAATCAAAACACTTCAACCAGATCGAGGTGGTGAATATCTTAGCTAAGAGTTTGAGGTTCCTATGAGGGATTGTGGTTTTGTATCACAGTTGGATCCACTTGGAACACCTCAACATAATGGTGTCTCATAAAGAAGAAATATCACCTTGTTCGACATGGTATGATCAATGATGGGTTTAGCTGATCTTCAGATTTCGTTTTGGGTACATGCTCTAGAAATTGCCGTGTTGACACTTAACTGAGTACCGTCTGAATCTGTTAAAAAGACACCATATGAAATATGAAATGAGAAACATCCCAATATGTCTTTGATGAAAGCTTGGGGATGTGAAGCTTATGTCATGAAGCAGTTCTTTGATAAGCTTGGACCCAAATCGAATAAGTGTAATTTTTTTTGATACCCTAAAGAAACCAAGGGTTACTATCTCTATATTCCATTTGACAACAAGGTGTTTGTTTCCAAATATGGTGTATTCCTCAAAAAAGAATTTAGTTCCATAGGATCCACTGGGAGGAAAATAGAGCTTGAAGAAGTTTAAAACCAACAAGATAACATTGAACCTATGAAGACAGATAAGTAACAAGATAAACCACAAATTGTTGTGGAACCTCAAGTCCCTATCATAGAACATGAACCTCAAAGGTCTAGAAGGGCACATCTTCAACCAGAGAGATATGGATTTCTCATGACTCAAGAAGATGATATGTTGGTCATTGAAGATTGTGAAACCAAAGGATTTATTGCTCCAAATGAAGTCAATAAGGTCTATAAGATACAAAGGTCAATCTATGGATTAAATAAAGCATCTCATAGTTGGAATCTTCATTTTGATGAGATAGTCAAACAGTTTGGCTTTACTAAGAATGAAGATGGACCTTGTGTCCATAATAAGGTTAGTGGGAGCATCATTGTAATTCTCATATTGTATGTAGATGACATACTATTGATGGGAAATATCATACTTACTCTATGATTGGTTACAACTTGGTTGGGCAATAACTTACCCATGAAGACTTGGGTGAAGCATCCTATATTCTAGGAATATAGATCTGTAGAGATAGTTCTAAAAGTCTTCTTGGCCTAAGTCGAATCACATACGTTGAGAAAATACTAACAGGTTTAGCATGAAGAATTATAAGAGAGGAAACTTATCCATGTTTCATGGAATAAGTCTCTATAGAACTCAATGTCCCAACTCTTTGGAAGAGAGGGTACAAATGAGTAAGATTCCATACCCAAAATATTGAGAAAATAAACCAAATTGATTTGGTTTCTTACTTCTACTGCCAACGTCTTGGACATTATTCATTCTCTTACAAATACAAGAAGAAGAAGAAGAATATTGTTTGGGTTCCAAGACCCCAAACTTAGAGAATTTAAGACACTTTGTTGAGATTTGACCTAAACTTCATTGTGAAATTCATATGTGTCTTATCTCAATTGAAATGAGATTTAAAATGCATATCTTTATGTATTTGATTATTTAACTGTATCATTCATGATTAAAATAATTGAATATCATATATCTTGTTCACACTAAATTTTTTGCATATTTTGGAAATCTACAGAACTGCCTCTCGTTGACTAAGATCTCGACTGAGGGGCCTCCTGGTCGAAGTCAAGGTCGACTGGAAACAAGCCTGACCGAATTTTTTTCTCGCAAACCAAATCATTTACTTGCGATTAACATTGATATTTTAAATATGTAAAATATTCATAATATTGATTCATTTCAAACTCTAAAAATAATTTAATCTTTAAGGCACATATATTAATGTTATTAACAAATAAGGACCACCGCATGGGTACCAAAATCTCATATCTTGTAGGATTGGGTAGTTAATAGTGGTTGTCCCAATCATATGACTAGAAACAAGGACTCTTTTCATACACTTGAAGAAAATAAGAGTGGAACAATCACATTTGGAGATTAATGCCAAAGGTAAAATCATTGGGATAGGTAATGTAGGTACAAAGCTTCAAATAAAAAATGTGCTCCTTGTGGATAGATTACATCACAACCTAATTAGTGTTAGTCAATTGTGTGACAGTGGCTATGATGTTCTTTTCAACAAAACTTACTGCAAGTTGCTCATAGAAAACACTAATGATGTTTTTTATGAAGAAAAAAGATTGGGAAATCTTTACATACTTAGACCTAATTTTATGCAAGCTATTACTTGAAAATGCCTTCTTGCAAATGATGAATCTGTACAATTATGGCATAGAAAGCTAGGTCATTCAAGCTCACATGTTCTTAAAAAATTTCTTAAATATGATCTTATTCATGGTTTACCTAAATTTTCTTTTGATAAACCTAAAAATTGTGAACCATGTATAGGCAAGCAAATTAAATCTTCTTTCAAATATAAATCTTTGCTTAATACTACTAGATCATTTGAACTTATTCACATGGATTTATTTGGTCTCATGAGGACTCAATCTATTGGTGGTAAAAATATTGTTTTGTAATTGTTGATGATTATAGTAGATATACTTAGGTGCATTTTCTTTCAAAAAAAGATGATACTGTTAGAATATTCATTCAATTTTGCTCTAAGATTGAAAATCAACTACAAAACAAAATATGCACCGTTAGGAGTGATCATGGGGGAGAGTTTGAAAACCATATCTTTGAATAATTTTGTACATCTAAAGGGTATATACATAAATTTTCGGTTCCACGCACCCCACAAAAATGTGATGGTTGATAGGAAAAATCGGTCCTTACAAGAAATGGCTAGAGCAATGCTACTTGAATATAATACACCTAAAACATTTTGCACCGAAGTAGTAAATACATCATGTTATGTCTTAAATCATGTTTCAATTCACTTTCATCTTAAGAAAAATCCTTATGAACTCATCTTTAACAAGAAACCTAGAGTTGACTACTTTCATACTTTTGGTACACCTTGTTATATCTTGAACACAAAGGATGATAGAGACAAGTTCGACCCTAAGTCACAAAAAGGATTTTTCTTGGGATTATTCATCATCTAGCATGGCATTTTGGATTTACAACTCTATTTCTAAGAAAGTTGAGGAATCAATATATATATAAATAAATAAATAAATAAATAAATATATATATATATATATATATATATATATATATATATATATATATATATATATAACATTTCATGAAATCACACCAAAAAGTGTCGAAAATAAAATTGAAAATGAAAACTTGAATGACATTACACACCAAATTGAAGACATAACCATATCAACAAAAGATGATATTTTTTTTGAAATTGAACAAAATAATGAGTAACGTCAGCCTACTCGTAGAACAATCAAAGATCATACTCAAGACTTAATCATAGGAAATCCTTTTGATAAAGTTAAAACGCATTCATCATTTAGAGATGTTGCAAACATGGCCTTTGTATCAATTGTTAAGCCTGAAAAGATAAATGAAGCTCTAAAAGATGATTATTGGATAATTGTTATGCAAGAAGTGCTAAATCAATTCGTTAAGAATAATGTATGAGATTTAGTTATGAGACCTCAAGACAAAACCATTATTGGAACTAAGTGGGTTTTTCAAAATAGACTTAATGAAGTCGGGGAAGTGGTTAGAAACAAAGCTAGGTTGGTTTCTAAAGGGTACAATCAACAAGAAGGGATAAACTTTGATTAGACTTATGAACCCATAGTTAGACTTGAGGCCATTCATATGTTATTAGCTATAGCTACCCATAAAAACATCAAACTTTTCCAAATGAATGTAAAATGTGCTTTCTTAAATGGAATTATAGAAGAAGAAGTTTATGTTCCCCAACCACCTAGTTTTGAAATTCCAAACAAGCTTGATCATGTCTATAAACTTAAGAAAACTCTTTATGGTCTAAAACAAGCACCCCAAAGTTGGTATGAAAGACTTAAGAACTATCTTTTTGATAATGACTATCGAAAAGTCAGATTCCACACTATATTACAAATCATATGAATCAAAATTTCTAGTTGTTCAAATATATGTTGATGACATTATATTTGGTGCTTCAAATGACTCCTTATGTACTCAGTTCAGTGATATCTTGCAAAAAGAATTTGAAATGAGTCTTATGGGTGAGTTGACATTTTCCCTTGGTTTTCAAATAAAATAAATGTCTGCTGTGATTTTTCTAAGTCAAGATAAATATACTAAGGAACTCTTAAAATGGTTTAACATGGAAAATTGCAAAAATGCTACCACTCCTATGACTACTTCTGCTAAAATTGACAAGGATGAAGATGGTGAACCCATTGATGATTCCTTATATAGAGCCATGATTGGTAGCTTGCTATACTTGATTGCATCTAGACCGGATATTATATTCGTCGTTGGACTTTACACTAGATTTTAATCAAACCCTATGTATTCTCATTTTCAAACTTTCAAAAGAATTTTGAGATATCTTGTTGGCACTATAAATTTTGGGTTATGGTATCCAAAGGTCAATTGTTGGATTTGAAAGCTCAAATCCATACCGACTATGTTGGTTATCACATGGATCAAAAGAGCACAAGTGGTGGTTGTTTCTTACTAGGAAGAGCCTTGATTTTTTTGTTTAGTAAGAAACAAAATACGGTTGCTTTATCTACCACCGAAGCTGAATACATGGCTGTAGGTCATGTTGTGCTCGAGTACTTTATATGCAACAAGTCTTGAATGATTATGGTTTTGTATTTTATTCTATGCCAATTTTTTGTGATAATACTAGTGCAACAAACTTGGCTCGTAATCCCATTCTACACAGTCGTGCCAAGCACATTGATATTAGACATCACTATTTGAAAGATCATATTGCCAAGAATAACATCTCTCTTCATCATGTTGATACAGAGGAACAATTGGCTGATATTTTTTTACCAAACCGCTTCCTTTGGATCAATTTTGATTTATTAGACAAAAGTTATTCATTACTCCCCTAGATGATGTTTACTTTGATATATTTGCTTAAGATTCTTGATTGTACTTGGTTTCTAGCATGCATCTGGAGATTGTGGCTTTCATTGGACATTTTGTACGTACTTTGGTTTCTATACTTTAAAATATGGATATTATATTAAGGGGGAGTCATGTTAATTCACATATTTGACTGTCTTTTTGAGATGACACAGGGGGAGAAATAAAATGTAAAGAAGAATATTTTATTCCTTGAGCTTCATGATAGTTTTACAACTTTACTCTTTTGGAAAATATAAATTTAATGCTAAATTTCTTTATGAGATGGAAATCATGTTCCATATCCCTCTAAAGATACTAGCACACATTTTTTATGCCATTCAAGTATTTGTTCTTCTCAGGTATAAAAATCATGTTTATAATATTTTGTTTATATTTTGGAAATGTTTGCCATCTTTAAAAAGGAGATTGCTAGCTAAATTGGACTTTAGATTATCCTCCATTTTGATGATGACAAACATTTAATTATTGTGGATATAACTTGTTACTTAAATGTTTCAACATTCAAGGAGATCACACTAAATGGATAGATGAAATTAACATATTAAAATACTTGTATTTTCATGTTCTTATAGCTTGTAATAGCTTGTACAAGTGTATAATGTACAAGTAGCGATAAGTCATGTAAAATCAAGCGTTACATTTTTTCTATCCACCCAGAACCCTTAGTTAGGATCCCCCTTAAAGTTTAGAGTCATTATCATTATTTAAAAAATCATTTGATAGGGTTTCCAAAATTTTACAAACCTATTAATAGAGAATTTTTTTGTCGAGAAAATTTTCAACCGATAAATCCTCGGTCAAGAAAATTGTCGACCAATGCATCCCTCAGTCGAAGACTCAGTACACCAGAAAAATGTTCATAATGAACTGGCTTCGAGTCATCCTCAGTTGAATATTTTGTGGACTGAGACACATCCGGTCAAATATTTTATCATTCGAGATTAGAATGTTAAACCAAAAGTTTAAATTATAGCTAGCCATTAGAGATAACATGTACACTCAAACCACATCCAATCAAAGAAATTGTAAACTGAGAGACTTTCAGTTGAACTATTTGTCAACCGAATAGGATTTTGGAAACTTCACTATTAACAGTCATTTTAGCCGTTGCAACCCAACTACTTTCATCCAGTCAAAGAAATTGTCGACTGAGAGACTTTCAGTCAAACTATTTGTCGGCCAAATAGGATTCTGGAAACTTCACTATAAATGGTCATTTTAGCCGTTGCAACCCAACTACTTTCTACCTAACAGCTAGTTAAGCACTAAGAACACTCTAGACACTCCCTACAATGTTTTTAATCACTTGTAAACCATACCTATAAATAGGACAAGCCATAGGACACCTAAAACACACTTGCATACTACAATACACAAGCTACACTTGAGCAATCATTCTAGAGAGAAAGAGTAGCGATGTACACTTTCCATCTTCTTCATTGAGCTCTAAGTTAGTGTCATATAGCTACAATATCCTAGAATCCACCTAGCAACGTACATCCTTAATGGTTAGGAGGTCTAATGTTTGATATAGGATCAAAGTGTTGCACTATAGTGGTGTAATATTTTTTCTTCCTATCTACTTCTCCAAGTTGGTGTAATTGTGCCCCTTGACTACTCTAAGTGTGGGAGGTTGTCTAAGGGAGACTGTAAGGATCTACTTCAAGGTGTGAAGGCTACTCCTAGGCGATTGGAGCTACTTCAAGGTGTGAAGGCTTCTCCTAGGCAATTTGAGCTACTTCGAGGTGTGAAGGTTGCTCCAAGGTGTTTGGTGCTACTTCAAGAAGGTGAAGGTTATGTCAAGGTGGTGGAGGATGATCATAATCCTCTCCTTGGTTCTCTTCCACATTGCAATACATAAGAGGTTGAGGTGAAGTGATTGTATTTTATTGTAATTCCTTGAGAGGTAATAAAATGGATCACCTGCAAATCCCAATTGGAGACAATTGGGTAGTAGACTGACATCCTTTGATTCAAAGGGTGGACCACTCTAAATTGCAAGTATCTTCCTTTCTCTTGCAAGTTAAGTTTTAAATTAATTTTAAACTTATCAAAGCCTCTATTCACCCCCCTCTAGATTTTTCAAAACCATATTTGGCCATTGCAAGATCTCGTAATTAGTGGGACGTCATTGCATGAACATGTCATGATGGGGGAGTATGTAGCCAAGTGGATAAAGGCATTGGATTATGAATACACCATGTTCCTATTCAATTCCCATAATTTTCCCTTCATTTTTTTCCACAAACTCAATAAAGGATAACAATATTATTTCAAATTCTCAAAATTCAATTTTCATTCAATATTCCTATTTATGGCATCGAAGACTAAAACTTCCACTATATTTTTTTTTACCTTTTTTGAGTTCTTCTTCCAAGTTTAGGATAGCCCCAAGAGGTCATACATTTTTTTCTACCAATCGGGGCTCTCCCTTCACCGCCCCCATGGGGATGGTCAACATGATTCATAACAACTCCTCCTACGAGACGCTTACCTAGATCTGACTCTACCCAAGATTTTTTGGTTCACCCTAACGTTAGCTACATGTCTGATTATTTCTAAGAAATTTTTGGATATCAAACATACCTCCCCATATGGTAATATTAATGTGGCAGATTTACCTTCTTTTGCAATCAGTTTTTCTACAACACCTGCTGGTCTAGCTAAATGCCTACCCTTTCCAGGTGTGATTTCTATATTATGTATCGTCGTGCCCAAGGAAATATCGATTGAAGTGGATTCTTTTTTTCTTCTCAATAAAATCCCCTGCCCAAACTGTACAAGCTTCTTCCAAAGCATACAACTTTCTAGATGTATATGATGATATCTAGACAGATGGATCTTATATGATTGTATGATGAAGTGCCATATTAGTGGATATATAGGAATCCAAATCTGCAAATTTCTCATGTTATGATCTCTTCTACATCCTTGGTCTCCCTTTCCATCAATGAGACACAAGTAGTGATCATGTACTTACTTATGCTTCAATATACACATTTATTGATGATTGTTATATTGTAGAATCAAAATATATCACCTTTATGTATCAATATTAGAAACCATGATCATTTATATCAAAGATAAAAATTAAAATCCACCACAAAATCATGCTTATGTTCCAAGAGGGAGAAATCCAATTATGTTTAGATTTAAAGATAAAGAAAATGTTCAAGTTTAAATGGAATTGACATAGTTTCTATATGCTTCTCATGATGAGGGAATCTGATTGGTCATTATGGAATTTCTTAAGATATTATGGGCTTTACTAGAGTTGTGTCCTTTAGTGGGTGATTATATATAGAACACATATAATCATCTTAGCCAATTAGTCATGCTATAGAATTTATGTTTTCAAGAATGCTCAAGTGAAATGATGTCAAGTTATGTTCCAGTGGATTATATGTATTATCATTATAATGTCTATGATACCATTTAGTTGCATTGATGTTTTCTTGTGCATGGTTTCAGGATGAGATGTCCCTAGATAGTGGAGCATGGGAGTCTTAAAGTGAGATTATTCAAGGAGTAGTTGCATATCAAGAACCTACCTAGTGGTGTTCCATCTACAATTGTAGGATCCAATTAGATTTATTCATGCCTTACTTTGAGATAAGCCATTTTTTTGGGATTAGTTAGATTTTTTTTGAAAATTAAGTTCTAGTGGATTATGCTTATGAACAATGTATAAATCATGTTTCATATTAATGAATGGTGTTTATTTACATTATTTACAATGAGTATCATTGTTTCTGACATACCTTCAAGCCTAGTTACCCACGTTATGGATAACATGTAGAATTTCTTCTGTTGGCATGTGTTTAACCAGAGGGCATTACACGTACTAATATCAATTAATATTGATATTTCTATTATGGATATCACACTAGGGTTTTTGGTGAGTTATGTTAAAACTATATACATGCCTCTTCATGAATTTTTCTGCTATTCTAGAAGTTATAAAATGATATGTATTTAGTGTCATAATTTTATTTTTATTATATTCCATTTTGGGTTTAAGCATGTAATTAGGTTGTGGAAAAAATACCAAACATTTATTAAAATATATATAAAGATTTAATTGATGTATTTAAACTCATGTGTATAGTTATAGCATAATTTTTTGAGAATTTGTTTTATTTGATCTTATTTATTCCATGTAATTCATCCTAAAAACAAGTGTTAAAAATATCTCAGTGTAGTCAGTACTTTGTTTATTAATATAAATAACAAGATGTAAATAGTGACGCATATGCTCACCTACACCATGAGTGCTTTTATTATATGTGTTTTGAAAACCACATGCTTAGTGCATGGTTTGTGCTAGTCTACCTTTTCTATAAGAAAGGTGAGTTCAACATCTTCAATGTAGCTATTTGGTTATCTTCGACTACTACTTTATCAGCTCCATCATCCTAGAAGTCTAGCTACTACTCTATTTGGTTGTACCGTCTTCATGTGTGATTAACGAGTTGATTAAACAATTGTTCCTTTTTGCAACTTTCATCTTGCGGTATGTCCGTCCATTTATTGCTTTGTTTGAATGGGCTATCTTTGTGTGTGCATAATCAATTATTGTGCTATGGTTACACTGTTTCTTTTTGTAACTGAGTACAATTTGTCTTGGTTCTTACTTAGTCTTGCTAATAACTTTCTTTATTGTGTAGTCAGTCTCTTAGCTTGATCCACTAACTAGCACTTATTCACCTATGTACCTTATCCAAAATAAAAGCAAATAAACACATAAGAGCTTGATCCATCGTGAGAGAAGGCTCTTATTTTGTATAACCCCTTTTACTTTGTACAAAATAAGATCCTGTTCAATAGGATAGGATGCTATAGGACATGGGGCCAGTTCTTATTGATCAAATAAGGTCTCAGACTAGAGGAGGACCATATGGATGAGTTGTGGCAATAAGAGCCTTCAATTCCAGGCCATATCACTATCATTCTCCTCCAAATCTTGGAGGTATGTTGACTTGTAATGGCATTAGGGAGGTCATCATACCTTGTTCTCACCCAGCTAGCCCACAAGCTTCTGGGTTTGAGAAGGAAGGAGTGAATTCATATGGCTAAGGCCATCCAGGCGATATCCATAGGGTTCGGTAAGCCCAGACCCCTACCATGTCTAGGATGAGTAACAATATCCCAAGAGATGGCATGGATGGCACCACTCTAAAGAAACCTAGAAAGGACATATCCGAATTTGAAGAGGATGAACTCGGGGATTTTGGCCATGCAACACCAATACCTGACTTTGCTTTCTAGGATAGCCTTGATGAGGATGATCCTGCCCCCCCATGGAGAGCTCAAGCCTGCCCATTTATCAACGATTGATCAGAGATCATCAAGGCAACAACTATAGTCAGAACCCTTTCCAATGACTCCAGTGATTGGTACTCTCAAATATCTTGTTGGAGTACTTTCAGCAATGCCTACTACTTCCTTCAATCTTCCTCTTTTAGAAGAACAAGACTTGGATAAGAAGATTTGGGATTTGATGTCATTGATGTATAACCCAGTGAGGTTGTCTAAAGACTTGAGGATGCGGTGGATGCCTCTAAGACACTTGACATGACCAATGATGGAGAACAACACATCATCGATAAAGATCATGTGGACATGGACCTTTAATCCATGGATTTGGAATGGCTTGATCACCCCCTCTTCTTCGGCTTTGGACATTAGGAAATTGAGATTCTCCATAACCAGTGAAAAGAGAAGATGGGAGAGAGGGTCCCCTTATCTCAGGCCATTGGAAGCATGGAAGAGACCTCTAGGGGTGTCATTGATTAAGATAGAGAAGGACATAGTATCAATGCATTATTTGATGATCTGCAAAGATCTCTCTAAGAAACCCATGGCAACCATGGTTTTACACAGATCTTCCATCTAACCTTGTCATAAACCTTTGAGATGTCAACCTTGAGGCATGCTTTTCTAGCCTTGTTCTTGACTTTTAAGTCATGGAGGAACTCATAGGATAGGAGAGCATTATCGGCAATGTCACTTTCATGGAAAAAGGCAGACTGATTTGGAGAAACCAACAAGGGAAGACAAGTCTTGATTCTACTGGAGAGGACCATGGATAAGATCTTATACATTACTGAGCAGCATGCGATAGGTTGGAAATCACTCATAGAGGCAAAATTGTGATTCTTTGAAATGAGTTTAATGAAAGCATGATTCACTTGGAGGACCATCCTACCGCCTACAAGATACCAGTGAATAGCTCTCAAAGGTCTTCACAAATGATCGGCCAACATGCTTGGAAGAAATTAGCATTAAACCCATTAGGCCCGGGTGCCTTGATGCACCAATGGAGAAGACTGCTCTTTTTATCTCCTCATGAGTGGTTGGTTTGAGTAAATCCCTATTCATCTCATCAGTGATACAACTAGTATGAAGGACAAGGGTTGTAGTATTACTCTACTCTTGGTTGTAGAGATTAGAGAAGAAATTGATAGCTAACTCCCCATGTTTTCTTTTCTCATCCACCAGGACCCCATATGGATTGATCAGGTTGTGTATATGGTATTTCATATTCTTCTTCTTAATAGAGTAATGATAGACTTTCCATTTGCGATCCCCATCTCTAATCCATTGCATATGTATTCTCTAATAATAACTCACTTCTTGAGCTTTCTCAAGTTGAAGGATACATTTCCCAGCCTTTTCTTCCTTAACCATGAGCTCAATGCAAATGGGGTTGAGTCTCAGGTCTTTGGACGCTTCCTGGAACACCTCTCTATCCTCCTTAATGAGATTTGGTCGATCAATCATCTCTCTGGGCTTTCCACAAGCCACCACTTAGCATCACTCTCTTTCTTATGATACTAAAACACTTAGAACACATTCCACATGTGACACTTTGCAATGTAACCCCTCATCTTGGGTAAATTGCACTTTTCACTTAGATTTTCATATAATGCACAAATAGTTTGCAATTAAGCTCGAACTTGAAAACAAACTTCACCAGAAGCCTTAATTAATTTTCAAAAGATTAGAAGAAGTTTGTAAGTAACTTAAGCAAAACTCCTAGGGTTAAGCCATAACCTAGGTCAAGGGTGTTACAATTATAAACCCCTAACAAGGATTTCGTCCCTGAAATCCCAGATGAAGGAAGACAATTATCGTTCACGCATCATATCATGAAGTCTCCATATAACATCTTGATGTTATGGAAATGCCAAAGAACTTTGACCAGCACAAAGTCCTTCCATTAAAGATCATCATAAGATCTGTCACGCATGACACTCAGCTGTCCTATCCATTACTAACTGTAGAGTCAACTCTGTGTCAGGTGACACTTTCTAAGTCAGAGAAGTACTATTCATACTTCGAATAATTCTTGTGTCAAACCTTATTGACTCACATCCTTTATGTGATAAGATTCTTGATTCTAGGGAGTCTTTCATACTCTTCACTTAGCTTAGCATTTCACTTTCAAGGAGACATCAGGGTTATGTTCGGTCACCCTCTTGGACTACGTCTCATCATACATCTTTAATGCCACTCTAATCTGTTGACACAACACAAAACTTTCTTATGACTTGTACCAACTATATTCCTAGTTGTATATTTTCTTGTTATAAGGAAAGGTTACTTACTAAAGAAGAACTTATATCATAGATATCTCTAGATGTTATGAATAAACTTCCTCAACAAATCTAGATAGGGATACTCTGAGAAATCATTTTTAGCTTGATAAACTTTCTCTCAAAACGATTTTGCAATTGTTCCTTCAATTAATACATCCTTATCGATGTTATGTTTATGAAGAGCATAAACCCCTAACATATGATCTCCATACTAAAGCTATCTCAAGGTTGGCCCTTCTAGGTACCCAAACATTATTCATCTTATCAGGAGTCATATTCTTACTTTCCTATACCACCTGGCACATCTTGGATACCAGAATTTCTTACCTTGGTATCATTCACATGTGTTGAAAACACATCACATCTTCATAATTTCCATCTCTCTATTGTTAATACCAAAGTCAAACATATAAAAGGATCTTTCTTTTATCTTGGGACATTATATATTACACATCTTTATGTTGGAACCAAAGTCCAAGACAAACTGATACTTTTCTAAGTATCCATCAAAAGATCACTTTTAACTCATGCACATCAAGTGTCCTCAGACTCACTCGATTGCCATGTCCCTAAAAGGAAAGAACACAAAGAAACATATTCCTTTCATCACCCCATCATTACCCAGGGTTGTTCATCAAATAGGAGACATTATCATCTCCTAAGATTATTACATGAACTTTCACTGTTCATGAGTCATTTATACTCATTCCATTCTAGGTTCCTTGCCATCTACATAGGAATTATATGGATGATTACACATCATCATCCCTTTCTTTGATATTGTCTAACATGTTCATGAACATTTCATGATTTTATCACATTTTCCATTTCCATATTATGGAAAAGATCTTTACTATTCACACAAACTTTATCAAACAGGGATCATCTCCCTTTTTCTCATTATCTTATCATGAGGATTATACTTTTTACTTCCTCATACACACAGATTGATCTGAGATCATCTCAGATTCCATTTTATTGCACTTAGGATGTGATAAAAATATCCATGCCATATTTCCAGTTTCGTTATGCTCACTAGATTGTCTCAAAATGACTACTTAATCAGAGTAATCAGAAAGATAACAATCTAAGAGTTCCATACTTACCTTATCTTCAATAGTTGAATACCTGGCCAGGGTATACAAGTACTGAGATTAGGTGGTATGCACTTTGTTTACTATCATGTTCCTTACTTTTCATATCACCAAAAACATAAGACTTAGCATCCCTGGATTTCCTCTAGGCATCACTCTACACCTCATCCTCTTTCACACAGATAAGAGCAATTATAAAGCATTTAAAAGAGTACTGAACAAAATATAAATTCTAGTCCTCATCATTTCTTCCCTATGTTCCCATGGGGCAATCAATAGGGAAGTCAATAACAAAAATCCTTCTTTTGATTATCAGATGAAATCAAGAGAAGGTATATCAAAATGAAAAAGGTCTATCTGATTGTTACCCCTCGCGGTCATCTACTGCTTCAGGTTGACTCAATACATAGAGTCTAGTTGTTTCATGTTGTTGCTTTTTACCTTTTTACTCTATTGGTCTATAACTTATGTAAGCCCTGCCGAGTCTACCTCGGTTGTTGGGTCATTTCCTCCCTTCTTTTTAAACAAAAGAGTTTAATATGCTCAACATGTCCATATTTATAACATGCCTTGTCCTTGTAGCATGGTCTTATCAGTCTTATTATCGATGTAGAAGCTAAGCCAGAAGTTCTTACAAGTGGAAAGTTAGGACTTTTGTCTTTACTTAGTGGCTACTGCCCTGGTGCACTAAACATTTATTGCACTGGTGGCACCAAAAACTTTGGCTTTTTAGAATAGCTAGGAAAATGTCTCTAGAATTTTAGTGACATCTCCTTAATTCTCAGCTTATTGCCCCTCCTTGGGCACTGCCATCACAGATGTACTATCTATCTATACTTATGGCAGAGTCTATTTTCTTGCATATGTTAATCTTTCCCACATTTCCACTATTTGAACACAACTATGTCATTCAAGACCCCTTTTAAAGCCCAAAGTTTCTGCATTAAGGACTGGTAACCGAGGTTGTAATGCTAGTATCCAGTCTACTATATGCATCACTATCATCCTAACCTTCCCAACAAGAGCATAAAAAGTAAGATTCTCTATCCTGATTGGGGCCAAGATGGGAATTCTCAAGCACTCATTCTTCTCTTGCTTGATCCCATGCACCCCCTCCTGGTGAAGCAACATTGCTCTTAGCAACGTGTTCCTCATATTCTCTAGTCATTTTTAAGCTTCACCCTTTCTTCTTCATAAGCAGAAGTCACTATAGTATATACTGGAGGACACTAGAACATACTCAACACCTTAGTCCTATGCCTCTATAGACTCGACAAACCTTAAGCTCTGATACCAAACTTGTAACGACCACCATCAAACCGACAGCCAAATCGTTACTAAAAATGTGGAATTATCATAAACAACAGATGAACACAAAATCACTAAAATTTAAAACCATTTTGCAAGGAGATCCTCTTCCAGAAAACTCTTACTGAAAGATCCAAACTCATACATATCATGATTTACATTGTACAAAAACAATTTATTCTCATTTCGAGGACAACATATACATTTGCTCTATCAACACATATATTGAAGCAACATAAAACCTCAAGACATACAAGCCAAAATCCTTAGATCATTCATGAAACCATTACGAACTGACTCCAAGGACCTGAGAGTATAGACACGACACATATGACTTCTATCTACAAGACACGATAGACGGTATACTCAACTTGAGCTGTCACTATTGCCTCAGCTGTTGTTTCTCCTCTACAGAAAGGTCTCCACTGCCTCATGCACATCCACCTAAAAATTGTGGATCCCATAGGGTGAGACAATTGTCCCAATGAGAGATATAATTCTCCACTGACCATATTATTATCACAGATAAACATTATAAAATTGAGCAGAGGTTCTTTTATATTAACATGCAAGATTAGTCATTGTATGAAAAAACAAAGTAATCCATTTACTTAAGGAAAATGATGCATCTACCCATGATAAAGTAATAAACCATCTATCTACTTTATATGGAATGCAAAGAAACATAAACATCATCTATCAAGCTAAGATGTATAACTGAATTGTGCATCAAACAATGTTTTCCCTATTTGATCCTTAAGCAAATATGCTACACGGCTGATCATATTTTACAATCACACTTATGCCCTGAGGAGATGAAGTATACCCCATTCATATGCAACCGACCACAAACTTCTCACAAGTCAGTACCATACAAGGTCATTGGAAGAGCCGACTACCAAGACCTCTCCTGTCTCGGTCAGTATGAGACCACATAGATTCAGCAGGACATCTCGTGTCATCTGCTAGAAGGACATATCATGTCTCTACAAAAAGATCTTGCCAGGGTACTAGGCATCTTTGCTCAGAGTTACTGCGTCAACATGTACTCTCTTAGGGGAACATCTACTAACATTTGTCCCCAGTTATGAAATTACTGAGTCATGGCATATATCCATACTCTTAGCCACGAGCCAGTTCACCGTGCTCAACATAGAGTCTATGACCAAAGTCACACTCAAGCCAGGATATGGTCATGCCGCCAATATCCCCATTTATTTTGAGTTCGTAAGGGGATCAACTCACACATGGCCATCCAAGCTTACGCCCCCACATATTCAAAAATATGCATTTTAGGTTATGCCACGGGGAACCCATTTCACCATTCAACAAATTCTAACATTGATGGATCTATGGTCATGGCAACGTTTTATGGTTTCTAGTGATATATTAAGTGCATTATAGTATTATTTTAGCATCAAACAAGTTATAAGAATCAATCATAAACAAATGCTACAAAGAAAGTTGTAATACATTTATCAAGTACTTTTCAAATATTAGGAATACATTTAGATGCATAACACTTGGGATCTCAGTCCCTTATCACATTACTGGGAATTCTATTCACATCATCATCATCATGATTATTGGATCTGGGTATTCAAACCCTTAGATCACCACACAACATTGTTACCTCTGTAATAGGTAACCATTACCTCTAGGTCCTCAGACTAAGGTATTCATTTCACTTTTTGTACAAGTATTTCACATAGTTCACATGGTTTGATTAAGTATCTTGCCACCTCTCACTAGGCAACAACTATACACATGTCTCACAAGGCCCATTAAACATCTTGTCACCTCTCACTAGGCAACAACTATACACATGGCTCACAAGGCCATCAAACATCTTGTCACCTCTCACTAGGTAACAACTATACACATGGCTCACAAGGCCATCAAACATCTTGTCACCTCTCACTAGGTAACAACTATACACATGGCTCACAAGGCCATTAAACATCTTGTCACCTCTCACTAGGTAACAACTATACACATGGCTCACAAGGCCATTAAACATCTTGTCACCTCTCACTAGGTAACAACTATACACATGGCTCACAAGGCCATTAAACATCTTGTCACCTCTCACTAGGTAACAACTATATACATGGCTCACAAGGCTATTATTAGGGTTAGGGTTTCCCTTTGTAGCTGAATAGGGTTTCAAGTTCATATTATTAATCCAAACCTAATTCATTTCTCCACACATCTAGGAGCATACATTGAAATCATAAGTATTCAATCATACTTATTTATTCTCATCATTTATCATTAAATGATTATCAACACAAAGTATGAGTTTCTCTCTCATCCTCACTAGGATATTGACTACATCATACTTTTGGTTCAATCCTCCTTTTGAGGAATATTGGTTCATCATTAACAATTCACATCATCTTTTATATTGCAATTAACACAATCTGAAACATATGTCACTCAATCAATCACATATGATTGAAGTGTCCCTTCCATATCAGGTATCAAGATGTGTGTATATTAACATATTATGCTTTAAGATACATTCTTATTTCATGTGGTGTATCCATATCAAGCATGTGGTATAACCACATCACCATATCATGTTTTAGGATGTATTCCCTAATCATCATATCGTGTACCCATATCAAATTGATTATCACTTAGTTCTTATCAACTCAAGATAACTTCATATTGGGTTTGAGCTAGGTGCTTGACCCCATATTGGGTATAAGCTATGATCTTGGTGCCATATCGTGCACAAGGTGTGCACCATATCGGGCATAGAGTGTATGCCTCATCATGTATCGTTTAAGTGGTGTATACAAGATACCATATCAGTTTCCCATCAAAAATTATCATATCGGTTCTCCATGTTGGGTAACATATCAGGTTACCATGTTAGGTACACCCTTGGGCTCATAACCCCTTCATACCTTCAAGGATTAGTCCTATCATATAGTTATATGATAAGCTAGGTGTCTAATGGAATTCTCTTATCACAATTCATTAAACAAAGGATAGGGTATATCAGATTTCAATCCCTCAACCAGGGTTTGCCACCATATTGGGTAAAATGAGCCATATCGTGCATGAGGCATGAATTGGACCTCATATCATTCACAAGGTAGACATAGGTGCCATTCTTAGCATCCAAGGGATATCATTCATATCGTCCATGTGGTATCACTCACCACTTGTATCGGCTTACCCATCACCTTGGGTTTCCAACTCTATATTGTTTAGAGTGTTCACTATCTCTATATCGTGTAAGAGTTGTAATCTTAGACTTGTATCGTGTATAAGGGATAAGTGGGTATCTCCCATATCATGCAAAAGGCATGACTCATATCATGTATGATCTATCATCTATCCCCATACCGGGTTAACCCCCATCTTGGGTTTCATATCAGGATAAGGTATTTCAACCATATCGGGTTATACCTTATTATTTGAATCCATTTCTTATATGTACATAAGTGTATGCTCAAACAATCATATCGTGCACCAGATGTGTGCTTCAAGATATCGTGTATCAGGGGTGTATTACATGATCATATCATGCAATAGGTACTTTCTTATCTTACTCATATCGGGTCACCCAAACTAGGGTTTTGACATATCGACTTACAAGTATACACATGACCCTATATCGTGCATGGAGTCTTTACTTGACTTCCTATCATGCACAAGGTACATGGTTAATACCATATTGTGTTTCAAGGTGTAAACTTCATCTCCATATCGTGCAAGGTGATATAATCTTCCAACCATACCGTGCAAGTGATGCATGTACATAACCATATCGGGTTAGAGGTACTTGTGTGTGTACTTGAACCCGATATCACTTTATAAAGTGATACCATCTTCTTCAAGCTCTATACCTTCATTCTATCTATTCTAGTTTATGAATAACAGGTCTAGGAAATTCTTAGAACTCATGGATTCATCAAGTATTCAATAAAACTCGAAATTGAAAGTAAATCATCTTGTGTAGCAAGTTAGGTGGTAAATAATAACATGATTGGGTTCAAGTTATATAACCCGCCTGATGAACAACTTCAAAGCTCCAAGCTCTAAAGCTTCACATCCTAAGGTTGAATATGAACTTCTCTAAGGTCCAGGGCTCGTTCACAACTCCTTCATAGACAAGAAATCACCATAGTTAAACACTTGGTGAAGAAGGAAAGAAAGGAATATTCATAACCCGATATCCTACTTCAACTAAGGTTGAAGATGACCAAAGCCTTACCTTGAGCTTGATGCTCGAGCTCTCCTTTCTCTTGATCTACTTTGCATGATACCTAAGGGGCTTTTCACAATATCTCCAAGGGATATGGTTTGTGAGGATCGTAAACTTTCATAAGTTGGTGAAAGGTGAAGTATATATACTTGGGTTCATGAGATACAATGTATAAGAGGTGTCTTCACCTCAAGCTACTAGATGACACGTGGCCTTGCATGGTTGACACGTGGCCATGCATGCACACATACATATCTTTCTATGCAAGAAGTCTTGAGGATAAGCTAGAGACAATATCTCAGCCCTCCTTTATCTTTGTTGGATAAGTTTCCTCATCTCTATCTCATCAAATAAGCAATCCGATACTCTTTTTGCAAGGGGATTCGCAACCCATCATGAACCACCTCCTTGAGGTGCTCTACCCATCATGGACTTTTCTAGGGCTCAACAATCCGATAGGAGACTTCTACTATGGCTTATTTCCCGATAGGACTCCTATACCAAGTCCACAACTCGATGCAACACATAAAAAAAAGCTTTACCTTCAATTCTTTCTTGGTCTATTCTTCACCAAGAGCATCATCATTCAAAGATGACTCAAACATAGAGTATCCTTCTTTCTCTTTCCTCTAAAATATACATAGAGGAAGTAGGGTCACTCTAGAGGTGATAATTTTGCATTCCAACCCCATTTATTAGGTAAATTATAAATTGTACCAAAATTGGTGCACAAAGTACTAACATTGTTCAAACAAGTTATAACTTGGGATCTAGGCTTTCCACAAGCCACCACTTAGCATCACTCTCTTTCTTATGATACTAAAACACTTAGAACACATTCCGCATGTGACACTTTGTAATGTAACCCCTCATCTTGGGTAATTGCACTTTTCACTCAGACTTTCATATAATGCACAAATAGTTTGCAATTAAGCTCGAAATTGAAAACAAACTTCACCAGAAGCCTTAATTACTTTCCAAAAGATTAGAATCAGTTTGTAAGTAACTTACTTAAGCAAAAATCCTAGGGTTAAGTCATAACCCAGGTCAGGGGTGTTACAAGTTATATTAAATAATGCAATACTTTGTAGATTGAAGATTAGTTGAGTTAATTTGTTGCATATTTGTAGTAATTGCCATAATGTTTTAATTATGTAGCATATCATGTAACAATTTTGATTTTAAGTTTATATACGGTTCTCATGATTGAAATTATAATCATTAATTCTTGATTAGATGACTAGTTTCAACCTTATTAAAATTAAAGTGGGAGATAATCTCAAGTATTATATTAGTTAGACTAGAAAGTGTGATATAAATAACATATTATCTAAATAATTATTTATGTATAGTGGGTTTGTGGGTCTAGCGGGTTTGGGGCTAAGCATGCCCATCAGTGGACCCACTTATATGCGAGTCTAAGGGTATGCACATTCACGGGTATGTGGGTACAAGAATTTAGACCCATTTCGGGTCTTTAAAGGGTCCGTATTTGCGGGGCCACAAGTCTACCCATACCTATTACAAAAAGAAGGGTTGCAAGGCATATACCTGGTCCTAGAGAAACTCCAGTGACTATCTTTGTGGCAGTGTGCTTCTTTCTCAAGTTGCACCTATACGACTATCATTTGCTTCCTCCTAGTGTGGCACCACAGATGGTGATTGACAATGTCTTTCTAGCGGGTGGCAAAGGCCTCCTCACCTCTACACAGTCCACACAGACCACAAGGAATTCCTATCATTCTTCTAGAACAAATAAGAAGGAGTTGTCCCTTATAGTCAATGTGCTAGAATTGACTTTCTCTCCCTTGTTGTCTCTCCCTTTTATGTGTAAGACTTGATCGAATTTCTCATGTTACCACAATTGTGAGAAGACAACAATTGTCATAGCTTATGTTGTGTCTTCTGAAAGCCTTGACTACCCCTCTATTTATAGGAGGGCCATGGTTAGGATTTCTAGAATGATCGGTTCCCTATGCTTCCTATTAATAATTGTATTGGCTTTTAATATCCGATCAATGCACAACATGTCGTCTGCATCAATCCTTGATCCAATCTCATTGATCAACCAAACGGTCAATTCTAACATGTAAACGAATCGATTCACAAACTAAACTGGTCATTTCAGAGTTTTGATTGTTTCTCTTGTTGAAATTGAATACCAAACACTTTAGTAATCTAGTTTAAACCATATTCATGAGTAAACTCCATTTCCATGTGTATCCTATGTGTGTGACCCTAAAGGTTCCAAGTAACATTGGCAGTGAATGTTTGTAACCAACTTATGACATCATAAGCAATGATTGGTATCTAGTAAGACATCATTGCTACACAATTAATCAGAAAGTTAGGGAATAACTTTAACTTGCAATCCGTGATTAGTGTTACAAAGATCATATAGTTTCTATCATTGATATCTAGATTGAACTTGAGACATGGAATCATCACCCTCTTCAATGTTCAATCCATGTTTCTTGAACTAGAGAAGACTATTTGAGATATGTATGAACTCAATATCACATATTGATTCACATGAGCATGGCCATGCATTTCTCTGTCTCACTTATCAAGTGGCCAGGATATCGAAACTCATGTAGGAGGGACAAATCTCATCTACATCACTCACAGTCATTCCCCATGTGTCATGATGTATTCAAGCACCACCTTTATGGTAACCCTTATTCAAGGTCACATTGGATGATGGCAAGGTACATCAAACAACATGTGACATATGTAGTGATTTTAGGTCTAAGAATCACAATTACCTCCATCATTGTGAGAGATGATTTTGACTACCATTCAATGGTTTCCATGCATCATTCTCATGGTGGGTCTATCTGATACACTATTTTGATATCAAATATCATGACTAATGAGATTATGTCAGCAACCAACACACACTCTAGTCTTATATGTTATTGTGGTCTATCAATTTCCACAATAACAATCAACTAGGGACTCACACTCTACCATTCAATGCTGATGTTGGAGGTAAGATTTGGCCCTTTGCGTATATATCTTCCAATCCTAGTGTGTTCCTATCACATCGGCAACACCTTACTATCAAGCTTGATGACTGCTTGGGTAAATCGTACTTCATCACGATGGTTTATGCGCAGTGTACAACTATCGAGAGAAGAGAGCTTTGGGCCTCCCTTGAACATATCTCTTCAGTCATTGGAGATAGTAGGTGGGAGATAGTAGGCGATTTCAATATTATTCGACGGCTAGAAGAGAAGAGAGGACCTGGTGAGGTTGACCTGAATGGCATGGCAGATTTCAATGCTATGATTGCTGATGTGGACCTTTTTGAAGTACCATTTCATGGAAGTAAGTTCACCTAGGTTGACAAACAGAAGCTAACCCCATCTACGTGGGAAAGGTTGGACAGAGGAAAGCCTATCACTTAACTCAATTTAGGGTTTCAGACCATTGTCCTCTTCTTATTTTTTTGTGACAAGTTTGCCTCAGATCCCAAGCAACCTGCCCCCTTCCAATTCCAGGAGATGTGGTTGTCTCATAGGGACTGTATCGATACCATCATCGAAGGATGGTCCTTGAATGGTTGGGGTGACCCCTCCTTTCGGTTCTTTGCCAAACTTAAAAATCTTAGAAAGGTGCTTAGACGTTGGAGTAGAGATATGTTTGGCAATCTTGTTCAAAAGAAGAGAGACCTTGAAGATGTCATACACATGCTCCAGATTGCTTTTGATGAGGCCCCAAATAGGAATATCGAATTTCTTCTTATGGAAGTAGAGAGTGAACTGGACATTATTCTTGATCAGGAGGAAAACTTTCTTAAAGCTAAAGAAAATTTCCGCTGGTTGGATGATGGGGATAGGAATGCCAGATTTTATAATGCAGTTGTTAAGAGTAGAAAAAAGAGAAGTTGTACTGGCTCCATGACAGTAAATGTTTGCCCGTGCATCACTGGTCAAAAAAATATGGCCATTGCTACTGTTGAGTTCATTAAATCTTTTTATCATTATCAGGGAGTCAGGGACTCAGCGTTGGATGACTCCTTCACTGCGCACATACCTACTCTTCTCTCGAACGAAGAAAATTTTACTCTATCTACCTCTCCCTCTACAGAGGAGATCCTTACTACTATGAAATCTATGAATGCAGACGCTATGCCTGGGCCTAATGGTTTCTCCCTGTGTTTTTATTTAGTGGCTTGGGAAGTCATTAAAGAGGATTTGGTTTGTCTGGCTGATTTCTTCTTTAAGGGAAATCCATGCCATCGTAGCATTTTCTGTTGTAGGATTGCTCTTATCCCAAAGGTCTCACATCCGTAGGAGCTCACTTCTAACTTTCGACCATTTCAATTGAGAATGTGGTGTTGAGAATTTTAGCTCGTGTGATCTCAAATAGAATGGCGTCGATTATGCTGAAACTCATATCGGATGAACATGGAGCATATGTTAGAGGAAGAGACATCGTGCACAATATTAGACTTGTAAAAGAGATGATGTATGATTTAAATCAAGGTGATCCAGTTGAGTGTAATCTGGTCATTAAATATGACATGGCGAAGGCATATGACAATATTGATTGGTCCTTTCTCAAATGCATTCTCAAGAAGTTTGGGATGATGGATGATCTGGTGCATCTGTGTATGTCCTTTTTTACTTTCTCCTGGATGAGTGTAATGCTTAATAGCTACACTGAAGTTTTTTTTTCAAATTCACTGGGGTTTGAAACAAGGAAACCCCCTTTCTCCTTTCCTTTTTATTCTCTTTTAAGAATCTCTATGTTGAAAGATTAACGCTTCGGTGAATATGTAGACTATTAATAGGTTTAAATATCGAGGAAAGGGAAATACTCTTGGAATCGTACTCTACGCTAATGATATCATAGTCTTTACTAAAGCATCAGAGTCATCCATTTCCACTGTTGCAAGTGTTTTTGAATCTTACCAAGCTGTTTCTTGTCAGGTGGTTAACACAGCCAAGTTGGGCTTCATGTGTGGGAATGATGCTCCAGACATTATTACAAGTATTGGTGATCATCTTAGTGTCAACCATTTTGATGAGTCCTTCTCATACCTTTATATTCCTATTTTCAGAGGGTGCAATAGAATTCACCATTATGACTCCCTGATTGAGAAAATCAAAGGAAAAGTGGCTTCTTGGAAAGCCATATTTCTATCTTTTGCTGGCCGCAAGATGTTCATTATCCACACTCTTGCCTCCATCAGTTTATATAGCATGGCGTCTACTAACATCCTGACAAGTGTGATTGCGAAGATCAACCAGATGTTCTCCTCTTTTCTATGGAGTGCAGGAAATGCCAATACCAGAAGGGTGTGGGTGTCTTGGGATAAAATTGTGTTGTCAGAAGCCATGGGAGGATTGGGCATCCCCTCCTTGTTGAACACATCACGTGCTTTTCATATGAAGGCCTACTGGGAAATCATGGCAGGAGATTCCATTTGGGTTAACATCTGTAGAGAAAAATACCAGAGTAACTCTTTTAACAACAATGGTTTTGGGCCATATCACCTCAAGCTTAGTTATTTCGCATCCCCGTTCTAGAAAATGCTTTGGCAAAGCTTCTCGATCATGATCCCAATCTACTCTTGGATTGTTGGCAGGGGGAATTTATCCTTTTGGCATGACAAGTGGTGTGAGCAGACTCTCGCGCAACACACGATCAACTCGTCAGATACGAATCTAGATTTCAAAGTTGTGGATTTTTGGCTTGATAATGTTGGCTGGGATTGGGCTACTCTATCAAATGTTGTTACACAGTGAGGTATGTATTTGATCAGTGAGTCCATCGTTGAAATCTCAGATAGAGATGACTTCCTGGCATGGAAACTCACTGAGGATGGAGCCTTCTCTCTTAAATCAACTAAGTTGTCATTGTTTGATGATCCGCAAAATGACTGCCCTCTTAGGCCGTGGTTCTAAAAATCTGTCGCCATCCCTAGAGAAGTTGCTCTTGTGTGGAAAGTGATCCACCATGTTCTCCCTATAGATGATAATATCTCCAGGTGCAACATCCCGATGGTGTCTAAGTGTGATTGCTACACAACCCCATCTAAGGAAACTATGGAGCATCTTTTTCTGAAGAGTGAGACACACATTTTTTATGGGATCAGCTTCAATCTTTGCCGTTGGACGATGCTATCATCCCTCGAGATGATTTGTAGAATTTCTTTAGATCTTGGGAATCCTTTCATTCTTCCTCTAGGCTTACAGGGTGGCTGATTTCTTGCCTGATCCCACTCATTTTCTGGTCTATTTGGAGATACCGATGCTTTCATAGGTACAAAGGAAAAGTTTTTAGGTATGAAGCTTTGTGGGACACTATCATTAGTGTATCTAACATGAAGATTGGTGATAGAGCCTTCAAGAAGCTTGAACCCACTGAAACCTATAATGCTCTTGTAAGTTTTGGTTTTCATGCGCCAAGGGTCAGAATTAGAAAGATCAGTCTAATTCGTTGGCAACCACCAGATATGAGAAATCTTAAGTTGAATCTTACGGCAGGGAGGGACATTCACTCTGAAGGTAGAAATATGTTTTGGGTGGTGGGATGTGTGAGAGATTGTTGGGGGTATATTCACCTCGCTTTCCGCTTCTGGATGAAGGGTGCGAGTCTTTTTGAGGTCCTCTTACAAGGATGTATTGTAGTGCTTAAAATGATGGAGGATCATAATCTCAGAGTCTTTAGCATGGAGATCGATGATAGAAGGGTGGTTGCTGGCATATGGAATGGTGGAAAGATCCCATAGAGGATGGCATCATGGGTCCGTGTGATTAAAAATTTGGTAGATGAGTTCAACATTATTGGACATTTTTGTCACCATTTTTTGACCTCAGTCCCTAGAGAACTGGGGTGATGTGGGTCTCATAGTGAGGATCACTTTATTACTAGAGAGCCGAGTTTACTGCCTATGAAAGTCAGAGGTCTCATGACTTTTGAAAGAAAAGGTATACCTTACATAGTTAGTGTGTGGATAAATACTTAGTGGTTTCTTGTTAGTTTGACTGATAGTTGTTTTTTGTTGGTTTTGCCTTTTTTGTGGCGTAGGGTTATACCGCATTTGGTGTGGAGAGGTACAACCTCTTTTCACCGTATTTCACCTACACGAGGAGGGTAGGATGAATAGAAGGACCTCCTGACTTCCTTAAAAAAAGATCTCATTTTCCAGGTCCTCAACCAGAAGACATATATCATCAAGAAAAATCATTCTTTAGACATTAATTATATTATATCAGTATCTCATAACTGAATAAAATAGAATAAATAAATCATACTTTTATTATTAATCAAATTGTTTACAAGATATGCCATTATAATCATCATATGATTGGCTCTTTGGGCATACATACTGTTACGACCCCACCTCCCAATAACCCCCAATTAAGGGAGACTGAGAGGTCGAAGCCGCACCCATAACTTCCGGATCAAAGGTTTGGCAATCAACCAAGAATAATTATCAAATTTTAACAGACTATACTGAAAAGCTGAAGAAAATAAATTTTTGCATACCTTTTTGAAAACTTGGATTTTCTAAACTTCTATCCACTTAAGGATTCTACTCTAACTACTCTTCCTTGTATTTTACTTCATGTATTTCACAATATGATGATTTACTGTTTGTCCTTTTGGCTTGTACCTAAAACGCCGACAAACAAAACGTCGGTCAGCCGAAGCTGGTATGTGGGGGAAACAATAAACGTGCAATTATGATAACCACATCATCATTCAATTAATCATTTAACAATCAAGGTTACGTTTTAAATATAACTCCACGATCCAAGGGTACCCTATCCTCTGTGTTGTCTCCATTAAACCCCTCATGATCCACCTATAAGTGAACCAATTTCTAGGGTTGAGTCACATGGCACTACTCGTAAGTAGCCCACTCCTTAACTCATGGCAGGCTAATGAGTCTCATGGCACTACACGTAGGTAGCCCAGTTTCTAACTCTCGGTAACCTAGACCTTGCTCTAGGATTACCCCATTTTTCTTAGCCTTTTCTAAGCAATAGAGGTGGACCCGGATCTATTCAGTTATATACGGACATTTATAGTGATAATCATAGTCACTTTATAGTTGCATGAAATAAATAAACACCCAACAGTTATTTTCAAGCAACCGATTAAAACTTCGAGAATCGCCGTGAAACTAGAGCGATTATTCATAAGCGTAACCACATACCTGATTTGATGAGTCATGAAGATTATTTAACACATACTTCATGTATATACAATCAAGCCAATCAACAGATCCAAGCAAGTAATCACATAATTCCTGAAAAGAATATGTACCCTTTTTACTACACACTTTATCAAGAATCTACTTTATTGACTTGGATTCTCTTTCTAGGGTTTCTAATCTGCATTAATGTTTCATTAATATTCATTAGGGTTTCTTAGATCAATTTCTCAAACTTTATCCTTTTTAAGTTAGCAAACCCTAAAATATCCTTTTCCATTTTTATGAACCTTAATTGCTCAACTATTCCTTTTAATAGTCTTTTATACCCAAATTGACTTAGGATCATCACATCCCTATTTATCCATGAATTTGAAAAATTAAACCAATTAAAAGACATATTCATCAAAATTAGGGTTCTCAAGCTCTTTAGTGCATAATCATGCACAAAACCCTAAATTAAACCAATTATATAAAAAGATCATCTTTTTAGATCTTATTCTCACTTTTATCAATAACAGGTTAATATCAACTTGAATTATGTCATTAAGTCCATTTATCATCAAATCTAAGGGTTTTTCCTTAATTAAATCATTAAAGATGATAACTTTATGCCCTTTTCAAATTTCATGCATATTTAAGCACATAAACTCTAAATTAGACTAATCATGTGAAAATTTATTCCTTTTTGAACATTATGTACCCTTTTACATTTAACATGTTAACATCAACCCTAAAGATCCATTAAACCCTATTAAACACATTAATCGTATCAAAATAGGGTTTCTTAATCTTTAATTAATCAAAGATGATAATTTACACTACTTTTTGAATAGCATGCAAAATTAGGCTTCAATCATAATTTCTTTGTGTTCCTCTCGTTCTGAGGATCAATTTTCATATATAACTTGTTTTAATCCGAGCTTCCTAGAATTAATTATGATTTTAGCAAAAAGTTACTTACTTGGACAATCAGGTTGTGCCATAAATAAATGAATACTTTGCCCCTTGTTAAGTTGACGATCCTTCATAGCTCAGAGGGGCAGAGCCGTCCAACCTTCTATGGTTGTCTTCAACCTCCAGATGGCGCGAACCAATCGCCCTAGTCGGTGGTTGGCAGAGTCCCGCGGCTGCACCCCACCACCTCGGGGCTCGAAACACACCGAGACTTCTTTCCTTGCCTCTGTCCTCCCCTACCATGATGGTACACCGTTATACGTCCAGGATGACTGGAACTAGACCCCATGAGTCTACAGCTCACGGTCGAGATGCAGCCATGCTGCAGGTTCTTCTCCCACCTTTCCCAGGCGCGAACCTCCTCGGATCTCATCCCCTACCTCCGCTGCTCCATGGCGCACACGGGGTGCCTTCAAACCCTGGCCGTGGTGGCCGTTTTCATGTCTGTCGGGCCATGTTTTTGCGGTCACCCCTACAGCCTAGCTGCTTCTGCGGCGCACACTCCAGGGCACGACTTCAAAGGCCACGTTGTTCCTTGGTTCCATGGCAAACCAGGCTACCATCTAAACTACCCCTCAGCTCTCCATTGTTCCAGGGAAGCACCTACTTCGTGGTTAGGGTTTGCTTGATGAAGATGAAGAAGACGAAGAAGGGAGAGAGAGAGTTTCCGTGGAATTCCCTAAAACTCGATCCATATGCTCTCCCCCCTTATATAGGGGTGGCTATCCACACCCTAAGATCTCCCTCAAAGAGCCAACATGTTTTATTCCCAATAGGATTCTTATTCCTTCATGGAGAAGTAGTTCTTCTCTCTCCTATTTACTTCCTTGATATTCCTTATCTCATGGATACTTAGAAAAACGAGAATTATTTCTTTCTCTCTCTTTATACTTTGCCTTTTAAATCAATGGTCATGAAATTTCTATTCTCTTTTAAAAGAAATCACTTCCTTTTTCATAATGCCACCAAAACATTAATAATTTATCATATTATCTTTTATTTTGCAAGTTTTGGTATTTTCTATTTCTTTCCTCTTTATTGGGACTCCTTGGATCCCAAGAAACACTATTATTTCGAAATTCTTTTTATTGGATACTCATTATCCTTCTAGATGCATCTTTATGCATTATTTCAGATAATCCTCATCATCTTGTTTATCTCCTATTAAAATAGTTCTTTTTGAGGATTTCTCTTTATTTGTCTTTTATTTTCCTTATTGGCATTCCATTTATCATTATAAATCTTATGGATACGAAATTTCCCCAAGAAATCTCATTTATGCCTCTTTCCATTCATTTTCTACATTTTGTCATTATTTTCAATTTATTTCTTAATAAAGAAATACTTGATTAATCTTTTCTTTTCTTATTACTTTCTTTTTGCAACCTTGGACTCCTTGGTACCCAAGGAACCCAAGAGGCATGAAATCCTCTTTAGATTTGCCTTCTAGAGGTTTCTACATATTTCTTTTCTTAAAAATTCAATTATCCATTCACTAATTGAATTTTCTTTGTTATTTCCTTGTTATTGGGCCCAATAGCCAATAAAGCCCACAATACAAACATCAAGGCTATTGTAAATGAAATCCATTTATTTGAAGCAAATTATATCATTCTTTGTTCAAATATCTTTAATATGAGAAATTACATTTCTCACCAAATGAACCCAGAAATTGGGGTTGTAACACATACCAACATGAATTGCATCTGATTCCCCTAGATGGAAGAATATTGATTTATTGTATCATGAATTTGGTGAAGAAACTAGGAATTTAAGACTTGAACTTTGTGTTGAAATGATTAATCCATATGGAACATTAAGCAGTCAATGTAGCATTTAGCCTGTCATAATTTTTATATATAATCTTTCTCCGTGGTTGTGTATGAAGAATAAATACATCATGTTTTCCTTGCTTGTTTTGCTCCCCAAACAACCTGGAAATGATATTGATATTTACCATGAACCTCTGATTGATGAACTAAAGAAACTTTGGGGAGAAGGTGTGATGACTTATGATTCTTTGCGTGGAGAGATGTTTAATTTACATGCTATGTTGTTTTGTACTATTAATGACTTTCTAGCATATGTGAGCTTGTCTGACTACAGTGTCAAAGGAATCAAGGCATGTTCTATATGTGAGGAAAATACTAATTTATTTTGAGTAAAACATGGTGGTAAGAGTGTATATCTTAGTCATTGAAGGTTTCTACCAAAGGTGCATCCTTACCAATAGTTTCACAAAACATTCAATGGTTTAATTAGGAACAGAGTGCCTCTAAACCTATGTTAGGGGAGGATGTTTATGAAAGAGTAAATAACATTGTAAATCATCTTGTTAAGAGACCATGTACTACTCCCATAAGTGAAAATTCTTTATTTAAAAAAGGTTGATATCTTGGGATCTTCCTTATTGGAGTTATTTGATAATTCAACCTTGCATTGATGTCATGCATGTTGAGAAAAATGTTTGTGGGTTGGTACTTGTTGAATATAAAGGCAAGACGAAAGATGGCATCAAATCCGGAGTGGATCTACATGAAATGGGTGTAAGGAAGGAATTAACAAAAGAAGTTATCAAGGGTTTCCGCACATATTTACCTCCTACTTGTTACACCTTGTCTACACATGAGAACAAACTTTTTGTGAGTGCTAGCTTAATGTTTATGTAGCATAGAGATACTCAACCAATATTCTTACATTGGTATCAATTAAGGATCTAAATCTATTAGGTCTTACTCATGATTGTCACACTCTAATGCAACATATATTGTATTTGGCTATTCAATCTATCCTTCCTAACAATGTAAGGTTTGCAATCACTAGGCTTTGCTTCTTTTTGAACACTCTACGCAGCAAAGTAATTGATTCTGATATTCTAGATAAGTTGCAAAGAGAAGTGGTCGTTACTTTGTTCCAACTTGAGAAGTATTTCCCCCCTTCATTCTTTAATATCTTGGTACATCTGGTTGTCCATTTGACTAGGGAAGTGAAAATGTTGGGTCTAGTTTTCATGCATTGGATGTATCCTTTTGAGCATTACATGAGTGTTTTTAAAGGATATTTTCAGAACCTTTGTCTCCGGAAGGGAGTATCATCAAGGGCTATTTTTCTAGGGAGGTTATGGACTTTTGCAATGAATTTTTGAGTTTCAATGAAACTCATGCAAATACCGTGAATCCTGACATTTAACATGAAAAAGGTACTTTGAGAGAATGATAAATGAATACCAATCATAAGGAATGGGAACAAGCACACTTGTATGTTTTAGACAACATTGGTGATGTGGGTATTTATATCACTGAACACACCAATGAGCTTAAATCAAATGATCCCCAAGCCACATTGTGGCTTGCTAGAAAGTATAATTGGACATTTATTAGATGATTTGAAGAGAAAGTAGTAGTCAACTATCTCAAACACCAAATAATGTTACATAAAATATCAAATGACTCACGTATAGGCCAAAGTTGGACGTCACATCTAACAAAGGGTTTGACATAAAATGAATTTTCATACTACACTAAATGTCAAGATGATAAGAGTGTCATTTAAAATAGTGGGGTCACCCTTCAGGCATCTTCAATGTATTTTTCTAGTGCCAAGGATAAGATTCCAAGTGAAGGAAAGATGTCTTACTATGGTGTCATTGAAGACATATGGGGAATTTGTTGGGAAATATGTCATTGGATATGGTAACTAAAACAAAAAAATATCTATCATATTCCCCATTAATAGACAATCGCATCAACAACTATGTAATGGGAAGGATGGTTTAGTGAGATTATACTTGGTCCTGGAGCAAGTCCAATGACTATCCTCTCGCTATAGTAGAAGTGCTCCCTTCTTTAGGTTGCACCCAGATAGCATCAGTAGTAGCTCCTCCAGGTCGAACACAACATACTACAAACTCATCCTCCGAGAGTGGTAGACAATGGTCACCCACCTCTGTAGTAGTCTACAAGGACAATGGGAACTCTTGTCATTCTAGAAGAACTGACAAGGAGTAATCCCTTTCTGTTGGTGTACTAGCACCAACCTGCTCTCCCACATCAACTTGCTTTTGAATAGTTGCCTTTTCATGGATGTCTCTCCCTTTATTGGGTAGGACTTACTTGGGCTCTCTCAATTACAAAAACTAGAGAAGAGAACAACTATAAGAGCAACTGATGTTGATATGTTGTTTTCTGAGAATCCCTCAATACCCCTCAATTTATAGCAAGGGTTAGGGTATGGGTTCCCAGTCTGAGCGAGAGTAGAAGGGTCTAAAATTTCCATGAATTAATTGCCCTGCGACAGGTGAACCCATAAGTTCACTAGTGAACCAGTCCGTTGGGTATGTGAGTCAATCGGTTTACCCAGTGAAATGGTCGTTTCACTCATTTTCCCAACTGCAATTGAGTTGGCAATTTGTTTCTAATTAATGTCCAATATTAAACCCAAAGTCAATTGAATTGATTTGTGTGAAATGAGAAACTATTCTCATGAACCGGGCAAGTGACCAGTTGCTCGGTTGGTAGGTTTGAGCCCGTTGTTTCACTAGGTGAATTGGTCGTCTTACCAACACTGAGTTGGTTGGTTCACCCAATGAACTAGTTGGATGGTGACCCGATTCATGTCAAATTCAGCCAATGTAATTTCCAATCAACTTGACACTCTAACATGTGAGTTCAACACTTGAACTTAATGATTCTGAGTCCAATTAGTTAATTGTTGTCAATTGAATGCCTAAACACATTTAGTAATCAATCGAAACTTCATTCTTGAACAAACTCCTATTCCAAGTGTATCATGTGTGTGTGACCCTATAGGTTCCAAGATACGTTGACATTGAGTGTCCGTAACTGACTTATGACATCATAAGCAATGAGTGGCATCTAGCAACACATCATTGCTACCCCAGTATTTGGAATGTTGGACAAAAGATTCAACCTACAATCTGTGATTAGTGTTACAATGTTTGTATACTTCCTTTGTCACTGATATCCATAATGAACTTGAGGCATGGAGTCATCATCCTCTCAATTTTAATCCATGTTTCTTGATCTAGAGCATATTGTCTGAGATATATGTGAACTCAATATCCCATATTGATTCACAAGTGCATGTGCATGCTTTTCTTAGTCTCGATTATCAAGTGGGTAGGATATCACACTCCTATAGGAGGGACAAATCCCATCTACATCCCTCATAGTCATCCCCAGGTGTGATAGTGCAGCCAATCATCACCTTTATCGAAACCCTTATTCAAGGTCACAATGGATGATGTCAAAGTACACGAACAACATGTGATGAGTGCAGTGACTTCCACAATAAGCACCATCACTATGAGAGATGATTCTGACTACCATTAATGGTTTCCATGCATCACTCTCAAGGTGGGTCTGTCTAATACACTATTCACCAACAAGTATCTATGTGCTTGGTATGATATCATATATCACGACTGATGAGATTCTATCATCAACCAACACACACTATAGTCTTAATGTGTCATTATTGTCTATCAACCTTCTACAATGGCATCTGACTAGGGACATAACAAGAATGTATGTACTCTTATCATATACATGATCTCATTGTTCAAGTCCTAATCCTGAAGACATGTATTATTCAGTATCACAATTCTTTAGACATTCATTGTGATTCATCATCATCTCATAACTTATTGAATCAGAATAAATAGGAAGATTGCCTTTGTTATTTACCAAATCATTTACATATTATGCCATCACAATTATCATATGATTGGCTCTCTGGGCATACATACCAACAGACTCCCACTTGCACTTAGAGACAATCTCCCATGAATCTCATTCTTAGTGATCTTAAACATGTCCATTATGTTTCTGATGCGCAAGTGCTAATCCAGCGGGTTTAACAACATTTTGCTCAAGTCGGTATATTTGCATGTTTCTCATCTCTTTGTTGTATGACCTTTCATATGAGATGGAATTGTAGTAGTATGCTATCTGATATTCCTTGCCTAACCAGTAGCTCCATTGTTGTTGGCATAATATCTTTAATATGTCATCAATGGTTGGAAAATTTATAAGTTCATCTATATGAACTTCTAGATCCATACAGTATCTTCTAATATGTTCATAATACTAGGATACTCAGTTTATACTTGTAGAATTTAAATAACATATATTGTTTGGAACTTTCCTAGCTAACACTTTTCATTTCATGATCAAACACAAAATTTTTTATTGTAATCAGAAGCTTGCATCAGTGTACCATCAAACTCATCCTTATTACCATAGTCCTATCCTAAGTACTTCTCAAGTGCTTATAGATGAGCCTTCATGTCATTGCAATGACCTTGATTAGAATTGGACTATTATCCTCTTTTCATGTCTAATATATGCAAGATGAAGGGATGAGTACATTATATGGCACACATGATAGATCCAATTGTGATGCATATGGAACCTCATTCATGTTTCATAACTTCTTCTTAAGAATTAGAATACAAGACACATGAGAGACTAATTCCAGATTTTCTCTTATTGAGTCCTTCATGCTGAACCCTTCAGCATATAGCCAATATTTGTGTTCTTATATAGGTTAAGAAGCTTTCCAGAATTATCTCTATAATTTTCAGTTCATATCACATAGGAGGCTTCATCTAAACCTCCATATAAAAGGTATTTCCATTCCCGGTTTAATACTTACAATATCATAGTGTTATTCTGCATCATTATGTGAAATAAAGATAGATGAATATGCTCCCACTAAATCTTTTGTAATCACATATTCCATCTTTATTTTGACTAAAGTCAAACTCTTTGACTATTTTGTCAAATCAAAGACTGTAGTTTTGAGATGCTTGTTTTCAATCACATTTATTAACCTTTGTAGCTTATAGAGTTTATTTGCATTTATCGAATTATAAAACCTTTAGGTTGTGTCACATAGGCATCCTTCATGATACTGAACATGATTTTAATATCCATATGCCAAATCTTATAGTCTTATTAAGCTGCAATGAAAAGCATGATCCTATAATCTTGGCAATTAGTAAATGGATTTCATTATATTCAACACCTTGAACTTATTCGAAAACCTTGTAACCAATCTGCTTATTATATGCTATCCATGTTAGTCTTTCTTTTAAGACCCAACTGCACCACTGGTTTTACCCTTTAGGTGCTATCATTAAGGTTAAACCTTTTTGGTTAACATGGACTTCATTCTAGATGCTTATGGCTTTGAGACATATCTCAGATTTTGGTCCTCAATACTTTCTAGATAGTTTGCTGACTCGTCATCTTATGACCAACTTACCATCTTTAGGATTTATAAGGTTTTGTGTTATAAGAGGAATTAGAGATTCCACAACAATTTGCAATTCTCATTGTTCCTAAGTGCCCTTTAGGTTCAATGTTATTTTTTTGATCTTGAACCTTTCAAATTATGCTTCTCTTCCACTGTTTCTTTTGGAATTCAGCCATCACTATAAAAACATCTTTATAATTGGATTGGGATAGAAGTACTATTCAACATGTTAACATTTTGTGACAAAATCTTTTGAAAGAAGATAACTTTCTTATGTAAGCTTTCAAAGACTTATCGGGACATCTCCCATTCCATATCTTATATGGAGTCTATAAACGATTTAGATGATACATTATTTTAGTGTAAAGTATATTTTCAAGAAGGAATTTGGAAGATTGATTTAGATTCATTGATATTAATACCACAACTCTTTAGTGTATGATTCCTTATAATTGATACATCATTATGTTGTAGTTTGAGTTTATTGTGATACAATATCACAGTCCTTCTAGAAGGTTTTTAAACCCTTGGTTCAAGATATTTCACATTTGATCATATAAAATTATCTTAATATCTTTGCCAAGATTGTTTGTGTACTTCATTAATGATATTCTTGCACACTTCAAGATGTTCATGTTTGTGTTTCATTAAATACTTAACATGTAATGATGTACTTTTTGATTACCTTTAGCATTCATTCTGGAAGACTTATGTACATCAATATGTACAAGGTCTAGTTAAACTCTTACTCTCCCACTACATCTAGTGAAAAGAAATATTGTCATGTTTACCCAATAAATAGGATATACATGTCTCTAGTGGTTCAATAACCAAAAGAGTCTAATCATCCATCATTATGGATCCTATAAATGTATTTCTTATTTATGTGCTTTAGATGACAATGTTATAGGTATTCTTTATTTGAGTTATCAATTTATATCTTTAGATATTTAGGCTATGTCCTTTTATACTTGGATTCATGCAAACAAGATACATAAGATATTTGAGGTAATGTCATAAAAGATCACATCTTTGAAATGAAACATTAACTTTTGTATATAACCATCTTTGTTCGTACTAGATGCAAAATAAAAATGTTTCCATTATTGGAAGAAATGAAATAGCAGTTCGTAAACTCTATTACATGCCATGTGGGCTGAAATAAACTATAGGTACTTATTTATATGGCAACAACTCTTGCTCCATTGGCAATGAGTACTCCTTCCTTATCCTTTCATAAAGGCTTTACTTCTTATCATATCCTACATATTTGAACATATTTGAGATCTACATCTGGTATCATATACCTAAGATGAAGAAGTATATAGGTTTTTTTCATAACTTATATACATGAGGTGGGGATATCCATACCCTTCTCCTTCTTATTTTGTTCCTATAGGTAGAGAGGGAAATTTCTCTTCCAGTGTCCAGGCTGGTGATAGTGGTGACAATTGTCGCCCTTATCCTTCCTTTGCCTTAAGTGATGAGGACTTGGACTTCTGGCTAGCTTTAGAACTTTTCTTATCTTTGCCTTTGCCCTTGGACTTCCCCTTTGGCCTATTGACCATCATCACATAATTGGGCTTGTCTTTCTTCATTTGTGCCTCAACTATTCTCAACATGTCCAATAACTCTATCAATAGTTTGTAAAAGTCATTCATGTTGTAGTTCATGACAAATTGACTGTATGACTCTAGCAGATACTACAGAATGACATCAGTGGCCACCAACTCTTAGCCCAGAGGGAATCCCAGTCTTCCAAGGTTCTCCACATACCCAATGAGCTTGAGTACACGAGGGTCAGCTGGATCTCCTTCTACCATGTTGCACTTGAATAGTCCCTTGCAGAAATCATCTCTGATGTCTTGCCTGGTTTTGGAACATGTTCTGGAGATGTGTTGCCATCTCAATGGCATCCATTTTCTCATGTTGTCTTTGCAACTCATAGTTCATACAACATGGCATTAGGCATTTGACATCAACAATGTCCTCAATATGCTTCTTGTAAGCATCTCTTTCAGCCTTTGGTGCAGCGAGAGCAGGTTCATCTGGCGTTGGTGTCTCCAGGACATAGAGCTTGCACTTCTATATGAGAACAATTCTCAGCGTCCTAAACCAGTCATGGAAATTGTTCCCACTCAGCTTGTCCTTCTCAAGGACCGATCATAGTGAAAAGTGGTTGTTTGTTTCAATTTGATTCTATAATAGAAATTTGCAATTTTGTCAAAATCACTTTGATTTGATTTAAGAAATTTTTTGACGATGATTGATTAGGCCTTATATTTTATTACACTCTTGCTATTTTATTCAAATTGATAACCCTCATTATCAATTTGGAAGATTGCAACGTGCAGTCTTCTAGTGAGTCAACATTCCAATTTCATCAAAATCACGAGCCAACTAGGGTTGTCACCCACAACTTGATTAATTTAGGCAGCCAATTACATCATATGCAACTCTTGATAGATGACATGCATAACTCCTTGTAATTGATCATCTTTATGCTTCTAGGAACTTAATCTGATTAAGGTCTCCTAGTTAACTCTGACCCATAAGCCAACATAATAGAATATGCACCCTGCTAGGGCAGACCCACATATATATTATAACACTTCCACGAGATGGAAAGTGCACCACGCTAGGGCATGCCCACACTTAGTCAATCAAGATTTTCATGTGTGTTGCTTATGGAAGGCATCTTAAACTTAATATGTTTGATTGAGGGATTTTATGTTTATATATACATATACATATACATATACATATCCAATCACATGTTATGCTTTTGAAAGAAATGTGGAGAACATGTATAACTATAATAAACTAAACATTATAAAAAATAAGTCATGGGGTCATCTTATGTGATTCATATTTGACCCTAAGAAAATATATTACTCGGCTACATTAACACTTGTTATTATTATGCCCTGAGGATTTGAGGCATACCACTCAAATCCAACCAACCACTGCTAAGTAGAAATGAGTACCATACAAGATCAATGGAAGAGTTAGACTCTGTGATCATCACCAATACTACTCAGTCAGTTCCAGTCTGCAATGCAGTGACATAACAATCAAACTGCTAAACAACAACTTATAGTCAAGCTATATTTTTGTAGACAACAACTCATAGTCAAAGCTATGGTCCTGTAAAACAATTAGTCTGCCTTGGTACATGGCACAACACTAGAGAACATGGTCATGCATGGCTGTTCTTAAAAAAACATCATACTGCTATAACAACAATTTAAGGATACAAGGAGGTAATTCAACTTGCACCCCACATATTTAATAATATGCTCTCTGAGTTTCCCATAGGAATTACTCATTCCACCATCCAGCTAACTGACGCTGAAGATGGATCTATGGTACATGGAAACTACATGATTAGGGTATCACTTGATTAGATATTCCAATTGGGTATATTTTAATGCATCAATCAAGTTACAACGTATAAACCCTAAACAAATGCTACAAAATTAAGGATAGGGTACAATTCTAGAAGATAGAAAACATACAAGGTAAGAACTTGTCTCATCATCACCAACCCTTATATTACTACCTCTCACAAGGTCATTAAAAATATCACATTACTGTGAGATATCAATCCCTCAATCACATCACTAAAGATTTTCACCTCAATTTATGCACAAGGCACTTGCTAGGTCATTAGACCCATTCACATAATTCTTGCACATTCAATATCACATTTATATCTCAATAATTATCATAATCACCACCCTATATTATACAAGGTTCACCACAACATTGACATAGCTATGACATTCATCTCACCTACAAATTAGGGTTAGAAAAGTAGGAGAGAGAATATGCTATTGCATGATAATGATATTCAAACAGTATAAGAAAATGTAGTTTACATCTCAAGATTAGGGTTTCATATCATCCCTCAACCACTAAACCCTAATTCCATCACCTCCCACATGTTTGGAGAGCACTAGGGTTAAGAACTATTGTTTATGACTAGCCATTCATAACCACCTCATCATATATAGACCATTACTCTATGTTTTGACCATGTTCATGCATATGTGTGACGATCTTTCTCACCACACGTAGAGTCATAATCAAAACACCTCCAAGTTGTAACGAACCTCACACAAGGTGACACCACATTGCGACCGAGACGCCTGCAACATTGTGTCAGAATCGAGATGCATGCAACATGGTGTCACGATCGATACGCGTGCAACATGGTGTCACAATCACGACGTGTGCATCATGGTGTCACAGTCAATACGCGTGCAACATGGTGTCACGGCCCGCAACACTGTGTTGTGACCGTGACATAGAGTGACGCTCAAGAAAGGAGTTGCACTCGCTACCACATCCAAGTGTGCTACGATCGAAACCAGATCATGTATATCAACTATGTCACCTAAGGAACACTGTAACAACTGCTACCAGGTCCTAATCAGTGTTATGACCTACCCACTTAACCATCATAACTGCCACGTCAACCAATTGAGAAAAACTATGCAGCAACACTGGGTTGCGACCAAGATAGTGGGTAGCGACCCTCCCCTAGGGTTCGGGTTGTTTTGGTCGCAATGAAAACCCATCCATGGTATCGACCACGAGGAAGACCAAGGGTTGTCTTGACCATATGTCATCTATATGCTCAATGCCATAATAGGTCCTAGAAGGTTGAGATAGATGATCAACAATAGGGTATACTAAACGTCACCTAAAAACAACTCTCCGTATCAAGGTGTTCTTGAAACCTTAGATTAAGAATCATAGAAGGTCACCAAAAGAGTTATATTTAGAGAGAGAAAATCGAGATTCTTATGAATATTAACATATTCAAAACCTACTGCAATTCATAATAAATGAATCATATATCAAATAATGTAGATCCATAGATAACGATCCAAAGAAACACATCAATATTTCGATCACCACCAACTTGGGTAAAAGATTTAGGGTTTATAAGAAGAGTAATCCTTTCAAGAATACTACATGGTTAAACCCTCACTTCTACCATGAAGAACACATTTTTAATATTTGGAACAAAAACATATGATCATGTTTAAGATGTAAATAATAGATGAGGGAAAACTTATATAACCTGCCTGATTTTGAGAGAGCCAATCTCCCATGATTACAAGCTCCAAGAATTCCAACCAAGCTTCAACACTTCAGCAAAAGGATCACCTCAAAAGAGAAGAAAACCTTGGTCATATTAGAGATCAAGAAAGAGGGAAAATAGCCCTAGGCTGAACCAAAGAAGAAAGGTGAAAGATATGAAAACTTCCTCTCACTCAGATGCCACCATGCCAAGCATAGTCTAAGGCCCTGCTGATGAGGACCTTCTGATGAAGAGTTTCTCTCAAATGACCACCATGGATGATCCACAATCTACGACCAAGGAGGAATAAGAAGATGGAGATTTTAGAAGAGGGAAAATGTGATTGTAACATACTGAAATCCAGGGTCTTTCCTGCAATTTACCCTCTTTTGAGCTTTTCTTTACTTTCTAGTCCTTTTGGACCTTTTTCATAAATTTCCCATCCTTTTGGATCATTTTTGGACTCTATATGCAATTTGAGCATTAATGATGGTGAAATTCCATTTTTGCCCCCATTCATGATTATAAAGGGGTGTTTGCACAAATAACCCACTTAAGGTAATAATTAAGGACTAATAATGCAAAATGCAGTTTTATGAGAGATAATAAGTGGATAATGTTTATTTGGAGCTTTTTGGATAAATATATTAGTAATAATGTGTATTTGAGTTAATTATGAGTGTAATTAACCTAATTTCCTTCTCTCTACTAAAAATGATAATAATATATATAAATAGAATATAATGGTAAGATTTTGCTTTTAAAGTTAATAATGGTTGTATATCTCAAAATTCACTCATGTAATCCATTAAAAGAAGACTTTTCATATAACTCATTCATTTTAATATATTAATATACACTTTAATGAGCAATATAGTAATTAAGGGCCATATTATGTATAAAATGAGAAAGTAATGGCATATCATTGTTCTAGAATTTAATGTGAGCTAATGGTTCAAATTTGGTGCCTTTTGGAATTCATTTGACCCCTCAAAATGATTTTATACGCTTTTAAGATAGTGTGATAAAAGTCTTTTGATTTATTTCATTTATATCGATTTGTAACGCTATATTTTAGTTCATTTCTCTATTACGCGCCCCCTTCACCTGTGAGCCATCTGACGGTCTAGATTAGATCATCGATCATCTGCCTTGATCAGATGATGCAGAGTTCGTCCCCTACCTCCGACCAGCTGAACAGATGCGGCGCCCCAACTCCTTGCTGCCGTTCTCACTCCCTCCTCCTCCATTTGAATTGATTCCTCTCCCTTTGCGTCCATCTCTCCTCGACGGTTCTGACGAGCCAAAACTCATTCCGTCTCCTTCACCCTCTGCAAAATGCCCATTTGGGGCTCTTCACCTCTTCTTCACGGGGATGTTACAGAGCGGGGTAGAGTTCCCCTTTTGCCTATTCAAGGTCGGGAATACCACCCTCAGACCCCGACCTACCTTCCTCCTCCTCCAATTTGGACCCTAGAACCCTGAGGCTACCTGATCTCCTCCTACCACTTCTCCAGTGACCTTGACCCACTGCTTGCAAACTCCGGCCTCTTCGTTCAAATTAGACGCACAGTGAGTTTCTTTGACTTCTGCCCTCCAACTCCCCGATCTCTCTTTGCCCCGTGACGCCCTCAATCTTTGTACCCTATAGCTCACTTTCTAATCCGCCACTGGCACTGTGCTTTGTTAACATTAGTGCTCCTCTGCCCACGACGAGGTGTGGTTTCGATTCCCCGTGTCTCCGCGAATGCTTTTACAGCGTTAGCCGGTGGTGTCTTCTTCTTGTTCTTTGGGTTTCATTCGCTCTTGCTTCCCCTGTTCTTGACCTGCGGAATAGCTGTTCGAGGCTCATGTTCAAGAGAAAGCCTCAACTCTAGGCTTGTCTAGTTTGTCAAATGATGGTGAACACGATCCCGACTGCAGTTTTCTCTCGATGAGATCATAGCTCCAAATCGGATCAACGCATTCCCTGACCTGCTGCTTCTGCTCTCGCCATGGCCAGGGTGGGGAACAATCCGGGTCATGCAATGACCAGGGAGCCCCTACGGCCGTGATTAACCGATTAACATCGCATGGGATTTTGTGTAACTTTGCCTTATATGTTTCTTTCTCTCATAAACTAACTGATACTCATAAATGACCCAAGAGCCCTCACCATTTTAATTGAATCGATTTGACGAGCAAGGGCAAAATGTTCATTTGCCTCTTCATGCAATCGCCCTTGACCTCACAGCCAAGTGAGCGTGGACCAGCCGACGTGACCATAGTTGATTGGCCGACGTCAACATGGGTTTGTCCACTGTGGCTTTATGTTTTGCGAATTTCTTTTGCCTATGTGGCATTTCCCTGAATTCTGATTGGTTGAGATGATTTAATTCATAATAAATCATTCCCATGTCAGAAAAATTCGAATAAATAGTCAATGGAAATGATTTTTAATGTAGAATTCGATTTTGAAGTTTTTGAGTCATGATTTGGATTCCTTTTTTGAAGTTGGCTTTGAATGACTTTTTAAGTGTATCAAATGTTCTAAAATACATAATTAATTCATTTTAACTCCAAATTGAGAAATAAAATATGTTTTATTATTCAGGAGAATATGAATACTCTATTGAACTAGGTTTTGAACCCTAAATCGTGGTTTTGAATATAAGTTCCAAAATTAGAGTTTTCCTATGCTTTAAGCCTTATAAATACTAATACATGTGTAATGGTTGCAACTAGGGAAAACTGGAATGGTGACACAATCAACTTGGTAATGTTTGTGGTAATGAATCTAGATCAGGTATGTTACCCCTATGTATGTGAATCCTATTATTTATCAATGAATGACGAATGTGGAATGTATATGTGAAAATTATACCCTAATCCTTCAGTTGGGCTCTTATCCAACCCTACCTTAAAGATGTGCTAGCCTTGTTATCCTTCTAGATGACTTTATTTGACTCTTTACTTATTTTATGCTTCTAATGCCATTGTGGCTCATTCATTTGAATTATGTGAATCTTGATACCACTTATGTTGGCTCATTTACTTGGAAATATTGTATATTGTTGTTGCTTATGTTGGCTCCTTTATTTCATGGGTTTTATTCCCAAATGCTATGCTGCAAATGTTACTTTTATATTTCTCACTACTGCCAAGAAAACTATTAAGCATGATGTATTTTAGGCCAAATGACAATGTAGTGTACATGAGTACAAACCACCCATAGGGCACTAAGGTTTTAGTCCTCCTGCCGGGCACTGGGGTTTTAGTCCCCCTGCCATTTTATATTAGGCATTGGGGTTTTAGTCCCCCTGCCACTTTATATAGGCACTGGGGTTTTAGTCCCCCTACCACTTGGTGAGGTCCGGTAGGTGCCTCACCCTACATTGAGATGACTTTGTGTCTTAGTATATTCATGCTATGTGATTGTTATTGTGGTGATTGATTATGGCAGTTCTCCTATTCTTATTTGAATATTTGTCTCATTCTCTTAAAATCTTGTAGTATAGAGAATCTTTTATTATGCAATGTTGTTGACTATTACTTGTCCTATTCCTTTTGTTTGACACATACTTTTATCCTTCTTTTGCTGGATGATCCCAACCATCCAGGTATAGGATCAAAGTGTGCAGCCGAAGCTTGGTGAACCTAAGGCTAAGGATAGGACAAGAAGAAAAAGAACATATATCTTGCATGGTCATAGTTGCCTTTATATATTATGTTGTTTTGTTTGGAGACAATATTGGCTTAGTCTAAGTCTTCCTCTACCTAGATCCTACGTTTTGTATAAAGTTGTACTTCCTTTATGGAAATTTTGTAATGTACTCTTTATACATTTTGAATAAATTCAAGTTTTTATTTCTTCCGCTGCCACACATTTGATGAATTTGTTTATCTTGTTTAATAGTAGAGACTTGGTCTTTACAGCATGGTATCAGAGCATCAAGGTAGTCGAATTCTTGACTAATTCAAAATTGTCTCCTAGATAGAACCCTTATCTTATATAGTTTCCCTATAGAAAGTTTTTCACCTTAGAGTTGAATTATGATGAAAGTTTAATTTAGGATCATGATAATTTCATAATTAGAAATAAAATTTGTCAACTTTTTGGTGAATTGTCTATGGAGAAGCTACTAGAGCAATAAGTTGAAGTGATGGTGTCTAGAAAGGGTCAGAGCTTGGGGGCTGGCAATATTTTCCTCCGCCCCACTAGCTTGGTGACGAGGACTTCTGAGCTCATATGACCTGGCCTGGCCTGATCTGATACAGACAACTCAAAATAGTCTATCTTTGGGCATGTTGCCTAATTGTTGAATACCTTAGGAAAACCATAAGTGATGATTTGATCTCTTACACAAAAATCATCCTTAAATACCTTATACTCCTATGTTTAGGGTTTAGTGTACCCTGTGTTACACCCTGAAGCTTGGTTAGTAAATCCTTTTAGTGTTGAGTTTTATGTACCCTTTCACCCTTATCTTAGTTTGACTTAGTTGACCTTTTAAGGGGTGGAGTGAGGGTAATGGTGTTGGTACCCTATTTGGTTTTGCAAATCTGATTTCGAGGATGAAACCCCTTTTTAGGGGGATGGAATCCCAATTAAAAGCAAAATCAAACACCTTTGGAGTTAGAAACCCTATCTATGTGGACATATGTACATAATAACGTATGAGAACAATAATTTACCAAACACATTATACTTGTAATTCAACTTGTTTATTTATACACACATGAATATGTAGTAAGTCATATAGAGATAGTTCATATGCTTGAACCTTCACATATTATTGATTCACATAATAATGAGTTACTCATTACTAATGGTGAATATACATAACGTTGACTATGCCACCCTAATGGTAAAATGTCTATGGATAATGCACCCTAAGGATGCTTTAACATGTAATGATCATGTTGACCTAAACCCTAATATGTAATCATCTAGATTTGACAACATATACATATATATATATCCTTAATGCCTTTCATGATACATTAGTGACATTAGGTGTCATCGTCACATAATATACCTTGATACATATAAATGGATTATAGTCACAAAGTTATCAATATATGTAAGGTATATCACCTTGTTCTCTAATGAACACCTCATCATAACTTGATATATGAATTAATTCATTAATATTTAATGGGTTACATCCTATTCAATAAAATGCATATAATCACTCAAACATGATAATGAATAATTGGATTCACATAAATATTCATAAATGCCTAATGTGAATTAAAATATGTATAATTTATAATATGAAGTGGCATGGACGAAAATGAGTAATGATGTCATGGATATGAGTGTGAAAGATGTTGTGAGAATATGTAACTTAGGTATAAGACACTTATGAACATTATTTGGAATTATTATAGACTTAATAACTTGTTGGATAATATTAACTTTTTCTAAAAAATAATTTGTGATAATTCTACATGATAGCTTTAAGAGGATAATGGAAGATGAATTCATGTTATTAAGGTTTTTGACCTAATACATTAATTAATGTTGAAATGGCTTAGTAAACCCTAATTGTGCTTAAAACCCTTGATGAGGTAAATACACATGATATAATTGTTTTGAATAAAATGTGATCTAAGTGATAGTACAATAAATATGATACCTCTTCATGATGGAGATTATGCTAATAAGGCAAAAATGTTAATTTGAGTTTGATAAAAGGCTATAGGTTTTGTGGAAACCTTAGTAACACCTGAATTATGTAGATTTTGTGTTCTACCCTAGATTAAGGGTTATAACCTAGTGTTTAAGGTTGGGATGTTACACACTCACCCTCTCTTCCCTCTTGTTGTGATTTCGGGGACAAAATCCTCTTTAAGGGGTGGTGTGCTGTGACATACTAAAATCCAAGGTCTTTCCTGCAATTTACCCACTTTTGAGCTTTTCTTTACTTTCTAGTTCTTTTGGACCTTTTTCATAAATTTCCCATCCTTTTAGATCATTTTTGGACTCTATGTGCAATTTGAGCATTAATGAGGGTGAAATTCCATTTTCCCCCATTCATGATTATAAAGGGGTGTTTGCACAAATAACCCACTTAAGGTAATAATTAAGGACTAATAATGCAAAATGGAGTTTTATGAGAGATAATAAGGGGATAATTTTTATTTGGAGCTTTTTGGATAAATATATTAGTAATAATGTGTATTTGAGTTAATTATGAGTGCAATTAACCTAATTTCCTTCTCTCTCCTAAAAAATGATAATAATATATATAAATAGAATATAATGGTAAGATTTTGCTTTTAAAGTTAATAATGGTTGTATATCTCAAAATTCACTCATGTAATCCATTAAAAGAAGACTTTTCATATAACTCATTCATTTTAATATATTAATATACACTTTAATGAACAATATAGTAATTAAGGGCCATATTATGTATAAAACGAGAAAGTAATGGCATATCATTGTTCTAGACTTTAAAATGAGCTAATGGTTCAAATTTGGTGCCTTTTGGAATTCATTTGACCCCTCAAAATGATTTTATACGCTTTTAAGATAGTGTGATAAAAGTCTTTTGATTTATTTCATTTATATCGATTTGTAACGCTATATTTTAGTTCATTTCTCTATTACGCGCCCCCTTCACCTGCGAGCCATCTGACGGTCTAGATTAGATCATCGATCATCTGCCTTGATCAGATGATGCAGAGTTCGTCCCCTACCTCTGACCAACTGAACAGATGCGGCGCCCCAGCTCCTTGCTGCCGTTCTCACTCCTTCCTCCATCATTTGAATTGATTCCTCTCCCTTTGCGTCCATCTCTCATCGACAAATCTGATGAGCCAAAACTCATTCCGTCTCCTTCATCCTCTGCAAAATGCCCATTTGGGGCTCTTTGCCTCTTCTTCGCGGGGAGGTTACAGAGCGGGGCAGAGTTCCCCTTTTGCCTATTCAAGGCTGGGAATACCACCCTCAAACCCCGACCTACCTTCCTCCTCCTCCAATTTTGTCTCTAGAGCCCTGAGGCTACCTGATCTCCTCCTACCACTTCTCCGGCGATCTCGACCCACTGCTCGCAAACTCCGGCCTCTTCGTTCAAATTAGATACATGGTGAGTTTCTTTGACTTCTGCCCTCCAACTCCCCAGTCTCTCTTTGCCCCGTGACGCCCTCAATCTCTGTTCCCTATAGATGGCGTTGTGCTTTATTAACATTGGTGCTCCTCCGCCCGCGGTGAGGTGTGGTTTTGATTCCCCGTGTCTCCACGAATGCTTTTACGGCCTTAGCCGGTGGTTTCTTCTTCTTGTTCTTTGGGTTTCATTCGCTCTTGCTTCCCCTATTCTTGACCTACGGAGTAGCTGTTCGAAGCTCCTGTTCAAGAGAAATCCTCGACTCCAAGCTTGTCTAGTTTGTCAAACGATGGGGAACACGATCCCAACTCCAGTTTTCTCTCGATGAGATCATATATAGCTCCGAATCGGATCGACGCCTTCCCTGACTTGCTGCTTCTGCTCTCGCCATGGCCAGGTTGGGGAACAATCCTGGTCATGCAATGACCAGGGAGCCCCTGCGCTCATGATTAACTGATTAACATCGCATGGGATTTTGTGTAACTTCACCTTCTATGTTTCTTTCTCGCAGAAACTAACTGATACTCATAAATGACCCAAGAGCCCTCGCCATTTTAATTGAATCGATTTGACGAGCAAGGGCAAAATGTTCATTTGCCTCTTCCTACAATCCCCCTTGACCTCAGCCAAGCGAGCGTGGACCAGCTGATGTGGCCATAGTTGATTGGCCAACGTCAGCGTGGGTCCGGCCACTGTGGCTTTATGTTTTGCAAATTTCTTTTGCCTATGTGGCATTTCCCTGAATTCTGATTGGCTGAGATGATTTAATTCATAATAAATCATTCCCATGTCAGAAAAATTCGAATAAATAGTCAATGGAAAGGATTTTTAATGTAGAATTCGATTTTGAAGTTTTTGAGTCATGGTTTGGATTCCTTTTTCGAAGTTTTCTTTGAATTCCTTTTTAAGTGTATAAAATGTTCTAAAATACATAATTAATTCATTTTAACTCCAAATTGAGAAATAAAATATGCTTTATTATTTAGGAGAATATGAATAATCTATTGAACTAAGTTTTAAACCCTAAAACGTGTTTTTGAATATAAGTTCCAAAATTAGGATTTTCCTATGCTTTAAGCCTTATAAATACTAATACATGTGTAATGGTTGCAACTAGGGAAAAATGGAATGGTGATACAATCAACTTGGTAAAGTTTGTGGTAATGAATCTAGATCTGGTATGTGACCCCTATGTATGTGAATCCTATTAATTATCAATGAATGATGAATGTGGAATGTATATGTGAAAATTATACCCTAATCCTTCTGTTGGGCTCTTATCCAACCCTACCTTAAAGATGTGCTAGCCTTGTTATCCTTCTACATGACTTTATTTGACTCTTTGCTTATTTTATGCTTCTATTGCCATTGTGGCTCATTCATTTGAATTATGTGAATCTTGCTACCACTTATGTTGGCTCATTTACTTGGAAATATTGTATATTGTTGTTGCTTATGTTGGCTCCTTTATTCCATGGGTTTTATTCCCAAATGCTATGATGCAAATGTTACTTTTATATTTCTCACTACTACCAAGTGAACTATTAAGCATGATGTATTTTAGGCCAAATGACAATGTAGTGTACATGAGTACAAACCACCCATAGGGCACTGAGGTTTTAGTCCTCCTACCGGGCACTGGGGTTTTAGTCCCCCTGCCATTTTATATTAGGCACTGGGGTTTTAGTCCCCCTGCCACTTTATATAGGCACTGGGGTTTTAGTCCCCCTGCCACTTGGTGAGGTCCGGTAGGTGCCTCACCCTACATTGAGATGACTTTGTGTCTTAATATATTCATGCTATGTGATTGTTATTGTGGTGATTGATTATGGAAGTTATCCTATTCTTATTTGAATATTTGTCTCATTCTCTTAAAATCTTGTAGTATAGAGAATCTTTTATTATGCAGTGTTGTTGACTATTACTTCTCCTATTCCTTTTGTTTGACACATACTTTTATCCTTCTTTTGCTGGATGATCCTAACCATCCAGGTATAGGATCAGAGTGCGCAGCCGAAGCTTGGTGAACCTAAGGCTAAGGATAGGACAAGAAGAAAAAGAACGTATATCTTGCATGGTCATAGTTGCCTTTATATATTAAGTTGTTTTGTTTGGAGACAATATTGGCTTAGTCTAAGTCTTCCTCTACCTAGATCCTATGTTTTGTATAAAGTTGTACTTCCTTTATGGAAATTTTGTAATGTACTCTTTATACATTTTGAATAAAGTCAAGTTTTTATTTCTTCCGCTGCCACACATGTGATGAATTTTTTTATCATGTTTAATAGTAGGGACTTGGTCTTTACAGTGATCAAGAGTTAAGATCACTTACCAAGAGAAGAATCTCCAAAAAATCACTACCAAAGCGTTTATTTAGCACAAATCCTTCCTCAAACAAAGTTGATCGGCAACCAAGGATTCAAGATCAGACCTCCCATGCTCCTGAAGCTCCAAGAATGATCACAAGGATGAAGGAAGAGAGTGGGGCTGAAAAAGTTGCTCAAAAGTGAAGAGAAGGGGTTATATACCCAAAGGAAGAGGAAGTAAAGGTTTATGAGGTGTCAACATAAGAGATTATTAAGGGACACATATCCTCAAAAGAAAATAGTTTTTTCTCCACTCACATGAATTTTTTTAAAGATTTATCTTGAAAAGGGGTAGTGACCATCAAGGTTGGTCACTACTTGGTTTCGGTCGAGACACATCCCATTTACTTGTATCAGTCGAAACCCTAGGTCATCATATGCTCATGGTCGAGACGCTAGAGGACAAAGTGTTTTGACCAACCCACATCTAGGTCATCACAGTCGAAACCACACTACATTGAGCATGTTTTTCAGTTGCTACCCTCACCCAAAAGTGAGGTAGTGGTCACAACACTCAAATGCTAGCATAGTCACCATATCAACAAGGCAAACCCTAGAAACCCTAAAATCACCGTAAGATGTCACATCACCAACCATGATTCAAACAAGGTGCCCCAAATCATAATTTTCTCTCTAATAATGATAAAGCATAAGAAGCGATCTCTTCATGTGACAATTTGCAAGATAGCCCTCCCTTATGGGTAAATTGCTAATATGGTCCAAAACAAGCACATATGTAGCAAAGATAGTTCAAACATCAATCAAATTGGACCAAAATGAAAATATAAACATATCACATGTTATTAGGACACATCAAAAGATCAAATTAAGGTTTAAGCATCCCATTATATAGAGAATTTACAATTAAGCATAAAGCTAGGTCAGTGGTCTTACATATTTCAACTGATGGAGACTGTTGATCTTACTTTGGACAACCAACACCCAGTCACTCGCGATGCTGAGTCAGATGTAGTTGTCATCAACCGTGAACACACGGTGGATAGTCCCTTCTCACTATGGGACACCGATCTCATCCATTGATTGATGATCTGGCAGTCATGCTTGGGCGTGCTCCACTGATGGGCTAGGTGGAGCCTCCCTCCCGCGTCGCTGAAGATCACAAACATTGCCCTATTTTTGTGCCCAAACAGAGGCCAAACATGGGACATCTTCAAGTCCCTCCAGTGTTGCCTTTGTGAGTGGGAGGGTGAGCAGGTAGGCTGGAGGTCTTCCCTCATATGCCTGCCCATGTTGAAGGTGCTTTGTTGGTTGTACAACCCATTTCCCAGCACCGCCAGTTTACTTTCCTCTACCCTTAAGCATCATTCATGGAAAATTAAGGCTGGAGATAGGGTAACCACAATCGCACAGGAGTCAAGGCCATGGAAGTCTGGTGCTCCCATGGTGGTGGCGCCACATGAACAACCAGAGGCTGTCCTCCTAGCAAAGGCTGAGGGGAGGCGGGATGTATGTGTCATGTTAAGTGGGCGAGAGGATTCAACCTATGGTGGTTGGCAACTAAGAACAAGACTAAGAGGGAAAAAGAGCAAGGGGATAGGGTTGTGAGGAAATAGGTTTAGGGTGCTCTTCAAGCCATCAACGGGGTTGTAATGCTTTGTTTCCTAATGTAGCTGGAAGAAGAGTGTGATTGCTCAAGTTATGTGATTCTTTCCCAAAATAGAAAAAGAGGGGCTGGCGGTTGGGCCACAATTTAGGATTTAGGCCCATGTAGGATCGCCCAAAAAAGACAAAATGGAATCAATTAAGGGGATCAAACATGCTAATCTTCATTATGTCAAAATTAGAGTTTTATATGTCTGATTGAAACGATTGTTGCACTATCAAATTCAAAATTGAATCCTATACATAATTGAATATATTAGGAAATGAGTTGATCATAATGATTAGGTCCAAATTTTATTTCAATATGGTGATTGATTAACTCATGGAACTTAGATAAAAATTCACACTCATGTCACACATTGTGAAATGCATTGATGTAATCAAATTGGAGTGTCACCACACTCAAACCATGAAATTGATATCCAACTAGACAATGGGTCATCGTAAAGAGAGAAAGAGTATAATCTAAGGGAGATAAAAAATTAGGGTTGTCACATCCTTCCCTCCTTATAAGAAATTTCATCCTCAAAATTTGTCCAAGATTACAATCAAAGGTCAAAGTTCCATATTCATCATGTTAGGTTAACCACATTATGGTTGCCAAGGCATACCACATCATGGGGTGCACACCTAGGTTTCTACCCTCAAAGTCGTACCTGTTCCAATTATACATATTATTGTGTGTTGTTTTATACCAAGACATCATCTTCTCATTAAGGTTTCATAACCCTCACCTCCACTACATTAGGGTCTTTCTCATGTATTCATACGAGGCTAAGGTGCATTACCAAAACATATATTGTCAATGTTGGTAAGGTATGCCCATAGAGACAATCATATGATGATTGACATGGCATAATTACCCAAAATAATTTGATTAATAATAATAACATATATAAAGGTAAGCTTCCAATTCATCTGTTTCACTCATTTATGAGATAATGGAGATACATAGTGAATGTATAGAGAATTATATCACTCAATGATGCATGTTTTCAAGTTACTAATCTTGTGGAGGTGATCATACAGATGTTAAGAGTACATATACATATTCTCCTTGTGTCCCTGATCGGTTGTTATTATGGGAGGTTTATAGACAACAATAACACATAAGATTAGAGTGTGAGTTGGTTGATGAATAAATCTCATTAGTCATGTTACGACAATATCAAACCAAGCACATAGATACATGTTAGGGAACAATGTATGGGACAGACCCACCTTGAGAGTGACACATGGTTTTGGTGGTCATAGTCGTCTCTCATAGTGAAGGTGGTGATTGTGATTCTTATACCTAAAATTATTACACTCATCAAATGCCATTGGGTATGCTCTGACATCATAATGCACAATCCTGAAACTTGGGTTGTTGTAATAGTGATGATTGGGTGACTTTGACACATGGGGATAGACTGTGAGTGATATATATGGGATTTGTCCCTCTGATATCCTGGCCACTCAATAAGCGAGACTGAGAAATGCATGCAGATGCACATGTGAATCAATATATGATAATGAGGTTACATCATCTCAGACAATCTACTTTTGGTTCAAGAAACATGGATTGAACATTGAGAGCATGACCTTCCATGCCTCGACTTCATCCTGGATATCAGAGACAAAGGAATTATACAATCACTGCAACACCTTACATAGATTGTAGGTTGAAGTTGTTCTCCAACTTTCCATTTCACTTTGGTAGCATTGATGTGTGACTAGGCACCACTCTTTGTTTGTGATGTCATAAGCTAGTTATGGACACTCACTGCCAACATGTTATGGGAGCTATAGGGCACACACATAGGAACTCATCTAGAAGAGGAGTTTGATCTTGAATGACAATTGGATTGATTATTAAAGTGTTTAGGTATTCTATTCACGTAACTGATTGCTCGATTGGCTGACCAGGTCTTCCATGACCATCTCACTGGGTGAGATGTCCGATTGGTATCTAGACAGGCATCTCAAGTAGTTGAGACGGCCATTTGGGGTCAGACTGATCGAAGATTGATTTGTCTTAGTTCTTCCTTTGAACCGACTGGTTCAATATGATTGAACCGACTGGCTCATCTCAACTCACCAGACAGCCGTCAAGGTGAGTGAGACGGCCTGGTCAGGTCGAGTGAAGGTTCAAGATGTTATCTAAATAGTTTCGATTGCATATACTTGACGAGCAAGTAAAATTAGTATGTATATTAATTGGAATCAAAATTGCCAAATTTCCGTGCAAATGGGAAATTGCCAAATAGCCATTTGGCAGTGCGAGACGACTATCTAGGTGTGTGAAACGGCTGTTTTGGCTATCGCAAGTTGCGAAACTTCAAGTTCTTCAGGTCCTTTCCACTCCCACACAATCCCTACAGACTGGGAACCCTGACCCTCATTTCGCCTATACAAGGAGGGGTATTGGGGGCTTCCCAAGACACAACATAGACAACTGAGAATCAATTCCTCTGACAGCTGTTGTCCTCTCTGGTTGTGGTAACCAAGAGAGCCCAGGCTAGTCCTACCTAACAGGTAGGGATAGCCAAAGGGTGAGAACAACTGATAGTTGTAATTGTGGGAGAGCAGGTTGGTGACTAGTACACCAACAGAGGGATAACTCCTTCCTATCCATTCTTGGCAAATGACAAGAGTTCTAGATAGTACATGTGGACTACTCAAGAGGTAGGAGTATGTTGGTTGCTTCTAGGAGGACAACTGCAACATGTAGTCTGTGGAAATACCACAGGAGATGTTGCAGAAGTTGTTCATGTTTGTGGTGAAGACAAGGAGCTGTACAACTGCCATCTAAGAGAAACTTATCAACAGTTGTAAAGAAGCAAGTTTTGTCATTGGAATTGATCCAGGACCAGGTATAACTCATTAAAACCATATTTCCTATTTCATAGTAGTTGATGTGATCTTGTTGTTATGGGAATACAGATAGATAATTTTTTGTTTCTGTTGCTATAATTTGTTCATGTATTTCCCAACATTGGTATCAGAGCCACGTCAATTTACTATGTTTTAGGATATTCGATATGATCATATTTTGGTTTTATCATTTATTTATTGCATATGATGTGAATATTTAAACTTCTCTCATATGTGTATCCAATCAAAGGCCACATAATCCCAAACTAATATATATATATATATATATATATATATATATATATATATATATATATATATATATATATACGTCATCCTAAAATTGGTTTGATGGTGGATGTATAAAGTGGTTATGGCAAAAACCATATATTTGTGTGTGGTTGGATGGTTTGGTTCTTTTTTATCTCGACATGTGTATCGAACATGTACCTCTCTCCTCCCAATGTAAAGTTAAAGCTTTCCTACCTTTCCTCCCCTCAAATGTAACTCGATGTTTCTCATATTCTATGTAATAAAGTAGCAATATGATAGTTTCTTATCATGCAACGACATTGAAGATATTCATCTCCAGTTTAGACGACCAGTTTGTGATATGAGTCGAGTGTCTGGATGACCATGGAGGACAAATTGATGGATCCAAATGACCACCTGCTCAATCCACCCGATCATTTAGAAGGATTCCAAACATCGATTCGATAGGAGGCTAGATGAACATCCTTGTAGGCCCAACTGACCATTTGGAAGGAGTCCAAACATCAAATGGATAGAAGGACCAACCGATTGGCTAAGAGTCGAGACTATCAGTTCAAGGGTTGAATCAATCTACCCATATTGGCAAGCACAGATCTACATCTGAGACGACCCGACACCAAATCAGACCGTCACAGCGTAATTAATTGTGAAATCAAACATAAGCAGCAGATTACTGAAAATCACTAAAATTAAAACCATTTACAAAGAGATCCATTTCCCAGAAACTCTTATAACAAGAACCAAAGTATTATATATACATTTTGGTTTACCAAGTACATACCATGTAACTTCTCTTCTCGAGGATTACATACAATAGTTGCTCTATTAAATCTACACATAAGCAACATAAACCTCGATGCATTCAATGCCAAAATCTCAAATCAATCATAAAAGCATTAACTACCACTCCTAGGACCTGAGAGTATAGAGACAACTCATAGGACTCATATTTACAAGACATGACAGTCAGTATCTCCATATGTGATGTTACTGTTGTCCCTGAGGCTAATGTCCTTCCCCTGCTGTAGGGTTTCTACCTCCTCATCCTCGTCCTCATCCACCTAAAATGGTTGGATCCCACATGGGTGAGACAATTGAAATTGTCCCAGCGAGAGATATAACTCTCCGCCAGAAACATTATTATTGCAGATAAACAGTAATAAACTGAACAAAGGAATCTTTATTGGATCAGTAGGATTTAATCATTATTAAGTAGAATAGAGCAATATCATCTTTGAAAGCATTACAACTATAATTGATAAAGTAGTAAATCATCTATTCATTTTAATAAGGAATATGAAGAACATGTATAATATTTATCCACTTCAGGATACAATAAGAAATGTGACATCAACCAATGTTTTCCATATTTCGTCCTGAACCAAATACGCTACACGGCTGATTACATTTTACAATCATACTTATGCCCTCAGGAAGTGAGCTGTACCGCTCAAATCCAACCTTCAGTTGCGAAACCCAAAGTTGGTGCCATACAAGATCAAAGGAAGAGCTGGACTCCTTGATCTCATCCGTCTCGGTCAGTGTGAGACTACAAGCAGGATTGTAGTCTCATGCTTAAGTGACATCAGTCATAGGGTTATCTCTCATAGGCTACCCATCCTCTAGCCCACCTTGGTACAGGTCCGGGTACTAGTAAATTTGAGCCACGAGCCAGTTCACCATGCTCTCTGAGCCATGAATGCATTCATGCTCCATCACACTGAGTCATGGGCCTATTCACTATGCTCTTAAACATATCTTGAGTCTACAACCGAAGTTGCACTCTAATCCTCCTATTTTCGGCTAGGAGCACCCCGTATATTCAACAATATATGCTCCAGATTAACCAGCAGGAGAATTCATTTCACCATCACCAGCTACTGACGATGATGGATCTATGGCCAGGGCTCTACATGATAATATTCCACTTGATTATTTAAGTATATTACCATATTCTTTTAGCATCAGTCAAGTTTTCAAACAAGAATTATTATGACAAATGCTACAAAGAAACAATACTCTTTTCAAGTGCTTTTCCAAAACTTTATAAAGCATTGGGATTTCAATCCCTTGTCTCATTGCTGGGAATTCGCATCCCTCAACATCACCATCATCATATTTGCTGGATCTGGGTATTCAAACCCTTAGTTCATCACTGAACATGGTTACCACTATCAGGTAACTATTACCTCCAGGTCATCTGACCAAGGTATGCATGATACTTGTTACACAAGCATCTCACATAGCTCACCAGGCATATTCAACTTCTTGTCACCTCTCACTGGGTAACAAATAAAATAATAGCTCACAAGGCCCATTAACACCATAACTCATACCTGGTTATGCTTATCATCTCATGATACCTGCATGGTTAGTATACTAGAGACCCATTCCATTAATCAAAGATTAGGGTTAGGTTTCCCCATTCCATTTCAATTAGGGTTTATCAACCCTACATTAGGGTTAGGTTTCCCCATTCCATTTCAATTAGGGTTTCTCAACCCATTACCCAAAATTAGGGTTAGGGTTTACCATCTTTATCAATTAGGGGTTTTATGATCATATTGTCAAAGATCAATCCCTAATTCAAAACTTCATACATCTTGGAGAAGGTATTAATATTACAATTAATATCCAAATCTATCTCAATGTTTCACATGTCTAGAATTATATAATACCTTCATAAGTATTCAATTAATCTTATAAATTGTAATTTCCCTTATTGATTAGGGTTTCCATTCTCCATTGATTAGGGCTTTATGATTACTTCATTAATCCAAACCCTAAGTCAGTGCTTCCACATATCTTGGAGCACATAGCATTATTTAAGTATGAAATCATACTTATCATTGTTCCATATACTAAGAACACACATCATAATCATACCTTAATCAATTGACTTAACCTTTCACTAAGTACATGCACCTACACTTATCATAGTGTATTGGATTTATTATTTTCATAGGCATCAAATGATAAATCACTCTCAATATACTAATCACTTAAGTATTTTAGAGGTACTTCCATTGAAATCATCCTTGAGATACTCTTCAACCACTTAGGGGGGGGTTATTAGTACTTACATGGATTGAATCAATTGGACCTTCCAAACGTTTTGAGACCATTTAGACCTTCAAACAGTCTAGAGGTTACTTAACCTTCAAACGGTCTTGGACCAATTAACCTTCAAACGGTCTTGGAGCAATTGAACTTCAAACGGACTTGGACCTTCAAACGGTCTTGGACCAATTGACCTTCAAACGGTCTTGAAATTACTAGACCTCTAAACGGTCTTGAAATTACTAGACCTCCAAACGGTCTTGAAATTACTAGACCTCCAAACGGTCTTGAAATTACTAGACCTCCAAATGGTCTTGAAATTACTAGACCTCCAAACGGTCTTGAAGACCGTTAGACCCTCAAACGATCTTGGTCTCAACATCCTTAAATGGTCTGAAGAACATTAGACCTTAAAAAGTCTTGGTACCAACATTCTTAAACGGTCTGAAGACCGTTAGACCTTAAACGGTCTTGATCTCCTTTTGATCTTCAATCGGTTTTTGAAACCGTTTGCTCAAGTCAATTTTGAAAACGTTTAACCCACCACGGTTTGAGATCATTTGATTTGAATATTAATTAACCACAAATGGTTTGAGACCATTTGGTCCTCAAATGGTTTGTGACCATTTGGTCCTCAAACGGTTTGGGACCTATGGCATCCAACTCACAAAAACATGATTAACCAATAAAACAAGATTAACTAATGCGGAAGCGTTTCTTAGCAGCGGATTACTGAATATCAATAAAAATTAAAACCATTTACAACGAGATCCATTCTCAGGAAAACTCTTTAAACAAGAACCACAATATTATATTTACATACTGGTTCACATTGTACATTCACTGTGTTATCTCTTCTCGAGGAGTATATATACATCATTGCTTTTCTAAGAAGCATAAGTAACAAAATCCTCGAGACATTCAAACCAAAATCTCAGACCGATTATAAAAAAACACTATCTACTGACTCCTAGGACCTGAGAGTACAGAGACGACACATAGGACTATCTATACAAAGCTTGATAACCAGTATCCCCACCTGGGATATTACTGTTGTCCCTCCTGTTGCTGCTGCTGCTCTTCCCCTGCTACATAGTTTCTACCTCTTTGTCTGCATCTACCTAAAAATGTTGGATCCCATGAGGGTGAGACAATTAAAAAATTTCCCCAGTGAGAGATATAACTCTCCTCTGAAAACATTTTTATCGCAGTTTAATAGAAATAAACTGAGCAGTGGGATAATATATTTCAATGGCAGATAAATCAATATCTATGCAGATTAAAGCAACATTCCTATTCGAGTATTTCAACTATAACTTGATAAGGCATCATGTCTCTTATTCAATACGGAATTAAAGAACATAAGTAACATTTATGTATCAAGGACATGCTAAGCAATATAACATCAACCAGTGGTTCTCGTATTTCAATCTTATGCAAAGACGCTACACGACTGATTACATTTTACAAACATACTTAAGCTCTAAGGAGATGAGATATACCGCTCATACTCAACCTGACCATTGCGAAGTCGAAATCGGTACCATACAAAGTCAATGGAAGAGCTGGCTTCATTGACTTCCCACATCTCAGTCAGTGTGAGATCACATGCAGGACATCTTGTGTCTCTACTACATAGCTTGCCAGGGTATAGTGGCATCTTCGCTATAGAGCTACAGCAGCGGCTGCACTCTCTTTGCAATCGAGAGATTTCATATTTACCTCCATCGATCCGGCATTAACAACATCGGGAGATTTGTGATACATCCATCCCGGAACATATAATGAAGGATTGAGAGGTTTAATGTTTACCTTCCATCAATTCCCCCATTAGGACGTACATATATTTTCACCCATCAACCCCCACATATTCAAAAATATGCAAACTCCAGGAGATGCCGTAGGAAAACCTGTTTCACCATCACCATCTTCTGACGATGATGGATCTATGGTCAGAGCACTACATGAAAATATTTCACTTGATTAATTAAGTACATTATCATATTCTTTTAGCATCAGTCAAGTTTTTAAACATAAGTTATTAGGTCAAATGCTACGAAGAAACATATACTATTTTCATCAATTACTTCTCAGTCTTTAAAATACATTGGGATCTCAGTCCCTCATTTCAATACTGGGAATACTCATCGCTTTACAACTCAATGCCTTAAACATATGGTTCTGGGTATTCAAACCCTTAACTCATCACTGAACATTGTTACCACCTTTTTTAGGTAACTATCACCTTCAGGTCATCTGACCAAGGTAAACATGATACTTGTTACACAAGCATCTCTCATGGCACTTAAGGCCCATTAATTCTCTTATTACCTCTTACTAGGCAACAAAGCATATTATGGCACATAAGGCCCAATAACAATCTTAATAAATAAAACATCATAGCTCATACCTGACAATGTTCATCATCTCATGATACCTGCGTGGTTAGCACACATGATAACGGATATATATCAATCATATTTCAGTTCCATGCTATTCCAGGGTAACACCACTATTCCCTCACTAAGGTTAGGGATTCCCATTTCATTTCAATCAAGATTACACATCCCTTTTGTTCAATTAGGACCAATGATTCATCATTTCATTGTCCAAGGTTAGGGTTTCATGCTATATAGTATAACCCAGAATTAGGGTTTCACACACCTTCACTCTATTTAGAATTTAGAGTTTACTATTCACATCCCATCACCCCATATTAGGGTTTATATTCAATAACCCACAATTAGGGTTTACTATTCATCCCAATTAGGGTTTCATATTCAATTAGCCATAATTAAGGATTACTATTCATATAAATTAGGGTTTTACATTTCATAACCCTAACTTAGGATTACTCATGTCTTCACCCTCAATTAGGGTTTCACTATTACCCTAGATTAGGGTTTCACTCAGAATTGCCCTGAATTAGGGTTTGAGTTCATCAATCAACTCAATTAGGGTTTTATGATCTTTTTATCTAGGATCATACCCTAAATTATATACTATACTTATTTCAAATGTGTTAGACTTGATTTCTACATGATTATCTTTCATGTATGAATCTCTCTCTCTCTCTCATCCTATTCAGGATGTCCACTACTCAATTATTAACTAGATTGAGCCTACTCTTTATTCAAATACATGCATTTAGGGTTAACATGATGTATTGAATTATTGCATCATTATGCATCAATGATTAATCCCACTAAGGGTATCAACCATCTAAATACATTAGGTGTCCAAAAGATTTGATCAATTGAACCTTCAATTACATGGGTATCCAAAAGGATTAACTAATTGAATCTTCAATTACATTGGGTGTCCAAGTGGATTAACCAATTGAATCTTCAATTACATTGGATATCCGAATGGATTAACCATGTTGAACATCAAATGGTTTTGATTACTTAGACCCTAAACGGTCTTGGTATCTCAGAATTCAAATGGTTTGAAACCGTTTAGGCAAATTGCACTTGAAACTGTTTGGGCAAGAAGTGTGTTGAAACCGATTGGACTTGGGTCTCCAAACGGTTTGAGACCATTTGAACCCTAACGGTCTTGAGACCGTTTGGACTCAAACGGTCTTAAGACCGTTTGGTCCAAACCTTCCCAATACCGAATGGACCAAAAAGGTCTTTCAACACTTAATTAATTCAAGGTTTCAATCAATGAACCGACTATAAAATGAATCCTTGATTCACTCATCAATTGAAATATTGAATCATCCTTCAATTGGACCATCAATTAGGGTTTTGAACCCAATTGAACTAGGATTATAATCAAGAAACCATCAATTAGGGTTTTGAAATCGAGGAACCTTCAATGGTTAAAATTGTGGAACTAATTAAATTGAAATCAATGAATCATCATCAAATTATGATATGACCTGACCTCAAACGGTCTTGAGGTCATTTGTATGACCTCCAAATGGTCTTGATACCGTTTGCCCCAACCATCATTAAAATTTTGTGAAATTCAATTAGGGTTTGCATCATTGGATTGATCATCAAATTAGCTATTGATTACATTTCAATTTGATATCTATGAATCTTCAATTACTCAACCATACTCAACCCTAGACCTCCAAACGGTCTTGAGACCATTTCAGTGATCTCCAAATGGTCTTGAGACCGTTTGGGTTAATCAACCCAAAGTTTTAAATCAACCAATTAAAATTTCAACATTTAACCCGATTAGGGTTTCTAATTGGAGGATTGTCCATATATTGAATCAATCAATTGGATCCATTAGATCATCATCCAACATGTACTAGGGTCCTGACTTCAAATGGTCAACCCATCCAAATGGTCAACCCTTCTAAACAGTTTGGGTTCCAAACCTCCAAACAATTTGGTGAAACCGTTTGGACCAAGGTCCTAAAACCGTTTGCAATAGAAACTTGTTGGAATGTGTGCCTAAGATGATGTCATCATCATCAAGCCTTAGTTCATCAAAAACTACTGCCATTATCATGGTAGTTGCATCAACTAATCAAAGGAATTGTAAGAAGAGCAATTGAACATAATTGATTGAGAAATTGAATTCAATAACAATGAATAGGGGTTCAAGTTATATAACCCGCCTCCAATTGAGCTTCAAAGCTTGGATCTTCACGTCAACAATGGTGGAAGAAGCTTTTTCACACTACAAGGTTCGTTCCTCAAGCTTTTGAGTGAAAAGGAATGGTTAGAATTGAAGATGGGATCGAGATAAGAAGAAATCATGCATTGGTTTGTGATTTCCACCATGAAATCGAGGTGAAAGAAGGTCAAGAAGCTTACCAACAGGTTTGGGGTCGTCCTCCTGCTTCTCCAAGAACCCTTGGTCGTTTTGAAAGCAAAGAGAATAAGTGGATTCAAAAAAGCCTTTGATTTGAGTTGTAAAAGGTGTTTTTATAAGAAAATCAATGAGAGAGAAAATGCCTTATAAAAATATTTTAGTTCCAAAATTGGTGTCACCTCTCCCCCCTCAATTCCTTGCATGCAAAGATATCTTCCTTACCTCCGAATTACCTTCCATTATCCATGAATTAAGGGAAAAGAAATTAAGCACCTTAACCTTTATAATATTATTATCCTTAAGTTAGTGGATATTTCTTTTTATTTTCTTAATGTGAGTGGGTTCTTCACTCACGTAGATATTTCCTTTGCCTTTACAAGGAACAAGGACGTTCACACTTGAGAAAATCCAACCATATCATTTTTAGTTGAAGGCCCCTTCAATTATTTTATTTATTTTTGCATTAAATCGAATTAAGGTTTCAATTATGCTTATTATTTTAATATCAAGATTCTCTCTCCTTCAAAGTGATACAAATGAGATGCCCCTCTCATTTTATTTGATCTACATGATTCTAAGAAATATTAGGGACTATTTTGAAGTGGTAATTTGCATATTGAACCGTGGGTTTTGGGTAAATTGCACATTACACCAAAACTAGGTTTTAATGCACAAACATTGCTTTATCAGCTCTTTCTTGGTACTCAGGCTTGGGGTAGCCATACCTCTGCATCATCTTCATTCTCATGATGCTTCGACACACGAGGAACATATTATCATGCACAATTTGCAATTTAACCCCTCAACTTGGGTAATTTGCACTTTAGTCCAAAACAAGAAAAACATTACTTTCAACATTCTTCAAAATGGACTAAAATTGAAATATAAGTTCCTCTTGAGCCTTAATTACTTTTCAAAAGATAATATCAAGCATATAATTATCTTTCTTAAACAAAAAACCTAGGGTTAAAGCATAACCCAGGTCAGGGATGTTACAAGTTACCCACCCCTTACAAGGATTTCATCCCCGAAATCATCAATGAAAACATTTAAGAGAAAAGAGTAGGGTATTTCCTCCTCATCTCTTCCTCTAGCTCCCACGTAGCTTCTTCAATGCCACGGTAATGCCAGAGAACTTTAACAAGACAAATTTCTTTCTTTTTCAGCTTTTTAATTCTTCTGCCAAGAACCAACACAGGTCCTTCAACATAAGATATATCATCATTTAGTTCTACCTCCATAGGTTGCAGAACTAACTCTGTGTTAGGATGACACTTTCTCAACATAGAGATATGAAACACTGGGTGCAATGTATGCAACTCAGGTGGTAACTCCAGCTTATAGGCTACCTTTCCCATCCTTTCAATGATCAGATAAGGCCCCATAAATATAGGAGCTAACTTCCCCTTCTTTCCAAATCTCAGGATACCTTTCCAAGGTGAGACCTTGAGGTATACTCTGTCTCCAACTTGGAATTCTAAGGGTCTATGATGTTTGTCAGCATAAGATTTATGTCTATCCTGGGCAGCTTTCAACTGTTGTTGTATGACTTTAATCTTCTCAGTTGTTTGCTGTACTACCTCAGGACCCAAAAGTTGATATTCTCCTATTTCATACCAACATAAAGGAGATCTACAACGTCTACCATACAATGCCTCATATGGTGCCATCTCAATACTGTGTTGATAGCTATTATTATAAGCAAATTCTATCAAGCTCAGATGTAGATCCCAACTTCCTACAAACTGAAGGACACATGCCCTAAGCAAGTCCTCCAAAGTTTGTATAGTCCTCTCAGATTGCCCATCTGTCTGAGGATGAAAGGCTGTACTAAACCTTAATTGCATACCCAAAGCTTTATGAAGTCACTCCCAAAAATGACTCATGAACGAGGGACCTCTATCAGAAACAATAGTAGATGGAACCCCATGCAAACACACTATCTCATCTACATATATCTGTGCCAGCTTCTCAACAATGTAGGTTGTTTTGATAGTAAGGAAATGTGTTGTCTTTGTCAACCTATCAACTATCACCCATATGGAATCATGACTTTTAGCTGTTCTAGGCAATCCAATCACAAAGTCCATGGTTACATGATCCCATTTCCACTACGGTATAGGCAGAGGTTGCATTGTTCCTACGGGCTTTTGATGTTCAGCTTTAACCTGCTGACACACCGGACACCGCATAACAAACTCAACTACATCTTTCTTCAATCTAGGCCACCAATACATATCTTTTAAGTTATGATACATCTTGGTGCTCCCTGGATGCATAGCATATATTGAAGAATGAGCTTCTTCCAGAACTAACTTTCTTAAGTTATCAGCATCAGGTACTACCATCCTACCATGGTAACAGACTACCTGATCATCTGAATCATGGAAACCATCTCATTTCTCACTACCATACTCTGACCTAATATGTTGAATCACATTATCAGCTTGATGTGCTTCTTTAATCTGCTGTCTCAGAGTAGGTTTCACTTACATTTCAATTAACAGCCCAGCTAACAATGATACTTTGAGTAGTATATTTTTTGCCTCAAGGAAATAAGCATATCTCTTTTAAAGCAAACTAGAGAGTTTAACTGTGCTTTACCTAAGACTGGTGTTGCTGATTTTCTACTTAATGCATCAGCTACCACATTAGCCTTCCCTGGATGATAATAAATTGTACAATTGTAGTCCTTGATTAATTCCATCCAACATTGTTGCCTCATGTTCAGCTCATGCTGAGAGAAGATATATTTTAAATTCTTATGGTTTGTGAAAATCTGGAATGTCTCTCCATAGAGATAATGTCTCTAGATCTTCAAAGCATGGACCACAGCCGCTAGCTCTAGATCGTGTGTCAGATAATTCTCCTCGTGTTTCTTAAGTTGTCGAGAGGCAAAATAAATCACATGATTATCCTGCATCAAGACACATCCTAGACCATTCTTAGATGCATCACAGAAGACTGTGTACCCCTTCCCTTGCTCAGGTAACACTAACACAGGTGCACTAGTTAACCTTTCCTTCAGCAACTGAAAAGAATGTTGACACTTGTCATTCCAGATACAAGGAACTTCCTTCCTGGTCAACTTGGTTAGGGGTAAATCTATAGAACTGAGGTTCTTGATGAACCTCCTATAATATCCTGCCAGTCCTAGGAAACTGCGAATGTCTGGTAGTGTTTTTGGCTGTTCCCATTGCAGGACATATTCTACCTTCTTAGGATCAATAGGAATACTTGAAGCAGATATTACGTGTCCTAGAAAAGAAACTTCTGGTATCCAGAACTCACATTTGCTAAATTTAGCATATAGCTTATGCTCTCTTAGCAAAGTCAAAGCCTGAGGGAGGTGCTGCTCATGCTGTTGAGCATCTCTACTTCAGATTAAGATGTCATCTATGAAGACTACTATGAACTGATCAAGAAAAGGTCGAAAGATTCTATTCATGAGTTCCATAAATGCATCTGGTGCATTAGTTAGTCCAAATGACATAACTATGAACTCATAGTGACCATACCTTGTCCTAAAGGCAGACTTAGGTATATCACTCTCTTTAATACGCAACTGATGGTATCCCGACCTCAGATCTATCTTAGAAAAGATAGTCACACCACACAACTGATCAAACAAGTCATCAATCCTTGGAAGAGGATGTTTGCTCTTTATTGTTACTTTATTTAACTATTTGTAATCAATGCATAACTGCATCGATCCGTCCTTCTTCTTAACAAAGAGGACCGGAGCACCCCATGGTGAAGTACTCGGTCAGATAATACCTTTCTCAAGCAACTCTTGTAGTTGTTTCTTGAGCTCTGCCATTTCAGCAAGTGCCATTCTATAAGGTGTTTGTGCTATCGGTTGTGTGCTCAGGATTAGATTAATCTCAAAATCAATCTCTCGGGGCGGAGGAACACCTGGAAATCCCTTAGGGAAAACATCTTCAAACTCCCTAACAACTGGAACTTCAGAAGGATGGGGGCTCTCCATTGTGGTATCTACCACATGAGCCAAGAATGCAAAGCATCCTTGTCTTGTCAACTTCTCAGCTACCATAGCCGACACAAGACAATTTGGAAGAATCTTTCTGTCTCCCTAAAAGATCCATGTGTCACCATTGTCTGTGAACACAGTCTGCTTAGAACCACAATCCAAGACAACCTTATACTTCTCTAAGGTGTCCATTCCTATGATTATATCAAAACCCTACATCTCAAGTGGTATAAGATCCACTTGAATGCAATGTTCAGAAAAAGAAAGAGTGCATGGAGAACACACCTCCCGCAACACTGCAGATCCCAACAAAGAGGTTTCTAGCATCAAACTATCTGCTCTATGACTGACAATCATGTTGCAGTCATGAATCACTTCTCGAGTGATAAAGGAATGCATATCACCTGGATCAATTAACATAGATACAAAGCAGGATGAAGACATATAAGAATAAAATAGTTCCATCTGACCTGTCATAACCCGAAGGTTGACTACTACTTCGGGCTGATTCATGGCATAGAATCTAGTCGTTGCTTGCTGTTGACCCTGTGCTTGGTTGTTGGGTGCCGAAGATCCAGCTTGGGATGCTTGTCCACGTCCTCTAGCATTATTACTGAACTATCGCCTCTATGAGCCTTGCTGACTCTACCTCTGGGGTTGAGTTACAGTTCTGACTTTCTCAGGACAATTTCTCTTCAAGTGTCCTGACCTCCCACACTAGAAGCAGTTGTAACTTCCCAAACTCTTCCTGGGTGGTCCTATCACTGATGCTGATGTTGTACTGGGGTCTCTACTTGGAGGAAAACTACAGCCCCTACCCCTACTTGACGTCCATTGTGTCGGGGTATTAAACCTTGGTAGTAGTGGTGGTGCAGAGAACCTTGGCTTCTTTAAACTCTCAGACCTCTGTCCTTGAAACTGAGGATACACTTTCTTATTACTGGTCTGTCGCTTTTCGATCACAAACTTCTCTATCCGCCTAACGGATTCCACAAAAGTGGCAAATCTCTCCCTATTCTCCAGAGCAGACACCGGAGTGGTCAATTCAGCATTCAACCCCTTCTCGAAATGTCAAATCCTTTCTTCATCAGTAGCTACCATGTGCGGACAAAACTGCAAAAGCTCCATGAATCTAGCTTCATACTCACTAATATTCATCTGTCCTTGCCTCAACCTCTCAAATTGAGAGATCTTCTCATCTAGATACGTCTTGGGAAAGTATCTAGCAACAAATTCATGTCGGAATTCATCCCATCCGACTTCAATGTCTGGTCTTTTACCTTCCTCTATTGTCCACCAATGACTAGCACTTCCCTTCCGAAGGTATACAACACGCCTCACCTTCTCTACTTTAGGGATGTTTAGGATTCTAAAAGCTTTCTCCAGTTCTGTCAACCACAAATCTACATCAGCTGGGTCAGCTGTACCAGCATAGTCTGTGGCTCCCACCCGGTGAAGCCGTTCAAAAGTCTTACCGACTCTATGTCCTTCATTATGGGCTGGTGCCCTTGGTGCAGGTGGTGGCATCCTATCCACCATGTGCGTCATAGTCTCCATAAATTGGCCGAACAGAGTATGGAAGGCTGGATTTTCTAATGCAACTTGATTAAGATGAGGAATATCAAGTACGGGTTCCTCCCTAGCTTGATCCCTTGCACCTCCTCCTGGTGCAGCAATGCTGCTCTCAAAAGCATGTTCATCATGTGATCCAGACATCTTCAAGTTCTTATTCTCCTATATGAGCAGAAGACACTATCAGATAAACTGGAAGACACTAGAACATACTCAACAACCTTAATCCTATGTCTTTGTAGACTCAGCGAACCTAGAGCTCTGATACCACTAATTTGTGGCATCCAACTCACAAAAACATGATTAACCAATAAAATAAGATTAACTAATGTGGAAGCATTTCTTAGCAGTGGATTACTAAAAATCACTAAAAATTAAAACCATTTACAAAGAGATCCATTCTCAGGAAAACTCTTTAAACAAGAACCACAATATTATATTTACATATTGGTTCACATTGTACATTCACTGTGTTATCTCTTCTCAAGGAATATATATACATCATTTCTTTGCTAAGAAGAACAAGTAACAAAATCCTTGAGACACTCAAACTAAAATCTCAGACCGATTATAAAAAAACACTATCTACGGATTCCTAGGACCTAAGAGTACAAAGATGACACATAGGACTCTCTATATAAAGCTTGACAGCCATTATCCCCACCTGGGATATTACTGTTGTCCCTGTTGTTGTTGCTGTTTCTCTTCCCCTACTACAGAGTTTCTACCTCTTTGTCTGTGTCTACCTAAAAATGTTGGATCCCATGAGGGTGAGACAATTATAAAATTTCCCCAGCGAGAGATATAACTCTCCGCCGAAAACATTATTATTTTAGTTTAATAGAAATAAACTGAGCAGTGGGATAATATATTTCAATGGAAGATAAATCAATATCCATGAAGATTTGAGCAACATTCCTATTCGAGTATTTCAGTTATAACTTGATGAGGCAGCATGTCTCTTATTCAATACAGAATTAAAGAACATAAGTAACATTTATGTATCAAGGACATGCTAAGCAATATAACATCAACCAGTGGTTCTCGTATTTCAATCTTATGCAAATATGCTACACGACGGATTACATTTTACAAACATACTTAAGCTCTGAGGAGATGAGATATACCGCTCTTACTCCAACCGACCATTGTGAAGTCGAAATCGGTACCATACAAATTCCATGGAAGAGCTAGCTTCCATGAATTCCCACATCTCGGTCAGTGCTAGATCACATGCAGGACATCTTGTGTCTCTACTACATAGCTTGCCAGGGTATAGTGGCATCTTCGCTATAGAGCTACAGCAGCGGCTGCACTCTCTTTGCAATCGAGAGATTTCATATTTACCTCCATCGATCCGGCATTAACAACATCGGGAGATTTGTGATACATCCATCCCGGAACATATAATGAAGGATTGAGAGGTTTAATGTTTACCTTCCATCAATTCCCCCATTAGGACGTACATATATTTTCACCCATCAACCCCCACATATTCAAAAATATGCGAACTCCAGGAGATCACATAGGAAAACCTGTTTCACCATCACCAGCTTTTGACGATGATGGATCTATGGTCAGAGCACTACATGAAAATATTTCACTTGATTAATTAAGTACATTATCATATTCTTTTAGCATCAGTCAAGTTTTCAAACATAACTTATTAGGACAAATGCTACAAAGAAACATATACTGTTTTCATAAGTTACTTCTCAGTCTTTAAAAGACATTGGGATCTCCGTCCCTCATTTCAATATTAGGAATGCTCATCGCTTTACAACTCAATGCCTTAAACATATGGTTCTGGGTATTCAAACCCTTAACTCATCACTGAACATTGTTACCACCTTTTTCAGGTAACTATCACCTTCAGGTCATCTGACCAAGGTAAACATGATACTTATTACACAAGCATCTCTCATGGCACTTAAGGCCCATTAATTCTCTTATTACCTCTTACTAGGCAACAAGGCATATTATGGCACATAAGGCCCAATAACAATCTTAATAAATAAAACATCATAGCTCATACCTGACTATGTTCATCATCTCATGATACCTGCATGGTTAGCATACATGATAACAGATATATCAATCATATTTCAGTTCAGTGCTATTCCAGGGTAACACCACTATTCCCTCACTAAGGTTAGGGTTTCCCATTTCATTTCAATGAGGATTACACATCCCCTTTGTTCAATTAGGACCAATGATTCATCATTTCATTGTCCAAGGTTAGAGTTTCATGCTATATAGTATAACCCAAAATTAGGGTTTCACACACCTTCACTCTATTTAGAATTTAGAGTTTACAATTCACATCACATCACCCCAGATTAGGGTTTATATTCAATAACCCACAATTAGGGTTTACTATTCATCCCAATTAGGGTTGCATATTCAATTAGCCATAATTAAGGATTACTATTCATCTAAATTAGGGTTTTACATTTCATAACCTTAACTTAGGATTACTCATGTCTTCACCCTCAATTAGGGTTTCACTATTACCCTAGATTAGGGTTTCACTCAGAATTGCCCTGAATTAGGGTTTGAGTTCATCAATCAACTCAATTATGGTTTTATGATCTCTTTATCTAGGATCATACCCTAAATTATATACTATACTTATTTCGAATGTGTTAGACTTGATTGCTACATGATTATCTTTCATGTATGAATCTCTCTCTCTCATCCTATTCAGGATGTCCACTACTCAATTCTTGACTAGATTGAGCCTACTCTTTATTCAAATACATGCATTTAGGGTTAACATGTTGTATTGAATTATTGCATCATTATGCATCAATGATTAATCCCACTAAGGGTATCAACCATCTAAATACATTAGGTGTCCAAAAGATTTGATCAATTGAACCTTCAATTACATGAGGTATCCAAAAGGATTAACCAATTGAATCTTCAATTACATTGGGTGTCCAAGTGGATTAACCAATTGAATCTTCAATTACATTGGATATCCGAATGGATTAACCATGTTGAACCTCAAATGGTTTTGATTACTTAGACCCTAAACGGTCTTGGTATCTCAGAATTCAAATGGCTTGAAATCATTTGTGCAAATTGCCCTTGAAACCGTTTGGGAAAGAAGTGTGTTGAAACCAACTGGACTTGGGTCTCCAAACGATTTGAGACCGTTTGGTCCAAACCTTCCCAAAATCAAATGGACCAAAAAGGTCTTTCAACACTTAATCAATTCAAGGTTTCAATCAATGAACCGACTATCAAATGAATCCTTGATTCACTCATCAATTGAACTATTGAATCATCCTTCAATTAGACCATCAATTAGGGTTTTGAACCCAATTGAACTAGGATTTATAATCAAGAAACCATCAATTAGGGTTTTGAAATCGAGGAACCTTCAATGGTTAACATTGTGGAACTAATTCAATTGAAATCAATGAATCATCATCAAATTATGATATGACCTTACCTCAAACGGTCTTGAGGTCATTTGGATGACCTCCAAATGGTCTTTAGACCATTTGCCACATCCATCATTAAAATTTTGTGAAATTCAATTAGGGTTTACATCATTGGATTGATCATCAAATTAGCTATTGATTGCATTTCAATTTGATATCTATGAATCTTCAATTACTCAACCATACTCAACCCTAGACCTCCAAACGGTCTTGGTTGACCTCCAAATGGTCTTGAGACCATTTGGGTGATCTCCAAATGGTCTTGAGACCGTTTGGGTTAATCAACCCAAAGTTTTAAATCAACCAATTGAAATTCCACCACTTAACATGATTAGGGTTTCTAATTGGAGGATTGTCCATATATTGAATCAATCAATTGGATCCATTAGATCATCATCCAACATGTAATAGGGTCCTAACTTCAAACGATCAACCCATCCAAATGGTCAACCCTTCTAAACAGTTTGGGATCCAAGCCTCCAAACGGTTTGGTGAAATCGTTTGGACCAAGGTCCTAAAATCGTTTGTAATAGAAACTTGTTGGAATGTGTGCCTAAGATGATGTCATCATCATCAAGCCTTAGTTCATCAAAAACTACTGCCATTATCATGGTAGTTGCATCAACTAATCAAAGGAATTGTACGAAGAGCAATTGAACATAATTGATTGAGAAATTGAATTCAATAACAATGAATAGGGGTTCAAGTTATATAACCCACCTCCAATTGAGCTTCAAAGCTTGGAGATTCACATCAACAATGGTAGAAGAATCTTTTTCACACCACAAGGTTTGTTCCTCAAGCTTTTGAGTGAAAAGGAATGGTTAGAATTGAATATGAGATCGAGATAAGAAGAAATCATGCATTGATTTGTGATTTCCACCATGAAATCGAGGTGAAGGAAGGTCAAGAAGCTTACCAACAGGTTGGGGGTCGTCCTCCTGCTGCTACAAGCTCCCTTGGTCGTTTTGCAAGCAATGAGAAGAAGTGGATTCGAAAAAGCCTTTGATTTGAGTTGTAAAAGGTGTTTTTATAAGAAAATCAATGAGAGAGAAAATGCCTTATAAAAATCTTTTAATTCCAAAATTGGTGCCACCTCTCCCCCCTCAATTCCTTGCATGCAAAGATATATACCTCACCTCCGAATTCCCTTCCATTATCCATGAATTAAGGGAAAAGAAATTAAGCACCTTAACCTTTATAATATTATTATCCTTAACACTACTACAGAAATGGCTTATAAAGTCACTTTTCAAGGTGTCGGTTGTATAACTAAACTGACACCTAAACTCTACAGTGTCGGTTGATAACATAAACTGACATCCAATCTATGAAGGGCGACCAGACACGGGTACCACTTTTATTAAGTGTCGGTTACTTAATAAAAAACTGACACCTAAAATTAACCGCCAAATCCAAAATTTCCAGCGAAAAAATTACCTCCAAAATTTGACATATGGCGTCGGTTGAGAAATAAAAAACCAACGACTAAAGGTTATTCGCGAGACAGAAATTGGGCACATTTTGGTCGTCAGTTTTACTACAACTACCGACGCTTATGAGTTTTCCCGCACTGTCCGCGGGGAATGTTTCACACCCTTTAAGCGTCGGTTTGAAGTAGAAACCGACGACTATGGTCATAAATCGAGAATGATTTTTTTAATCGGTATATGAATATAGACGTCGGTTTTTTTGTAGCTTAAAACCAACGAATATTATCAAGTATAGGTGTCAGTTGTTGTTCAGAACCGACACTGTTAGTGTTAGTTGTCGGTTGTTTTGAATAACCGACGCCTATGGTACAGTTAATAGCCCCGCAAATAGAACTTTTCCCCATTGTTCTCTATTTCATTGCAACTCTAGCTGCTAGGTTTGGTGATTATGCTCCCCCTCGTCGCCGCCGTCGTTGCCCCGGCCGCCGTTGCTCCCCCACGCCACCACCACTAGCTGCCACTCCTGCTGCTCTCCTTTCTGCCGCCCCTCCTCGCCGACGCTTCTCCTCTCCTTGCAGCCGCCCCCACCGGTGGCTGCTGTGCTCTCCTTGCCGCCTTCATTGCCACTCGTCTTCTCTCCTCGCTGCCGGCGCCGGCTGCCAGCTGCTGCTAGGTCTTTCTCCGGCCGCTGCTCTCCTCTATCCTCAAGGTATGCCCGCCCTTCCTTCTTTCTTTGCTCTGGAGACTGCTTGGGAAGTGCCAAGGCACGCCCAAGCAGCTGCTGGGCATTTTTTTTTTATTTTTTTTAAAGTTATTTACTTATTTGTGTTTAGGGTTTAGGTACTGATTTGGTTAGAACATTCTATTGCAAAATTGAAATGATTATTGATGATAATCTACAATGTAGTCATATTACTATACTGAAAGGTAGTTACTAATGTTATAGCCTAGAGTTCTCCTGATTTCTTGAGAATTCTGCATCATGCCATGTACACACAATCACAAACTGGGTTTTCTTAGGATCCATTTGCAATGGTTTTGGTCCAACATTTTGGTAGATATTGAGTATATTGAGAATGGTTTCATTTGCAATGGTTACTAATGGTTTCATTGTTGAGTATTATGAAAATCCTAATCACCCTTCTTGCTTAATGATGAACTGTAATGCACACATGTGACATGCTTGGAATGTAAATGATGAACTTTTCCCTAAATTGCCAATCATGCTTTTAAAGACATCAATAATCACCCTAACTTGAAGAACTAGGATTGTAGGTATAAGAATGACAACACATGTATTTGTTGGCCTAGAAACCCGTCCAAGATTTACTCATTAGGAGTAAATCTTGGATAGTCCCCAGTTTGGGACGGTTCTTGAACACCTAATCTCACTTAGGATGTAAGTGTATAATGTGTATTGGGTTTTTGAGAAAATTTCTATAGCATTTCCCCGTTTGTTCTCTAAGTATATATGTACTTGGAGAATAGTGGGGAAATGCTGCCAAAATTTTCTAGAAAACCAAATACACATTATACACTTACTAGTGAGATTAGGTGTTCAAGAATGGGATAGGTGGTACACATTTATTATATATAAGAATGACAGCACATGTATTTGTTGGCCTAGAAACCCATCCAAGATTTACTCATCAGGAGTAAATCTTGGATAGTCCCCGGTTTGGGACTGTTCTTGAACACCTAATCTCACTTAGGATGTAAGTGTATAATGTGTATTGGGTTTTCGAAAAAATTTCGGTAGCATTTCCCCGTTTGTTCTCTAAGTACATATGTACTTGGAGAACAGCGCGGAAATGCTGCCGAAATTTTCTGGAAAACCCAATACACATTATACACTTACTAGTGAGATTAGGTGTTCAAGAATGGGATAGGTGGTACACATTTATTATATATAAGAATGACATCACATGTATATTTTATTATAATATATACTTGTTTTCTCTTTGATCATAGAATGGATAGATCATGGATGTCCATTCACAATCGCTGCACCCTAGAGTTTATTTCTGGTCTTGACCAATTTATTAGATTTGCCGAGGAACATAGGAAACAACCTGGAGATAGGTTCTACTGTCCATGTAGGCATTGCGGTAACAACTTGAAAGTCAACATTGGTGTCGAAATCAAAAGTCATGTCATGTGCAACGGGATTATACAAGGCTATACAGAATGACACTGGCATGGAGAGATTTCAAACCCAAAACTAGTGGATGTCGATAGCAGTGCTTGTGTGGAAGAAGAAATTGCCTACAATGACGTAGATGTGAATGAACAAGTTCCAGTAGACATCGTTGATGCGATGATGGATAGTTGTGGGGTAGAGCACACCGATCCACCTCCCATGTTTAGAAACATTGTGAATGATGATGAGATACCGTTATACATAGGTTGTAAGTTTACGAAGCTTAGTGCTGTGTTGAGATTGTATAAGCTGAAAGCTAACAATAGATGGAGCGACAAAATCTTCACGTCATTGTTGTCTTTGTTGAAAGAAATGCTTCCTGAAGGAAACAAGTTGCCAATCTCAACATACTAGGTAAAGAAATTGTTGTGCCCAATGGGAATGGATGCCAAGAAGATACACGCATGCCCGAATGATTGTGTATTATTTCAAAAGGACTGTGTGGATTTGAAAGATTGTCCAAAATGTGGTGCATCACGGTATAAATTGACGACTTCGGGGGAGTCCAAAACTGGTTCTCCTGCCAAGGTGATGTGGTATCTACCTATAATATCATAGTTTCAACGCTTGTTTTCCAATCCAATAGATGCGAAGAATTTGAGGTGGCATGCAGATGTTAAGAAAAATAATGATGGGAGACATGCGTCTGATTCCCCACAGTGGAAGAAGATTGATCTATTGTACCCTGAATTTGGTGAAGAAGTCAGGAATCTAAGACTTGGGCTTTGTACAGATGGGATGAATCCGTACGGGACATTGAGCAGCCAACATATCACTTGGCCAGTCATGCTTGTTATATACAATCTTCCTCCCTGGCTGTGTATGAAAAATAAGTACGTAATGTTGTCGTTGTTGATATCGGGCCCTAAACAACCTGGAAATGACATCGATGTTTATCTTGAACCTCTGATTGATGACTTAAAGAAACTCTGGGGTGAAGGTGTGATGACCTATGATGCTTCACAAAGAGAGACATTTTGTTTGCATGCTATGTTGGTTTGCACTATTAATGACTTTCCAGCATATGGGAATTTGTCTGGATATAGTGTCAAAGGAGCTAAAGCGTGTCCTATATGTGAAGGGAACACTGATTCAACAAGACTAAAACATGGCGGTAAGACTGTATATCTCGGTCATCGAAGGTTTCTTCCAAAATTCCATCCATATCGTAGGAAGCACAAAGCATTCAATGGATTGAATGAGGAACGGAGTGCACCTAAACCTATACCAGGGGAGGTTGTTTATGAAAGAGTAAAAGTCTTTGTCAATGAATTTGGTAAGAGATCACAATGTACTATGGCCACACGGAGTGACAAATCTTTATTCAAGAAGAAGTCAATATTTTGGGATCTTCCTTATTGGACTTCTTTGACAGTCAGGCATTGTATCGATGTCATGCACGTTGAGAAAAATGTCTATGATAGTGTCATTGGTACTCTGTTGAATATGGTTACTCATCCAACATACATAGATTGGTATCAATGAAAGATCTGAAGTTGATAGGTCTTAAATCTCATGATTGTCACACTCTAATGCAACAAATATTGCCTGTGGCAATTAGATCTATATTGCTGAAGCATGTAAGGTTTGCAATCACCAGACTTTGTTTCTTTTTCAACAGTCTGTGCAGCAAAGTTATTGACCCTGATACTCTCGATAAATTGCAAAGAGAAGTGGTTGTTACCCTATGTCAGCTTGAGATGTATTTTCCTCCGTCGTTCTTTGATATCATGGTACATCTTGTTGTCCACTTGACTAGGGAAGTGAAAATGTTGGGACCAGTTTTCTTGCATTGGATGTATCCCTTTGAACGATACATGAGCGTTTTTAAAAGTGATGTTCAAAACCATTATCGGCCTGAAGGGAGTATTATCGAGGGTTATGGGGCGAGAGCGGTTATGGATTTTTGCAATGACTTTCTCAGTGGTAATGAAACTCCTGATAATGACAAGAATATTGATGAGCAATTTGGCAAAGGAATTTTGGGAACACGTGTGAAAGTAATCAGCCGTGAGCAGTTGGAACAAGGTCACTTGTATATTTTACACAACATGGACGAAGTGAACATTTATATCGAGGAACATACCAATTTCATCAAGAGACAATATCCTCGAGCCAATACAATGTGGCTTGCTAGAGAGCATAACAAGACATTTATTAAGTGGTTTGAAAATAAAGTCTTACATCAACTATCTCAAACACCAGATGATATTACTAAAACTATCAAATGCCTCACCTTTAAACCAAAATTGACTGTTATGTCTTATGAAGGGTATGACATTAATGGATTCACATATTACACAAAGCGCCAAGATGATAAGAGTGTCGTCCAAAACAGTGGGGTCACCCTTCAAGCATCGACTATGTTTTTTGCAAGTGCAAAGGATAAGAGTCCACGTCAAGCTAAAATGTCATATTACGGTGTCATTGAAGACATATGGGAGTTTGACTACATAGATTTCAGAATTCTACTCTTCAAATGTAATTGGGTTGATAACACCAAAGAAGTTATAGTGGATGAATTGGGTTTCACTTTAGTGAACTTTGAAAAGATTGGCGAGAAGGATGAACCATTCATATTGGCATCACATGCGAAACAAGTATTTTATATCGATGATCCTGCAAATGATAAATGGTCAGTTGTTCTTCATGGTAAAAGATAGTTCATTGAAGATCCTATAGATGAAGAACTATACTATGATAAGTATGATGACTCCAGTCCATTCTCAGTTGGGTTGCCAACACCAGCAAATATTGAAGCTAATGATGACTTGTATGTGCGCGGAGATCACAATGAAGGATTGTTAATTGATAAAAAATCGCAATATTAGAGGCATGTTTATACAATGTTTTTTATATGTTTTATTTTTCTAAATGTGAACTTTACAATGTGAATGTGAACTTTACAATGTGAATTTTACAATGTGAATTACTTTATAATGTGAACTTTACAATTTGAATTACTTTACAATGTGAATGTGAACTTTACAATGTGAATATTACAATGTGAATTACTTTACAATGTGAATGTGAACTTTACAATGTGAGCTTTACAATTTGAATTACTTTACAATGTGAACTTTACAATGTGAATGTGAATTTTCAGATGGCTGCGCATTCTCCTAATGACCGTGCTGATGATTACCGTGAGGGTGAGGACATCAATGCGCCACCTCACAATGTAAGTTTTAAAAATATATCATATATTTATATCTATATGTCCATTTGTAGTTATATCTTGTAAATGTGCTTATTTTGTCAAATTTTAGGTTGATGATGCACATGTACCATCTGAAGCACTTGAGGCACTTGATCAGCAACACCAAAAAGTTGACAGGAGAAGGGGCATCACTATGATGAAGAAGTTAATAGCGCAAAAGGGCAATGGACCCAAACTTGTTGTGGATTTTGATGATGCAGGAAATGCATCTGGTGTGAATCGCAATTCATTTGTTTCATATCTTGGGTATGTTACTCGTAGCCATTGCGGTTGTATGATAGATTCTTGGCATAAAGTTTCTAAGGAGAAGAAAGACGTAATATGGAAGGATTTATGCGTGAGTTATTATTAATTTGCAATTCTATTTTGTAGATTACTAATTTTTTGGATAGTAGTTAATAGCAATTCTAATTTGCAGAGTATATTTGAATTGGATGAAAAGTTGCATTGTAAATGCGTGATGCAACGCTGTGGGAGAGTCCTAAGGAACTATAGGACAAATCTCACCCGAGAATACATAAAAGAAGCTGACAAGAGGAAGAAGACAACCACTAAACAGTGGAACTTCCTGGACAAAGAAGAATGGGACGCGTTTGTTGCTTGAAGACAAACAGATGAATTCAAGGTATTAGGCGTCAGTTCCAATCTCATTAATATATGTTGTATTCACCTATTCAAGATTAACATTTACTGTTACTAACCAAATCATTAATGTGCATACTAACTAGGCCCTCAGTGAGGCACAAAGATCAAGGCGTGCACTGAATGTGCATGACCACACAATGGGTCCAAAGGGGTATGCATGCATTCGCCAAAGACTACAGTCTGAGGCTACTGCTCAGTCTGCTTCTACTCAGGAGTCCTCCACTATAGGTAGCACACCTCTGCCTCGCCATGATATCTGGATAGTTGGGAGGCAAAATAAGAAGGGAGAAATAAGGAAGCCCGCAACTGCTGAGGCGGCTGCAAAAATGGTAAAATACAACTCTTACAGCAATCGTTCGAATATTGATTATTTGTGGTGTTTACTTAATTACAAATTTTTGTTTTGGCGATTAGCGGGAGCTGCACGAGCTGAGGAAACAAGGCAAGTTCACCCCTGAGGGCACAAGGGATGAATTGACAATTCCTCTGGGTAACCCAGAGCATCCTGGACGTGTTAGGGTTGCAGGAGCTGGTGTGAACATCAAAGCATTTTTTGGGCCATCCCAGCGCAAACATGTCCCAAAAGTGGGACTTTCACAAGAAGAGGTAACATATTTTTTCCTTGTAGATGTTACTGTAAAAGAGAATTCAATAATTAGAATTTGACGTTTCTTTTATCCATGTATAGGTAGATAAGCTATTTGATAGGAAACTCGAAGAAGCAATGAAAAAGTGGCAGGCATCTCAGACTGCCACTTACCAGACAGTACCTATCGTGTCTCCTACTGTAGGCTCTACTCCTACTGTAGAGGTTGGAAATAATCCTGTAGACCCACCACCTAGCAAATATGCTGTAAGTATTTTTATGACATAGTAACTAGTTTTTTTAATTCAAGATGATATGTTTTCAAGATGATATGTATATATGTATATAACATTCTTTACACAAAAATTTGTAGGGGTTGAAGCCATGCCATCTAAAAGTTAATGAATATGTTGTTGCAGAGGCGTCGTCTTACCCATCCCTACCAGGGAAAATGTTTCACGGGTATCCATTACTAGCTGGTTGGATTCGTGTGAGCCCAATACATATATTCCCCAAGTGGATGGATCTTCCATTGCCATATGCCCACCCAGATTGTGAAACGCTTGGTGAGGCAGAAGGCGGAGTGATATTGTGGCTAAAAGTGGATGTCATCTTTACTGAAATTGTATGGTAAATTTACATTATATTAAATTGTTAGTGTGTGTATATGATGTCAGTTGATCTGAAATTATTATATATATATACAGGTTAAAAAGAAGACACCCACAACATCTAGGCCTCCACTTCCACCTCCTACATTACCCAGTTGGGTTCCACAGGACCTAACTGTCCCGTTAGGTCCTAACTGTAGGGGTATGGCAATATGGTTAGGAGAACATGATATAAATTTCCCTATAACTGTTTCTATAGATTCAGATGTTGCAGGTCAATCATACGAAAGCAAACTATTTATACAAGATATTTTGGAGTTGTTTCGATAAGACTGGCTAAATACATCTGTGATAGAGCTATGGATAAGGTGAGATCTTCTTTATACATCTATATACCTTGTGTAGGATCTGGTGATCTGGTTTCTTATTTATTAATGCATGCGTAATTAATACATATTTTGAAGCTACTTAGACAAGATATGTGCAGATTTTGCATTCGAACATGTAGGATTTTTGATTCCATCTTTGATTAGTCTAGTAGCTAAAGACCCTCCGTTAGTTCAACAATACTGTTGTGAGGCTTTTTCAATTTTTTCTCAAAATAAGAAGACGATGATAATGGCTTCATTCAATGTAAAGTAAGTTTACTTTGCTTATTATAATTTGGATTTAAGAAAATTACATTTTTATTGTGGATTTTGAGTTATTAATTTTTAACTTTTTTACCTCTAGTGGTATGCATTGGGAGTTACTGGTTATTGTCCCCGAGACGTTCACTGTCTATTATCTAGATCCTAAGGGGAGTAAATTGAATACAAAATATGGACACATAATGAAAATGGCATTATTCCGGTGAGAAATATTTCATTTTCATATCCGTTAACATATGTTATTACATTACTATTTAATTATGCAATGTACTGTGTTACATTAACATGTAGGGGTTTTGATGAGTTCAAAAAGGCTGGAGGAAAGGTCCCCATGAAAAAGAACCAGCCAATAATTTGGAAGAACGTGAAAGTAAGTTCCCGACTGCAATATATGTATATATTATTTATGTGAACAATGCTTAATTAGTTGTATTTTTTAATATTTTGTATGTTTGAATTTATAGTGTGCTACACAAGACAACAGATGGGCATGTGGATACTATGTGATGCGATTTATGCACATGATTATCAAATATGCCGCAATGGACATCGATTGTATTGCTGAGGTATTATATAGTCTCATTAGATAATATGAAATATATCAATCTTATTTATAGCTCATGAATTATATATATACATCATTCTCTTTACAGGTGTTTACAACTGACCACACTATAGGAAATGCCTTACCAGATGTACATGCTCCCTATACGACGGGAGAATTAAATGAAGTAAGAGAAGAATGGTCAACAACCATACAAGTAGTGGGGGATTTAAGATATAATTGGGATGTTGATAGCGAATAATGACTAAAGAATGATATTTTGTAAATGAATTTCTGAATTATAATATATGTGTGAATGTTTCTACATGTCTGGATGTTTCTACATGTGTTTGAGTGAAAATGAATGAAACTGTTGGTTGCTATATGAATGTTTCTATATGTGTGAATGTGAAAATGAATGGAACTACAGATTCCTAGCTACATGAATGTTTCTAAATGTGAAAATCAAATGGAACTGCAGGTTGCATTGCTAAATGTGAATATTTTTGTTGTTAGTTTTGTAGGTTTGTGGCATGTTGTTGGATGATATCAATGGATGTCGTAAAACCTGCAGTTCATAACTGAACCGCAGGTTTCTCATCCTGCGACCGGCCATACAGTAGGTCTGCAGACTGACAGAAAAAAACAAAAAAAGTCATCGGTTATTTGTATAAAACTGACACACATAGTTACAGTGTTGGTTTTATATAAATAATCGACGCCTATTTCATGTGGCGCGAAGGCATATGGCGTTAGTTTCTTATCTAATAACCGACGCTGATAGTGCATGGCGTCGGTTTCTTATATAATAACCGAAGCTGATAGTGCCCAAGATGGAACCCTTCTGTGGCATGAAGGCATATGTCGTCGGTTTCTTATATAATAACCGACACCTATAGTGCCCAAGATGGCGCCCTTCTGTGGCGCGAAGGCATATGGCGTCGATTTCTTATCTAATAACCGACACCTATAGTGCCCTGCTGGCGCGTTTTCAGTGGCGCGCGAAGGGTTATGGAGTCGGTTTTTGAACCGACGCGTAACGTCTGGGCTTTTAGTGTCGCCCACATAGGTTTCTCTTAGAAACCGACACTAAAGGCCTTAAATAACCGACACTAATGGTCGGTTATGTACTAGTGTAAGTTAGTGAATATTTCTTTTTATTTTCTTAATGTGAGTGGGTTCTCCACTCACGTAGATATTTCCTTTTCCTTTACAAGGCACAAGGACGTTCACACTTGAGAAAATCCAACCATCTCATTTTTGGTTGAAGGCCCCTTCAATTATTTTATTTATTTTTGCATTAAATTGAATTAAGGTTTCAATTATGCTTAAATCTTGATTATTTTAATATCAAGATTCTCTCTCCTTCAAAGTGATACAAATGAGACACCCCACTCATTTTATTTGCTCTACATGATGCCAAGAAATATTAGGGACTGTTTTTAAGTGGTAATTTTCATATTGAACCCTGGGTTTTGGGTAAATTGCACATTACACCAAAACTAAGTTTTAATGCACAAACATTGCTTTATCAACTCTTTCTTGGTACTCAGGCTTGGGGTAGCCATACCTCTGCATCATCTTCATTCTCATGATGCTTCAAAATACGAGGAACATATTATCATGCACAATTTGCAATTTAACCCCTCAACTTGGGTAATTTGCACTTTAGTCCAAAATAAGAAAAACATTACTTTCAACATTCTTCAAAATGGACTAAAATTGAAATATAAGTTCCTCTTGTGCCTTAATTACTTTTCAAAAGATAATATCAAGCATTTAATTATATTTCTTTAACAAAACACCTAGGGTTAAAGCATAACCCAGGTAAGGGATGTTACAGGACCGTTTAGTCCTCAAACGGTCTAAGATCGTTTGGTCAAATCAGCTTGAAACCATTTAACCCTAAATTAGAGTTTTGTCCTCAATTGCTATAGGGTTTTGAAACCAATTGAGCTAGGGTTCTGAAATCAATTGAATTTGATTTGTTTGAAGTTATTAGGTCATGAGACCAATCAATCCTTGAACCTATTGAAACCATTTAATCTCTAACGGTTTGAAACCTTTTGCCCTCCAATCAGTTTTGAAACTGTTTGGTCACCAAACGGTTTGAAACTATTTGCTCTATAATGGTTTGAAACTGTTTGACCAACTCAAAGTGAAACTGTTTGATCTTGATATTCTTGAGGTGTGTGCTAAGATGATGTCATCATCATCAAGCTTTAGACCTCCTATTTCTATTGTCTTATATATGATGATTTCAGCAATTAATCAAGGAAGGAAATAAAAGATCAACATATGATGAGAAATTGAAATCAATAACAACATTAATGGATTCAAGTTATATAACCCGCCTTCAAAGTAGCTTCAAAGCTTCAAGCTTCATGTCTCTAATGGTGAAAGAAGCTCCTTCAACTATCCAAGGTCCGTCTCCAACTTCAGCTTGGGGAACATTCACCTCCTGCTCCTAAGCTCCTTGGTCGTTGGCCAAAGTAAAGAAAGAAAGTGGTTTGCAAAATAGCCTTCCAATTAGGGAGAAATTGAATATATGTAATTGATTTTGTAGGAGAGAGAAAATAGAAGGAATTTCATCCATTTTCTTACCACATGGCCCCCTCCACTTCCTTGCCTTCGAAGCCATCTCCCTTTTCCTTGAAAATCCTCTCGTTTATCCTTGAATTAAAAGCAATCCACTTAAGCACCTTAAATAATATAATAGCATTATCCATTTTTAGTGGACATTACTTTTTAATTAACAAATGTGAGTGGGTTTCTTCACTACTTAGGATATTTTGGTGCAACTCAAGGAATTTGGACGTCCTTGCATTATAGGATTTCAACCAAAGCCTTTTTAATTGATGGGCACTTCAATTAATATATTTATTTTTGCTACAAAATAAATTAGGGTTTCAATTATGCTTAAATCTTGATTATTTTATTATCAAGATTATCTCTCCTCAAAAGTAGTTCAAACAAGACGCCCCTTCCTGTTTATTTTCACCAAATGATACCAAGAAATTGTAGGGACACTTTTGAAGTGGTATTTTACATATTCAACCCTATATTTTGTGTAATTTGCAAATTACACCAAAACTAGCATTCAATGCACAAATATTACTCAAGCAAGCTCCTTCTTGGAACTTAGGCTTGTGGAAGACATACCTTAGCATCATTATCATTCTTATGATGCTATAACACTTGAGGAACATTTATCATGTAATATTTGCAAGGTAACCCCTTAAATTGGGTAAATTGCACTTTAGTCCAAAACAAGTAAAACATTGTTTCAACATTATTCAAATAGGATCAAAATTGAAACATAATCTCTCCTTTAGTCTTAGTTACTTTTCAAAATATAAAGACAAGAATCTAAATAACTTACTTAAGAAAAACTTCTAGGCTTAGGCCTTAACCCAGGTCAGGGATGTTACAATTATCCACCCCTAACAGGGATTTCGTCCCCGAAATCATCAAGAGAAAATGAAAGGGTATTTCCTCCTCATCTCTTCCTATAGTTCCCACATAGCTTCTTCAATGCCATGATGATTCCAAAGAACTTTCACAAGAATTATGTCTTTCTTTTTCAACTTTTTGATTCTTCTGTCAAGAATCAACGCTGGTCCTTCTACATAAGATATATCTTCATTTAATTCTACCTCCACAAGTTGCAAAACTAACTTCGTGTCAGGGTGACACTTTCTGAGCATGGATATATGGAATACTGGATGCAATCTATGTAATTCAGGTGGCAACTCCAACTTATAGGCTACCCTTCCAATCTGTTCAGTGATTGGATAAGGCCCCATAAATCTAGGAGCTAACTTACCCTTCTTTCCAAATCTAAGAACACATTTCCAAGGTGAGACTTTGAGATATAATCTATCTCCAACTTGGAATTCTAAAGGTCTTCGCCGTTTATCAGCGTATGACTTCTGTCTATCCTGTGCAGCCTTTAGTTGTTGTTGTATTACTTTAATCTTCTCTATTGTCTGTTGTACTACTTCAGGACCCAAAAGTTGATACTCCCCTATTTCATACCAGCATAATGGAGATCTACAACGTCTACCATATAATGTTTCATATGGTTCCATATCAATATTGTGCTGATAACTATTGTTATAAGAAAATTCTATTAAGCTCAAGTGTATATCCCAACTTCCTACAAACTGAAGGACACATGCCCTAAGAAAATCCTCCAAAGTTTGTATAGTCCTCTCAGATTGTCAATCTATCTGTGGGTGAAAGGCAGTACTAAACCTTAATTGCGTACCCAAAGCTTTATGTAGTCGTTCCCAAAAATGACTTGTGAACTGGGGACCCCTATCAGAAACAATTGTAGCTGGAACCCCGTGAAAATGCACTATCTCATCTATATAGATCTGTGCAAGTTTCTCAGTAGTATAGGTTGTTTTGACAGGAAGAAAATGTGATGACTTAGTCAACCTATCAACTATCACCCAAATGGAATCATGACTTTTGGTTGTTCTTGGTAAACCAACCACGGAGTCCATGGTCACGTGATCCCATTTCCAATGTGGTATAGGTAAAGGTTGCATTGTTCCTGTGGGGTTCTGATGTTCAGCTTTAACCTACTGACACACTGGACACCGCATAACAAACTCAGCTACATCTTTCTTCAAACCAAGCCACCAATACATATTTTTCAAGTTATGATACATTTTGGTGCTCCCTAGATGCATTGCATACATGGATGAATGAGCTTCCTCCATGACTAACTTCCTTAAGTCATTAGCATCTGGTACTACCATCCTACCATGGTAACAGACTACCTCATCATATGATTCATGAAACCCATCCCGTTTCTCACTACCATACTCTGACCTGATCTGCTAAATCATAGTATCAGCCTGTTGTACCTCTTTGATCTGTTGTTTTAGAGTAGTTTTTATGTGCATCTCAGCTAACAGTCTAGCTAACAGGGATACTTTAAATTGTACATTGTTTTCCTTAAAGAGACAAACATGTCTCATTTAAAGCACACTAAAGAGTTCAATTGTGCTTTGTCCATGATTGGTGATGACGATTTCTACTTAGTGCACCAACCACTACATTAGCCTTCCCAGGATGATAATCAATTATACAATTGTAATCCTTGATTAATTCCATCCAGCGGCATTGTCTCATATTCAAATCATGCTATGAAAAGATGTATTTTATGTTCTTATGGTCTGTGAAAATCTGGAATGTCTCTCCATAGAGATAATGTCTCCAGATCTTCAACGCATGAACCACTGTAGATAGTTCTAGATCATGGGTTGGATAATTTTCTTCATGTTTCTTAAGTTGTTGAGAGGCAAAATAAATCACTTGTTTATCCTGCATCAACACACATCCTAGACCGTTCTTAGAAGCATCACATAAAACAATATACCGCTTTCCCTTCTCAGGTAGCACTAACACAGGTGCACTATAGTAGCCTGCCAGTCTTAGAACCTCCTTCCTGGTCAACTTGGTTAGGGGTAAAGCTATAGAACTGAAGCTCTTAATGAACCTCCTATAGTACCCTGCCAGTCTTAGAAAACTGTGTATCTTCGTTGGTGTCTTTGGTTGTTCCCACTCCAAGATAGATTCCACCTTTTTAGGATCAACATGAATTCCTGAGGCAGATATTACGTGTCCAAGAAAAGACACTTCTGATAACCAGAATTCACACTTACTAAATTTGACATATATCTTGTGCTCTCTTAGTAAAGTCAGGGCCTGACAAAGGTGTTGCTCATGCTGTTGAGCATCTCTACTATAAACTAGGATGTCATTTATAAAGACTACTATGAATTGATTAAGGAATGGTCAGAAGATTCTATTCATGAGTTCCATGAATGCAGCTGGAGCATTAGTTAGTCCAAATGACATAACTATGAACTCATAGTGATCATACCTTGTCCTGAAGGCTGATTTAGGTATGTCACTCTCCTTGATACGTAACTGATGCTATCCTGACCTCAGATCTACTTTCGAAAAGATAGTTGCACCACACAACTGGTCAAACAAGTCATCTATCCTTGGCAGAGGATATTTTTTCTTTATGGTTACTTTGTTTAGCTGTCTATAGTCGATGCATAATCGCATAGACCTGTCTTTCTTTTTAACAAAAAGAACCGGAGCACCCGATGGTGAAGTACTTGGTCGAATAAAACCCTTTTCAAGAAATTCTTGTAACTGTTTCTTGAGTTCTGCCATCTCAGCATGTGCCATTCTATAAGGTGTTTGAACTATTGGTTGTGTATCTGGGATTAGATTAATCTCAAAATCAATCTCTCAGGGTGGAGGAACACATGGAAGTTCCTCAGGAAACACATCCTCAAACTCCCTAACAATTGGAACTTCAGAAAGACTAGGACTCTCTACTCTGGTATCTACCACATATGCCAAGAATGCAAAGCATCCTTGTCTCATCAACTTCTTAGCTACCATAGATAACACTAGGCAGGTTGGAAGAATCTTTCTGTCCCCCTGAAAGATCCATGTAACACCATTGTCTGAGAACATAGCCTGCTTGGAACCAAAATCCAAGACAACTTTATATTTTTCTAGGGTGTCCATCCCAAGGATTATATCAAACCCATGCATCTCAAGTGGTATAAGATCCACCTGAATGCTATGTTCTAAAAAAGAAAGAACACAGGAAGAGCATACCTCCCGTAACACTGTAGATGCAACTAATGGAGTTTCTAATAACAGATTATCTGTTCTATGACTAACAGTCATATTGTAGTCATGAATCACTTCTCGAGTGATAAAGGAATGTGTAGCACCCGGATCAATTAAAACAGATACAAAGTAGGATGAAGACATATCAGAATGAAATAATTCCATCTGACATGTCATGACTTGTGGGTTGACCACTGCTTCTGGCTAATTCATAGCACAGAATCTTGCCATTGTTGGTTGTCGACCACTCGCCCTGTTGTTGGATGTAGATGAGCCAGCTTGGGATTCCTGTCTACGTCCTCGAGTGCCACTGTTAATTTGTCGTTTCTGAGAGCCTTGTTGACTCTACCTCGATGGTTGGGTTACACTCACATCTCTAGCTAAACAATCTTTCATCAAATGTCCCATCTTCCCACATTTGTAACAAACTCTGTTCTCCTGTTGTGGTCTAGATGGTCCTATTACTGACATTGATGCTAAACTGTGGGCTCCCTATGGTGGTAAACTACAACCTCTACCCTTGATGGATGTCCACTGTGTCTGAGTATTAAACCTCGGTGGTGCTGTTGGTGTAGAAAATCTTAGTTTCTTAAAACTCCCGGACCTCTGTCCTTGGAACTATGTATACACTTTCTTGCTGCTGGCTTGACGTTTCTTAGTCACTGACCTTTCTATCCGCCTAAATGACTCCACAAAGGTGGCAAACCTCTCTCTATTCTCTAGAGCAGACACTGGTGTGGTTAAATTAACGTTCAAACCCTTCTCAAAATGTCGAATCCTCTCCTCATATGTAGCAGCCATGTGCGGACAGAATCGTAGAAGCTCCATGAACTTAGCTTCATACTCACTAATGTTCATCAGTCCTTGCCTTATCCGCTCAAATTGGGAGATCTTCTCATCTAGGTAAGTCTTAGGAAAATATCTACTAACATATTCACGTCGGAATTCTTCCCATCCGACTTCAACACCTGGCCTTTTTCCTTCTTCTATGGCCCACCAATGGCCAACACTCCCCTTTAATAGATACACTACATGCCTAACCTTCTCAGCTTTTGGGATATTAAGGATTCTGAAGGTATTTTCCAGCTCAGTTAGCCACAAGTCTGCATCTGTTGGGTGAGCTATACCAGCATATTCAGTGGGTCCTACCCGACGAAGCCATTCAAAAGTCTTGCCAGCTCCATATCCCTCATTGTGAGCTGGTGCCCTAGGTGCAGGTGGTGGCATCCTATCCGCCATATGTGTCATAGTCACCATAAACTGCCCAAATAGAGCATGGAAGGCTGGGTTTTCTAGTGTAGCTTGGTTAAACTGGGGATGTACATGTGCTAGTTCTTCTCTAGCCTAATCCCTTGCACCTCCTCCTAGTGCAGCAACACTGCTTTCAAAAATATGTTCTTCATGTGATCCAGCCATCTTCAAGCTTTACTTCTTCTCCTGAGAGTAGAAGTCACTATCACATAAACTAGAAGACACTAGAATAGACTCAACGACCTTAATCCTATGTCTCTGTAGACTCAGCGAACCTAGAGCTCTAATACCACTGAACTGAGATAACCCGACACCAAATCAGACCATCACAACATAATTAATTGCTGAATCAAACATAAGCAGCGGATTACTGAAAATCACTAAAAATTAAAACCATTTACAAAGAAATCCATTTTCCGGAAACTCTTATAACAAGAAACAAAGTATTATATATACATTCTGGTTTACCAAGTACATACCATGTACCTTCTCTTCTCGAGGATTACATACAATAGTTGCTCTGTTAAATCTACACATAAGCAACATCAACCTCGAGGCATTCAATGCCAAAATATCAGATCAATCATAAAAGCACTAACTACCACTCCTAGGACCTGAGAGTACATAGACAACTCATAGGACTCATATTTACAAGACATGACAGTCAGTATCTCCACCTAAGATGTTAGTGCTGTCCTTGAGGCTGTTGTCCTTCCCTTACTATAGGGTTTCTACCACCTCATCCTCATCCACCTAAAATGGTTGAATCCCATGGGGGTGAGACAATTGAAATTGTCCCAGTGAGAGATATAACTCTCTGCCAGAAACATTATTATTGCAGATAAATAGTAATAAACTGAACAAAGGAATCTTTATTGGATCAGCATGATTTAATCATTATTAAGTAGAATAGAGCAATATCATCTTTGAAAGCATTACATCTATAATTGATAAAGTAGTAAATCATCTCTTCATTGTAATAAGGAATATGAAGAACATGTATAATATTTATCCACTTCAGGATACTATAAGAAATGTGACATCAACTAATGTTTTCCCTATTTCATCCTTAAGAAAATATACTACACGACTGATTACATTTTACAATCATACTTATGACTTGAGGAAGTGTGCCATACCACTCAAATCAAACCTTCGGTTGCGAAACCCAAAGCTGGTGCCATAAAAGATCAAAGGAAGAGCCAGACTCCTCGATCTCATCTGTCTCAGTCAATGCGAGACCACAAGTAGGACTGCAGTCTCATGCTTAAGTGACATTAGTCACAAGGTTAGCTCTCATAGGCTACCCATCCTCTAGCCCGACTTGGTACAGGTCCCGACGCTAGTAAATCTGAGCCACGGGCCAGTTCACCATGCTCTCTGAACCATGAACGCATTCATGCTCCATCACACTGAGTCATGGGCCTGTTTACCATGCTCTTAAACGTATCTTGAGTCTACAACCGAAGTTGGGCTCTAATCCTCCTATTTTCAGCTAGGAGCACCCCATATATTTAACAATATATGATCCAGATTAACCAACAGGAGAATCCGTTTCACCATCACCAGCTACTGACGATGATGGATCTATGGCCAGTGCTCTACATGATAACATTCCACTTGATTATTTAAGTATATCACCATATTCGTTTAGCATCAGTCAAATTTTCAAACAAGAATTATTATGACAAATGCTACAAAGAAACAATACTCTTTTCAAGTGCTTTTCCAAAACTTTATAAAGCATTGGGATTTCAATCCCTTGTCTCATTGCTGGGAATTCACATCCCTCAACATCACCATCATCATATTTTCTGGATCTGGGTATTCAAACCCTTAGTTCATCACTGAACATGGTTACCACTATGAGGTAACTATTACCTCCAGGTCATCTGACCAAGGTATTCATGATACTTGTTACACAAGCATCTCACATAGCTCACTAGGCATATTCAACTTCTTGTCACGTCTCACTGGGTAACAAATAAAATAATAGCTCACAAGGCCCATTAACATCATAACTCATACCTAGTTATGCTTATCATCTCATGATACATGCATGGTTAGTATACTAGATAACAACCATATTAATTACATATCAACAATATGTGGTGCAAAGATAACATCACTACTCCCTCATTAGGGTTAGGCTTTCCCATCTTTGTCAATTAGGGATTCACATAACATCACCCTACATTAGGGATTCACATAACATCACCCCTTATTAGGGTTTCACATAACATCACCCTACATTAGGGTTAGGTTTCCCCATTCCATTTCAATTAGGGTTTCTCAACCCATTACCCAAAATTAGGGTTAGGGTTTACCATCTTTATCAATTAGGGGTTTTATGATCATATTGTCAAAGATCAATCCCTAATTCAAAACTTCATACATCTTGGAGAAGGTATTAATATTACAATTAATATCCAAATCTAACTCATTGCTTCACATGTCTAGAATTATATAATACCTTCATAAGTATTCAATTAATCTTATGAATTGTAATTTCCCTTATTGATTAGGGTTTCCATTCTCCATTGATTAGGGCTTTATGATTACTTCATTAATCCAAACCCTAAGTCAATGCTTCCACATATCTTGGAGCACATAACATTATTTAAGTATTAAATCATACTTATCATTGTTCCATATACTAAGAACACACATCATAATCATACCTTAATCAATTGACTTAACCTTTCACAAAGTACATGCACCTACACTTATCATAGTGTATTGGATTTATTATTTTCATAGGCATCAAATGATAAATCACTCTCATTATACTAATCACTTAAGTATTTTAGAGGTACTTCCATTGAAATCATCCTTGAGATACTCTTCAACCACTTAGGGGGGGTTATTAGTACTTACATGGATTGAATCAATTGGACCTTCCAAACGTTTTGAGACCATTTAGACCTTCAAACGGTCTTGAGGTTACTTGACCTTCAAACGGTCTTGGACCAATTAACCTTCAAATGGTCTTGGACCAATTGACCTTCAAACGGTCTTGAAATTACTAGACCTCCAAACGGTCTTGAAATTACTAGACCTCCAAATGGTCTTGAAGACCGTTAGACCCTCAAACGATCTTGGTCTCAACATCCTTAAACGGTCTGAAGACCGTTAGACCTTAAACGGTCTTGGTCCCAACATTCTTAAATAGTATGAAGATCGTTAGACCTTAAACGGTCTTGATCTCCTTTTGATCTTCAATTGGTTTTTGAAACCGTTTACTCAAGTCAATTTTGAAAATGTTTAACCCTAAACGGTTTGAGATCATTTGATTTGAATATTAATTAACCCCAAATGGTTTGAGACTGTTTGGTCCTCAAATGGTTTGCGACCGTTTTGTCCTCAAATAGTTTGGGGCCGTTTAGTCCTCAAACGGTCTAAGACTGTTTGGTCAAATCAGCTTGAAACCATTTAACCCTAAATTAGAGTTTTGTCCTCAATTGCTCGAGGGTTTTGAAACCAATTGAGCTAGGGTTCTGAAATCAATTGAATTTGATTTGTTTGAAGTTATTAGGTCATGAGACCAATAAATCCTTGAACCTATTGAAACCATTTAATCTCTAGCGGTTTGAAACCTTTTGCCCTCCAATCGGTTTTGAAACCGTTTGACCAACTCAAAGTGAAACCGTTTGCTCTTGATATTCTTGAGGTGTGTGCTAAGATGATGTCATCATCATCAGGCTTCAGACCTCTGATTTCTATTGTCTTATATATGATGATTTCAGCAATTAATCAAGGAAGGAAATAAAAGATCAACATATGATGAGAAATTGAAATCAAGAACAACATTAATGGGTTCAAGTTATATAACCCACCTTCAAAGTAGCTTCAAAGCTCCAAGCTTCACGTCTCTAATGGTGAAAGAAGCTCCTTCAACTATCCAAGGTCCATCTCCAACTTCAGCTTGGGGAACATTCTCCTCCTGCTCCTAAGCTCCTTGGTCATCGGCCAAAGCAAAGAAAGTGGTTTGCAAAATTGCCTTCCAAGTAGGGAGAAAATTGAATATATGTAATTGATTTTCTAGGAGAGAGAAAATAGAAGGAATTTCATCCATTTTCTTTCCACATGCCCCCCTCCACTTCCTTGCCTTCGAAGACATCTCCCTTTTCCTTTAAAATCCTCTCGTTTATCCTTGAATTAAAAGCAATCCACTTAAGCACCTTAATTAATATAATAGTATTGTCCATTTTTAGTGGACATTACTTTTTAATTAACAAATGTGAGTGGGTTTCTTCACCTACTTAGGATATTTCGGTGCAACTCAAGGCATTTGGACGTCGTTTCATTGTAGGATTTCAACCAAAGCCTTTTTAATTGATGGGCACTTCAATTAATATATTTATTTTTGCTACAAAATAAATTAGGGTTTCAATTATGCTTAAATCTTGATTATTTTATTATCAAGATTATCTCTCCTCAAAAGTAGTTCAAACAAGATGCCCCTTCCTTTTTATTTTCTCCAAATGATACCAAGAAACATTAGGACACTTTTGAAGTGGTATTTTACATATTCAACCCTAGATTTTGGGTAATTTGCAAATTACACCAAAACTAGCATTCAATGCACAAATATTACTCTAGCAAGCTCCTTCTTGGAACCTAGGCTTGTGTAAGCCATACCTCAGCATCATTCTCATTCTTATGATTCAATAACACTTGAGGAACATTTATCATGTAATATTTGCAAGGTAACCCCTTAAATTGGGTAAATTGCACTTTTGTCCAAAATAGGTAAAACATTATTTCAACATTATTCAAATAGGACCAAAATTAAAATATAAGCTCTCCTTTAGTCTTAATTACTTTTCAAAAGATAAAGACAAGAATCTAGATAACTTAAGAAAAACTTCTAGGGTTAGGCCTTAACCCAGGTCAGGGATGTTGCAACATCAACCGCAGGTTCATACATATGATGTGAAGATTAACCTAGGTGGTAGTAATTCCTTGTGGATCCAAGGAATTACAAGAAGACATGGCCATAACCATCACTTTTTGTTTTACATTGCATGTTTATGTTGTGGGATATAGAATATATGATACATGGTGATTGGATACAATATATGTATATCAATATGAAATATAAAACCCCTCAATCAAACATATTAAGTCTAAGATGCTTTCCAATAGAACTACACATGACAAACTTGATCGACCAAGTGTAGATTTGCATAGAGCATGGTACGCCATCTATCTCATGGAAGTGTGATGATAGATATTTATATTTTCACAAATCATGGTGCGTATCTATCATATTGGATGTTGGGTCAGGCTTAACTGGTGACTTGGAGAACCCAAGCACAAAGGCATGCAGTTGATCATGTCAAGGAGTGGTAGATGTCATCTATACAAGAGTTTCATATGAGGCAATTGGCATGATTTCCTACCTTAATGGTTGATTATAGACGCTGGTGTAGGTCGGGTAATAATTGAATCATTTTGGATCTTGGCTCGTTAGAAAATTGTTCCTATAATTTTTCAAATTGATACTTGAGGGTTGTCAATTTGAACAAAATAATGAGAATGATAATTAATTAAAGACCTAATTATTATCACCCAAATTTTAATCAAATCAAATAAAAACAAAAGTGAGTTTTTTTTGACAAAATTGCTAATTCGTTTTTAGAAATAAATGGCAACAACAAACAATCACTTTTCTCTGTGATCGGTTCTTGAGAAGGAGAAGTTAACTGGGAACAAATTTCACAACTAGTTCAGGATGCTGAGAATTTCTCTCACACAGGAGCAAAAGTTCTATGTTCCAGAAATGCCAGAACCAGAGGAGCCAACTCAAAATGCTCCAAGGGCTGACAAGGTTGCTTATCAGAAGCATACTGAGGATATCATGGATGTCAAGTGTCTAATGATTTGCTCCATGAAGCATGAGTTGCAAAGGCATCATGAGAACATGGGGGTGATTGATATGGTCACACATTTCAAGAACATGTACCAGGATTGAGAAAGACAGGAGAGATACGATATCTCCAAGGCGTTGTTCAAGTGCAACATGATAGAAGGAGATCTAGTAGATCCTCATGTACTCAAGCTCATTGGGTATATGGAGAACCTAGCTAGAGTGGGATTCCCCTTGAGTAAAGAGTTGGCCACTGATGTGATTTTGCAGTCCCTGTCATAGTCATATAGTCAGTTTGTCATGAACTACAACTCGAACGATTTTGACAAGCCATTGACAGAGTTGTTGGGCATGTTGAGGACAACTGAGACACAAATGAAGAGAGACAAACCCAAGTATGTGATGGTGATTAGTAAGACAAAGGGGAAGTCTATAGGCAAAGACAAAGCTAAGAAGAGTTCTAAAGCTAGCTAGAAGCCAAAGTCTTCAGATCTCAAGTCTAAAGGTGGAGTAAAGAAACAAAGAGGTGATTGTCACCAGCCTGGACATTGGAAGAGAAATTTCCCACTTTGGTTAGAGGAACTAAAGAAGAAGAATGATGGCACTGAGGCCTCCACTTCAGGTATAAACAACATAAGATAAATTTAATTACTTCTTAAAACTTTTTTATATGATACCAGATAAGAGATCTGACATATTGATGTGTAGGATCTGACAAGAAGTAAAAGCCTTCGTGGAAGGACAAAGTTGGACAAGGCAGAGAAAGGTTTACAGAAGCCATAGTCTACATTTAAATTTATCTTAGCCCAATGTGTGTGTAATTTAGAGTTATTAGAACTTCTATTTCATTATGCCATTAGAATACAAACATTTTCTTTACGTATATTGTATGGACAAGAATGATTATCAATAAAGAATTATTAGTGCTTCTATTTCAAAGATATGATCTTGCATTGCATTGGCCCTAAAACATCTTGTGATATTTATGTGAAATGATCCAAAGATGATTGTTTATAATATTTATACCAAATGATTATAATTGATAACTCAAGACTATCATTAGAATTAGTCATCTTGTACACATATGAGAGGTGCATGCCTAGAACACATATTGATGTTGATCTAGATTCCCTTGGTTATTTAGCCTAAGGAAACATGCAAGTCTTATTCATGCACAATATGACATGACATCCTTCACTAAACATAGTGGGAGGATAAAACTTTCATTAGACCTTATGCACATGATGCATGAAGATCTTATGAAATGAATTTTATAGATAATTAACTAATGCTTCATTTTCATTTACTGGTAATATGATGATATGTACAAAATGGAATCTAAGCATTAATCTCTTGAAGTGTTAAAGGATATTGTAAATGAAGTATGACATTGATAAAAGTATTAAGGTACTTTGATATGATCAAATGTTGAAATACTTTTACATCAATATCTTGAGAACCTTCTAGAAAAGACTATGATAATGTATCACAAGTCAAATCCACATGAGCATGATGATGTGTTAGAATGAAGGAATTATACCATGATGAGTCATGGTATAATTGTTAATTCATCTAATCTTCTTACATCCTCATAAATATATACCTATCACTAAATAATGCACCATCTGAGTAGTTTATGAGACATCATAAATGATATTATTTGGCAGTGTCCCAATATGTCTAAGGGATTGAAACATAGCTTGAGAAAATAGTTTCTTGAGAAAGTTTATCCAAATCCATGACTGTTGAATATTACTATTAGTCCCAATCCAATAACAAAATTGTTTTGTTAATAGGATAACTGAATTCCTAAAGAATCAATGGGAGTAAAAGTAGAACTCAAAGTGTTTGAGGTCAACAACAAGGGTACAATGAGAACAATGAGAATTACAAGTTGTTGTAGAATCTCAGGTTCATCATGTAATACAATACAAAATATTTCTAGTAGAACACATCTGAGATTGGAGGATTGTGAATCCAACAATTTAAATGGGTTGGTCATAGAGGATGAGCCAACTAGTCAACTAGAAGCTTTTTCTGAGCTATATGGAATCCATGCAAGCTAACAAGGTAGGACCTTGATAGAGCCACCTAAATGGGTAACAACTAAAGCGTGCAATAGGGTCATATGAACAAGACATACATGGATAACATAAAAGGAAAGATTGGTTGAATAAATTAAGTTGAAGTTGTTGGACATGATAGAAATTCCTTTACCAATTGTCATGCTTGTTGCTATGGTTAGAATGGAGGTTTTTCATATGAAGATAAAACTAGATTCCTTAAAAGGAATACATCAAAGGATGTGTACATGACACAACCTAAAGGGTTTTATAACTTCAAGAAAGCAAATGAAGTTTATAAACTACAAAGTTCAATCTGGGATTGAAACAAGCAACTCAGAAATAGGATGTTTTGATTTGATAAGATAGTCAAAGAGTTTGACTTTAATCAAGATAAAAGATGAAATATGTGATTAAAAAAGATTTAGTGGGAGCATATATGAATATACCACATATGATGAAGAATGACATCTCAATGGAAAACTCTTTCAACAATGATGTTATAAGTGAAACATCTTATGAGATAAGGATCAAGACCTATGAGATATTTATTGAATGTTTCATAAATGGAAGTTTGAACACATACAATAGCAACATGTTGAAAGAGTTCAACATGGATGGATTCAACGAGAAGAAAATCCAGTTTTGTCTCTCATGAACCCTATATTCCCGTTCTTGTGAAAATTGGAAATATCATGAATAATATTCCATGGGACCGCCCAATAATAGATCTATCATGTAAGCTATTAACAGGCTTACCCCATGTAATCTTGTATGTATTAGACATGACAAGATGATTTGAAATCCAATAAGGATTATTGGTAAGTCTTTAAATATATCCATTAAAACTTGTAAACTAATTAAGGATAACATTGCTAGTCAATGATGATAGTAATAAAGGAAGAGTTGGATGTAAAGGGTTATATCGATGCAAGCTTCCAAGATGACAAAAGTGATTGCAAATTGATGTATATTTTGATTTTAAAAGATAAAAGGATGTTATTGGTTGGAAATGTTCTGAACTAATAGCCATTAATTCTATTCTATAATAGAAGCCAAGTATACTTGTGTTGTGAACACTAAGTGATACTATATGGATCTAAAAGGTTCATATGATGAACTTATAGATGTTCCGACCATTGATGACTCATTAGAGATATTGTAACAACAATGGAGCTAATTGTTAGGCAAGGAATATCAGATACCATATTATGACAGTTTCATCTCAGAGCGAAGAGATAAGAAATATGCAATATACTAATTATAAGAAAAGTGTTGCTGACCCGCTGAATATGCACTAGTGCAGCATAAGCATGTCGGACATGTTTAGATTACTAAGGATGATATTTGTTGGTGATTGGATCTAAGTGCAAGTGGGAGTCTATTGGTAAGGTATGCCCGTAGTGCCAATCATATGATGATTTACGTGGCATAATTGCACAAAAGGATTTAATTAATAATAATAACATATATAAAGGCAAGGTTCCAATTCATCAATTTCACTCAGTTATGAGATAATGGGGATAGAGAATGAATGTCTAGAGAATTATATTACTCAATGACATATGTTGTCAAGTTACTAACCTTGTGGATGCAATCATACATATATTAAGAGTACATATACATATTCTCATTATGTCCCTAATTGGTTGTTATTGTGGAAGGTTGATAGACAACAATAACACATAAGATCAGAGTCTGAGTTGGTTGATGACTAAATCTCTTTAGTCATGATATGATAATATCAAACCAAGCACACAGATCATGTTAGGGAACAATGTATCGAATAGACCCACCTTGAGAGTGACACATGGTTTTGGTGGTCACAGTCATATCTCATAGTGAAGGTGGTGATCGTGATTCTTAGACCTAAAATCACTATGCTCGTCAAAGGTTGTTGGGTACACTTTGACATCATCAAATGCAATCTTGAAATATGGGTTGTTATAACGGTGATGATTGGGTGACTTTGACACATGGGGATAGAATATGAGTGATAAATATGGTATTTATCTCTCCTACTGGAGTATGATATCCTGGACACTTGATAAGCGAGACTAAGAAATGCATGTGAATGCACATGTGAATCAATATATGATATTGAGGTCACATTATCTCAGAAAGTTTGCTCTTAGTTCAAGAAACATGGACTGAACATTGAGAGGATGATATTTCATGCCTTGAGTTCATCCTGGATATCAGAGACACATGAATTATACAATCACTACAACACCTTATAAAGATTGTAGGTTGAAGTTATTCTCCAACTGTCCATTAATTTCACTTGGGTAGCACTAATGTGGGACTAGGCACCACTCTTTTCTTATGATGTCATAAGTTAGTTATAGACACTCACTGCCAACGTGATATGGGAGATATAGGGTTACACACATAGGAACTCATCTTGAAGAGGAGTTTGATCTTGAACGACAATTAGATTGATTACTAAAGTGTTTAGGTATTCACTTCATGTAACTGATCGCTGATTGGCTGACCAGGTCTACCAAACAACCATCTCATTTGGTGAGACAGACGTTTGGGTAGCTAGACATGCATCTCAAGTAGTTGAGACTGCCGTTTGGGGGTTAGGCTGATCGAAGATCGATTTTTCTTAGTTTTTCCTTTAAACCGACCGGTCAATTTGATTGAACTGATAGACTCATCTCAACTGACCAGACGGGCGTCTCAGTGAGTGAGACGGGCATCTCACTTGGTTGAGACAGACCAGTTGGGTCGAATGAAGGTTCATGATGTTTCCCAAATAGCTTTGATTGCATATATGTAGAGAGTAAGTAAAATTAATATGTATATTGATTGGAATCAAAATTGCCAAATTCGTATGCGATAGGAAACTGCCAAATAACCGTTTGACAGTTCGAGACAACCGTCTCGCACACCAGACGACTGTCTGGGTGTGCGAGACGGTTGACAATCTGAGACAACCGTCTCACACACCAGACGACTGTCTGGGTATGCGAGACGGTTGTCTCAGACTGTCAAACGGTCATTTGGCAGTTTCCCATCGCATACGAATTTGGCAATTTTGATTCCAATCAATATACATATTAATTTTACTTACTCTCTGAGTATATGATGGGAAACTGCCAAACGACCATTTGACAGTCCGAGACAACCGTCTCGCACACCAAATGACTGTCTGGGTGTGCAAAACAGCCGTTCGGTTGTCGCAGGTTGCAAAACTTAAAGTTCATCCGGCCCTTTCCATTCCCACACAATCCCATACAGACTAGGAACCCTAACCTCACCTATAAAAGGAAAGGTATTGGGGGCTTCCCAAGACACAACACAGACAATTGAAAATCACTTCCTCTGACAACTATTGTCCTCTTTGGTTTTGGTAACCAAGAGAGCCTAGGCACGTCCTACCCGATAGGGAGGGATATTCAAAGGGAGAGAACAACTAATAATTGTCATTGTGGGAGAGCAAGTTGGTGGCTAGTACACCAATGGGAGGGACAACTCCTTCTTGTTCATTCTTGGCAAATGACATGAGTTCTAGTTGGTCTGTGTGGACTACTCTAGAGGGAGGAGTCTATTGGATGTTGCTAGGAGGACAACTACAACCTGCAGTCCGTAGCGAGACCACATGAGACGTTGCAGAAGATGTTCGTGTTTGTGGTGAAGATTAGGAGTTGCACAACTGCCATCCAACATCAACTTATCAGCAGTTGCAAAGAAGAGAGTTTTATCGCTAGACTTGCTCCAGGACCAAGTATAACTCACTAAAACCATCTTTCCTATTTCATAGTAGCTGACGCGATCTTGCTGTTATGGAAATACAAATAGATAAATTTTTATTTCTGCTGCTATACTCTATGCTCGTATTTTCCAACAGTCAATTCTCAAATGTACATATTCATCATCATGAATTTTAAACGAGATTATCATCGAATTTTCACTTCATCATTATACTAGATTTCATGCATGTTTTAGTTTTCAAAATTCTATCAACTTTCCCCAATTATGTTCATCACTTTTCATTTTGGGTCTAAAATTAAGCATTGTATTCATGATTATTCAAGCTAATGTATCAAGGCATCTTCATATAAAATTCATCATTTCGAACTTATATCTTTCATGTATAGTATGATTTCATATTATATCTAGCTTGTAAGAGTGACTTATTGTACATATTCAAGTTTTACTTAGTGAGATTATTTCATATAACGTGCATTATATGAGGGGCTACATTATCATCAATGTCCATGTTTCCTACATATCTCACTTGTATCTCGAAGGTTCCCTACAATCTCAAGCCACTCAACTAAGACATATCTATGTCCAACAAGACATGCTAACCACAATTGTCTACCCACAACAAACTTTTATCCAACATACCAAATGAGAGGAACCACTAGATCCCTTTATATCAAACAACTAACCCGAGTATGATGCTCATCATGGATATCACACATCATCTTAGGGTCTTGGGACATCTACCTCACCTATATAATAAACATCATATATTCAATTTCCTATTCCTCTAGGGTTATATCTTTTCATAGGAAATCTAGGATTCAACATTTTCAAGGGAACCATACACTAGGTCACTCAACTCATATACTTACAAATTGTTTATCTAGGGACCCACCATCATGTATTTCATCTTGCATATTTTCCAATGTTTCACATATTTTTCAGGTTAGGTATTATGACCCTCTCCCGTGTCGGGTTGACCCATATCAAGAGTTCACCCTATTCATATGTCCCAGGCTAGAGGTCCCTCTTTATAAAGAGGTTGAGGCCTACATTGCTCCTGAAGCATATCTCACTATCCATATCTCAATATATACAAGACTAGGCATAAGTAGGCATGGCAACCCACTAGCTATGTTTAGCACATCAACCAAGTCACATGTACCTTACATGGTGCTAGGTTTAGCTAGGGTTGCATGGTCAAACTCATCTCATAATATTAAATGTACTTTAATCCTCTAACGTCAACTTATATGATCATCATCATCAACGTCGTCATCATCATCATCGACGTCATCATCATCATCATCATCATCATCATCATCATCATCATCATCATCATCATCATCATCATCATCATCATCATCATCATCATCATCATCATCATCATCATCATCATCATCATCATCATCATCATCATCATCATCATCATCATCATCATCATCATCATCATCATCATCATCATCATTATCATCATCATCATCATCATCATCATCATCATCATCATCATCATCATCATCATCATCATCATCATCATCATCATCATCATCATCATCATCATCATCATCATCATCATCATCATCATCATCATCATCATCATCATCATCATCATCATCATCATCATCATCATCATCATCATCATCATCATCATCATCATCATCATCATCATCATCATTGTGGGCTCTGATCTCCAAACCATGACATAAACATGATTAAAACTTAGCGGAAGCGAATCGGTAATCAGCGGAAGACAAAAATCACGGGAAATTAAAACTTTTCGAGATAAGAACTTGGATCCATAAAAACTTCTTTCATAAAGAGAGATAAACTGTTTACATCTCAGGATAATTACTTCTTGAGTAATTATATACATCAAGATACAAAATCTCAAGATCACTAAACAAAAAACTCCAAGACCTGAGAGTACAGAGGACACATAGGACTGACTCTAACTACACCACATGGTAGCACAATCTCCACCTGAGATCACTGGTGCCCCTGGTGCTGCTGCTGCTGAGACTGATCACCTATAGGCTGGTTCCTTCGTCTCCGACGTCCACCTAAAAAGTTGAAGTCTACGGGGTGAGACAATTATACATAACTGTCCCAGCGAGAGTTATAACTCTTCGCAAGAAGCTTTATTATAACATCAAAGAAATATCTTAAGTAGTAAAGCCTTCAAAGTATTCTATAACAGTTGCAGGTATAACCAGATCTCTACAATTTAGGAGATATGGAGAATATAAACACTATTGCAATGTAACATCAATCAACTAACTTGGAGTCATCTCTAACAAGTTATACTACATGGTTGATTATGTTATACAAACAACATTATGCCCTATGGAGATGAGGCATACCACTCATACTCCAACTGATCGCTGAGAAGTCACATCAGTATCATACATAGGTCATTAAGAGAGCCGGATTCTCATGACCTTCACCTTCCCCAGTCAGTAAGAGGATCACTTGTAGGACATCTCGTGTCTCTACTACTATAGATCACCAGGGTAAACTGGTCCTTCTCTATTCTAGAGTCACAGTGGTGTTCTGTACTCTCTTCGTCATCAGGAGGTTTCATATTTACCTACCACTGATACGGATATCTGTGCTTTCTTCGTCATCAGGAGGTTTCATGTTTACCTACCACTGATACGGTATGGAATTATAGTGAAGGATGGATGGATTTCACATCTACATCACTTTCCTACACTAGGATGTAAGGTTCTACACATCCATGTACCCCACATACTCAAAAGTATGTGCTCCAGGAGTTCCCTGAGGAAAACCTGTTTCACCATCACTTAATCTCTGACAATGATGGATCTATGATCAGGGCTCTACATTATACTTGATTAGTTAGGTACATTCAGTATTCTTTAACAGCATACATTGTTCTCCAAACAATAACAGTAGCATAGCAGCTATAAAAGAAGAATACTAAATGTAACAGGCCTAACTCATATCAATCATTATTTCTCATTATCCTCATCACAAGTCATCTCTAAGGCATGACCTTGATGGTATTCATGGCTCTCATAGCCCATTATCAGCATAGGATGCCACTGACAAGGCATCGGATTACTTTACTTATTCATAAGGCTAACAACATGCCTTTAATGAATATAACATCAACATCCATATTTGGATATGATTACCTTCATATCAGAACCTGCATGGTTAATACAACTGATAAAGGTAATACAAAAATAAGGAATATACTTCCTACTCTTGTCATAATAGTTAAATCTCTAATTCACATCAAATAGAGTTTAATATTCAAAAGCATGCCATTGCCCTTGAATTAGGGTTTACTATTCACATTACATGTCATCACCCTTGAATTAGGGTTTACTATTCACATTACATGTCATCACCCTTGAATTAGGGTTTACTATTCACATTAAGGTGAATTGAACTCATAACATCATCATGTATGAGTAACATCTTCATTGATGCTCTTAGATTAGTTAAAGGTTCATCATTTATCATAATTAGGGTTTCTATGATCTCACACAGGTGGATCATACCCTAATTATGCTCATTCCTGTGCATTGGAGATGCTTTACTTGAGTTTTCACCTGAAAAGGGTACTTTCTCTTTCTAGAAGTACTTTCTCTCTCATCATAAAGTTAGGTGATGTCAACATCACTCTAGATCATGTCGGATTAAGTCATCATAGGCTAACATAGCCCAAAACATCACCATCATGTGATTAGGATTTGATTTGATCAAGATATTACTTAATTTACCCTTTAGGGGTATTTTGGTAATTCACCCTATTTATTATCATCATGGTCAAAATCCTAGTCAATTAGCCACTTAATATCCTAGGTTATCATTAGGATTTGATTAGGGCAAAATTGAACCATTTATATCCTCAATTGATTGAATGAAGTCAACCTTGAATTACATTGATCGATCTCAACCATCAATCTCTAATTGGTTTGAGATCGTTTGAAAGTGTTGACCGTTTAGTCAATTTTGACTTCCAAGACTGCGAGGGTGTGTTGACCGTTTGCTCAATTTTGACTTTTCAAGACCGCGAGCCCCCTCATCTAACTCCAAGACCGCGAGCCCTTTCAAACCATTCCAAGACCGCGAGCCTCAAGTTGATGTCGAGATCGCGAAGGCTATGTAGACCGTTTTCTCACCTTGACCTCAGGACCGCGAGGCCCCTCGCGGTCTTGAGACCGTGAGCCCCCTCTCGATCTTGAGACCATGAGCCCCCTCACGGTCTTGAGACCGCGAGCCCTCTCACGGTCTTGAGACCGCGAGGCTCACATGGTCTCAACCGCTTGGACCTTCAACAAGATTCAATGATACAACCGATAATGTCAACCCATGTTGAGGCCCTCAAAAGGTCAGAGTTATGTTGACCACTTATGGATTGGGTCAATTAAGATTATGCTTAACCAATTGGTCATTCAATTGACCCCCAATTGTTGACCAATTAGGGTTGAAATCGATTCAATTAGGGTCTATCAGTGTTCACCCATCAACACTCATAAATGTGTATTAACACAAGGTTGAACCCTTCAATTGAGCTCCAATTGGGCCCAAACGGTCTTGAGGTCATGTGGGTGGACCGCACATGGTCTTGAGACCGTTTTCCCAAGATTTTATCAAAGTCTAATGTGATTTGATAAGGGTTGAACCATGATTGAGCCACAAAACAGAATTTTGATTAAATTGATAACTTATTTGCAATTGGGTCCTCAATTGGTCAAATTAGCTTAACCCTAGACCTTCAAACGGTCTTGGGTGATTGTCCTCTCAGTCTTGAGACCGTTTGGATGAGTTCCAAACGGTCTTGAGACCGTTTTCCCATCCAATTTTGGATTCTATTGCAAATTCATCAAGGTTGAACAAATTGAGTTGATGATTATATCAATATTTAATTGCAATGTAATTTGGTATAATTGTACCTTCAATTGGTCAATTATTCTTGACCCCAGACCTCCAAACGGTTATGGTTGATTTCCCTCGCGGTCTTGAGACCGTTTGGATGACCCCCAAACGGTCTTGAGACCGTTTAGGTCAATCAACCCTAAAAACCCTAATTAGGTCACCATAAATTTCAGTACTGATTTCATCTAGGGTTAGCCCTAGTAATCACCCTTCAAATCTTAGCCCGTTTGGAATTAGACCATCAAACTTGGTGAGTTGTTAATTAACATTATTTTGAACAGTAATATCATACGGTCAACGCCTGGTCAACGACCTTACACGGTCTTGAGACCGTTTGCCCAAAAAGGTAATTTCAGACCGTTTGAGAATCAGAAATAAATTCATTTAAAGGTGTTACTTAAAAAGGTCATATCTCCCGATTCCTTTGGAGTTAGCCTCCCAAATTCTGAGGGTACTTTACCTATATAATTAGGAACAGATTCCCTATACGGTCCATGCTCGGTCAACGGGGCCAAACGGTCTTGAAGACCGTTTGCCCTGTCGCGGTCTCGAGACCGTTTGCTCACCTCGCGGTCTTGAGACCGAGAGAGCAAACTGGTGAGACTGTTTAAGAAAGTGAAAAGCGGTGGGTTTTTCTTGGAAATCACGCCTTCATCTCCTAGCTCAAGAACAGTACGGATATCCCATGGATTTGCTTGCAAAAATAGCAGGGAAAGTAGGGAAACATGTAGAACTATCATCTAACCACATATAAGAGATGTATATAGTAAAGCATGGGTTTAGAGTTATAAAACCCGCCTAAAGCTTGCTTCTTGAGCTCCAAGCTTTCAAGCTCCAATCTCTAATGGCTTCCTTGAGTTCCCACAGGTTGGCCAAGGTGAAAACTCCAAGGAAAGATGAAAAGAGATGGCTAGAAGGATAGGGTTTCGAGAGTTAGCCACCAAATTGACCTTGAATACGAGTTCTAACCATGGAATTAGACAAGAAGAGGGGTTCAAACCTACCTTGCACCCTTGGTCGTTCCCCTTGAGCTCCAAGACAGTCCTTAGTTGGCCAAGCAAAGAGGAAACAATGATATGCACGAAGGAAAAGTTCTTTTGCTTGAGAGGTGAAGTATACATATACTTGGGTGATGTTTCATTAAAGGCCCATAAGTTTCCCCATAATTCCAATTAAGTCCTTCCTTCATTACTTGCTCGTCCCTTCCTCTTTATTATAAGGACAAACCTTATCTTACGGTCTAGAAAAAGAAGGCAAAGAAGAACAATCTAATAATAAGGTACATACATAAGGAGATATTGCACATATATCCTGATTATTCAATCACAAGGCATATTTCATAACTTGATGACTCAATTGAGGTGACTTCCTCATCATTTCTTCTCTAATGATGGTAAGAGTTCTAAAAGATACATTAGATGATATGTTTTACAAATTGAATCCCCTGAATTTGGGTAAATTGCATTTTATCCTAAATTAGGGTTTCAAGTACCGGGATTGCTTCCACAGCTGCACCTTGGTGCTCAAGCTTGGGAAAACCCTCATACTTTGCCAAAAAGATTCTCATGATGTCTCAACATCAGAGGAACATCTCATCATGTGCAAATTGCAGGCTAACCCTTTTAACTGGGTAAATTGCACTTAGGTCCCTGTATATCAAAACAATGCTACAACTTTAAATAAAAAGGAGCAAATACTGAAATATATGTTTCTGAGAAACTTAATTACATGCTCAGAGTTAATCACAAAGATTTAATTACATATTTAGGCAAAACACCTAGGGTTAACTCATAACCCAGGTCAGGGATGTTACAAATTATCCACCCCTTACAAGGATTTCGTCCCCGAAATCGATAAAACATACTAAGAGAAAAGGGTAGGATACTTCCTTCTCATCTCATCCTCTAACTCCCAAGTGGCTTCTTCAACACCACGATGGTTCCAGAGGACTTTCACAAGACTTATATCTTTCTTCTTTAACTTTTTAATTCGTTTATCAAGGATTGACACTGGTCCCTCCTCATAGGATATGTCATCATTCAATTCTACCTCCATAGGTTGTAGAACTGACTCGGTGTCTGGGTGACATTTCTTCAACATAAAAATGTGAAACACAGGATGTAACCGCTGTAACTCAGGTGGTAGCTCTAGTCTATATGCTACCTTTCCAATTCGTTCGATGATTGGATAAGGCCCCATATATCTAGGAGCTAACTTCCCTTTCCTTCCAAAATGAAGGACCCCTTTCCAAGGTGAGACCTTGAGATACACTCTGTCTCCAACTTGGAACTCTAAGGGTCTACGACGTTTGTCAGCATAAGATTTCTGCCTATCCTGAGCAGTCTTAATCTTTTGTTGTATTACTTTAATCTTTTCTGTGGTCTGCTGCACAAGGTCAGGTCCTAACAACTGATGTTCACCAGTCTCAAACCAACACAAAGGTGATCTACAACGTCTACCATACAAGGCTTCATAAGGTGCCATATCAATACTATGCTGATAGCTATTGTTATAGGCAAACTCTATCAAGCTTAGGTGTAGATCCCAACTTCCGGTGAACTGGAGAACACATGCTCGCAACAGGTCTTCTAAGGTTTGTATGGTCTTTTCCGACTGTCCATCAGTCTGTGGATGAAAGGTTGTACTAAACCTTAGCTTGGTGCCTAAGGCTCTGTGTAACTGTTCCCAAAAACGACTCGTAAATTGAGGACCTCTGTCAGAAACTATTGTGACAGGAACTCCGTGCAAACGCACTATTTCTTGAACATACAACTCTGATAACCTTTCAGCAGAATAGGTTGTTTTGACAGGTAAGAAATGTGCTGTCTTAGTCAACCTATCAACAATTACCCAAATGGAATCATGTCCTTTGTTTGTCCTGGGTAGGCCAACAACAAAGTCCATGGTCACATGGTCCCACTTCCACTGTGGTATGGGTAAAGGTTGCATTGTCCCTGCAGGCTTCTGATGTTCAGCTTTAACTTGCTGACACACAGGACACCTCAAAACAAACTCTGCAACGTCCTTTTTCATCCCAGGCCACCAATACAGATCTTTCAAATTCCGATACATCTTGGTGCTCCCTGGATGCATAGCATACATGGAAGAATGGGCTTCTTCCAGGACTAACTTCCTCAAGTTGTCCACATCCGGCACTATCATTCTCCCATTATAACAAGCTATTTGGTCCTCTGAGTCATGAAAACCATCTTGCTTCTCATTTCCATACTCAGATCTTATATGTTGAACTGCAACATCACCTAGCTGTGCCTCTTTAATCTGCTCCCTTAGGGTAGGTTTAACATGCATTTCAGCTAACAAACCGGCTAACAATGACACCTTCAACTGTACATTGTCTTGCCTTAAAGAGATAAGCATATCTCTCCTAGAGCATACTAAAGAGTTTAGTTGTGCTCTATTCATGGTTGATGTTGCTGATTTCCTACTCAAGGCATCTGCAACAACATTGGCCTTGCCTGGATGGTAATCAATTGTACAGTCATAGTCCTTGATTAACTCCATCCAGCGACGTTGCCTCATGTTGAGCTCATGCTGAGAGAAGATATACTTAAGGTTTTTGTGGTCTGTGAAAATCTGGAATGTCTCTCTGTAGAGATAATGTCTCCAGATTTTCAAGGCATGAACCACAACAGCTAACTCTAGATCATGTGTCGGATAATTCTCCTCATGTTTCTTAAGCTGTCGGGAAGCAAAAGAAATCACTTGTTTATCCTGCATCAACACACATCCTAGTCCATTTTTGGAAGCATCACAGAAGACTACATATCCTTTTCCTTGTTCAGGTAGCACTAGCATAGGTGCACTTGTCAATCTCTCCTTCAGCAACTGGAAAGACTGTTGACACTTATCACTCCAAGAAAAAGGAACATCTTTCCGGGTTAACTTGGTCAAAGGTAAGGCTATAGAACTAAAGTTCTTGATGAACCTTCGATAATAGCCAGCTAACCCCAAGAAACTTCGAATCTCCGTCGGTGTCTTCGGTTGTTCCCATTGTAGAACATATTCTATCTTTGTAGGGTCAACACGAATTCCCGAGGCGGATATCACATGTCCAAGAAAAGATACCTCCGGCAGCCAGAACTCACACTTGCTAAACTTAGCGTACAGCTTATGTTCTCTTAGCAAGGTCAAAGCTTGGCGAAGATGCTTCTCATGTTACTGAGCATCCTTACTATAAATCAGAATGTCATCTATGAATACGACAACACACTGATCAAGGAAAGGTCGAAAAACTCTATTCATGAGTTCCATAAATGCAGCTGGTGCATTGGTTAGTCCAAACGACATAACCGTGAACTCATAGTGACCATATCTTGTCCTAAAGGCAGACTTGGATATGTCACTATCCTTAATACAGAGTTGATGATATCCAGACCTCAAGTCTATCTTTGAAAAGACTGTTGCACCACGCAACTGGTCAAAGAGATCATCAATCCTCGGCAGAGGATACTTATTCTTTATTGTTACTTTATTGAGTTGTCTATAGTCGATGCACAACCGCATTGACCCATCTTTCTTTTTAACAAACAAGACCGGAGCACCCCAAGGTGAAGTACTCAGTCGGATAAAACCTCTCTCAAGTAACTCTTGAAGCTGTTTCTTGAGTTCTGCCATCTCGGCAGGCACCATCCTATACGGAGTTTGAGCTATGGGTTTCGTATCTGGGATCAGATTGATTTCAAAATCAATCTCCCGAGGTGGTGGTATACCAGGAAGTTCTTCAGGAAACACATCTTTGAATTCCCTGACTATAGGAACTTCAGCAGGATTGGAACTTTCCTTGGTAACATCTACCACATGGGCTAAGAATGCATAACATCCTTGCCTCAACAGCTTATCAGCAACCATAGCTGATACTAGACAGGTAGGCAGAATCTTTCTTTCACCTTGAAAGTTCCATGTGCTACTTTCGTCAGCAAACACAGCCAACTTGGACTCACAATCCAAGACAACTCTATACCTCTCTAAGGTATCCATTCCAAGGATTATATCAAATCCCTGCATATCAAGTGGTATAAGATCTACTTGAATGCGATGGTCAGAAAAGAAGAGGATGCAGGGAGAACATACCTCCTGCAAAACGGCAGACCCACTCAACGGAGTCTCTAACAACAAATATCTGCTCTATGACTAACAGTCACATTGCAGTTACGAATCACTTCACGAGTGATAAAAGAGTGCGTAGCACCCGTATCAATCAGAATGGATACAACACAGGTTGTAGACATATCAGAATATAAAAGTTTCATCTGACCTGCCACTACCCGTGGATTGACCACTGCCTCAGGTGGGTTCATAGCATAGAACCTTGCAGTCGCCTGGTGTTGAGGTGGTGCTGATGATCCAGCTTGAGATGCTTGTCCACGTCCTCGAGCTGCTCCTTGATGTTGTCTATTCTGAGATCCCTGTTGATTCTGTCTCGGGGGTTGTTGTGTCACACCGACAGGCCTAGAACGGCAATCCTTCATCAAGTGTCCCACCTTACCACAGTTGTAGAAACTCTTCTCCTGTTGCTGTGGTCTGGGTGGTCCAGTAACTGATACTGATGCAGAACTGTGCGTCCCTTGAAGCGGTTGACTCCATCCTCTACCTCTGCTTGGTGTCCATTGAGTTTGAAAACTCGATCTGGGTGGTGGAGGGTTAGGTGCAGAGAATCTAGGTTTCTTGGAATCCCTAGATGAAGAACCCTGGAACTGTGGATATCTTTTATGGGTTTGTCTTTTCTCAACCACAGATCTCTCTATCCTTCAGACTGACTCAACGAAGGTAGAGAATCTCTCTCGGTTCTCTAAGGTAGATACAGGGGTTGACATATCAGAGTTCAAACCCTTCTCAAAACTTCTGATTCTTTCCTCATCCGTAGCAGCCATGTGCGGACAGAACCGCAGCAACTCCATGAACTTAGCTTCATACTCGCTAATGTTCATCATACCCTGCCTTAGTTTCTCAAACTGAGAAATCTTCTCATCTAGGAAGGTCTTTGGAAAATATCTTTTGATAAATTCCCGACGAAACTCTTCCCATGAGAACTCTACTCCAGGCCTCTTCTGCTCTTCCATGTTCCACCAGTGACCAGCACTGCCTTTGAGAAGATAGACAACATGCCTAACCTTCTCAGCTTCCGGAATCATAAGAATCCTGAAAGCCTTCTCCAACTCTGTCAACCATAAGTCAGCATCTGCAGGGTCGGCAGTTCCGAAGTACTCGGTAGCTCCGACACGACGAAGTCATTCGAATGTCTTACCGATACCTTGTGCTTCAGGCTGGACAGGTGCCCTAGGTGCAGGAATGGGCATCCTATCAGTATGTGTGTCATGGCAGTCATGAACTGCCCGAACATCGTCTGTACAGCTGGATTACTCATGTCAGCTGGGTCGAACTGGGGTGGCTCTCTTGGCGACTCAGGTGTAGGTTGTTCTATCCTCGGAACCCTTGCACCGCCTCGAGGTGCACTAGCACTACTCTCTGCCACGTACTCATGGTGATGTTCTGACATTCTTATGTATGTTCTTCTCCTGAGGAGCAGAAGATTCTATTAGATAAGGAAGGAGTACTAAAGGTAGACTCGACATCCTAAGTCCTATGCCTCTGTAGACTCAACTGACCTAGTGCTCTGATACCACTAGTTGTGGGCTCTGATCTCCAAACCATGATATAAACATGATTAAAACTTAGCGGAAGCGAATCGGTAATCAGCGGAAGACAAAAATCACGGGAAATTAAAACTTTTCGAGATAAGAACTTGGATCCATAAAAACTTCTTTCATAAAGAGAGATAAACTGTTTACATCTCAGGATAATTACTTCTTGAGTAATTATATACATCAAGATACAAAATCTCAAGATCACTAAACAAAAGACTCCAAGACCTGAGAGTACAGAGGACACATAGGACTGACTCTAACTACACCACATGGCAGCACAATCTCCACCTGAGATCACTGGTGCCCCTGGTGCTGCTGCTGCTGAGACAGATCACCTGTAGGCTGGTTCCTTTGTCTCCGACGTCCACCTAAAAAGTTGAAGTCTACGGGGTGAGACAATTATACATAATTGTCCCAGCGAGAGTTATAACTCTTCGCCAGAAGCTTTATTATAACATCAAAGAAATATATTAAGCAGTAAAGCCTTCAAAGTATTCTATAACAGTTGCAGGTATAACCAGATCTCTACAATTTAGGAGATATGGAGAATATAAACACTATTGCAATGTAACATCAATCAACTAACTTGGAGTCATCTCTAACAAGTTATACTACATGGTTGATTATGTTATACAAACAACATTATGCCCTGTGGAGATGAGGCATACCACTCATACTCCAACTGATCGCTGAGAAGTCACATCAGTATCATACATAGGTCATTAAGAGAGACGGATTCTCATGACCTTCACCTTCCTCAGTCAGTAAGAGGATCACTTGTAGGACATCTCGTGTCTCTACTACTATAGCTCACCAGGGTAAACTGGTCCTTCACTATTCTAGAGTCACAGTGGCGTTCTGTACTCTCTTCGTCATCAGGAGGTTTCATATTTACCTACCACTGATACGGATATCTGTTCTTTCTTCGTCATCAGGAGGTTTCATGTTTACCTACCACTGATACGGTATGGAATTATAGTGAAGGATGGATGGATTTCACATCTACATCACTTTCCTACACTAGGATGTAAGGTTCTACACATCCATGTACCCTACATACTCAAAAGTATGTGCTCCAGGAGTTCCCTGAGGAAAACCTGTTTCACCATCACTTAATCTCTGACAATGATGGATCTATGATCAGGGCTCTACATTATACTTGATTAGTTAGGTACATTCAGTATTCTTTAACATCATACATTGTTCTCCAAACAATAACAGTAGCATAGCAGCTATAAAAGAAGAATACTAAATGTAACAGGCCTAACTCATATCAATCATTATTTCTCATTATCCTCATCACAAGTCATCTCTAAGGCATGACCTTGATGGTATTCATGGCTCTCATAGCCCATTATCAGCATAGGATGCCACTGACAAGGCATCAGATTACTTTACTTATTCATAAGGCTAACAACATGCCTTTAATGAATATAACATCAACATCCATATTTGGATATGATTACCTTCATATCAGAACCTGCATGGTTAATACAACTGATAAAGGTAATACAAAAATAAGGAATATACTTCCTACTCTTGTCATAATAGTTAAATCTCTAATTCACATCAAATAGAGTTTAATATTCAAAAGCATGCCATTACCCTTGAATTAGGGTTTACTATTCACATTACATGTCATCACCCTTGAATTAGGGTTTACTATTCACATTACATGTCATCACCCTTGAATTAGGGTTTACTATTCACATTAAGGTGAATTGAACTCATAACATCATCATGTATGAGTAACATCTTCATTGATGCTCTTAGATTAGTTAAAGGTTCATCATTTATCATAATTAGGGTTTCTATGATCTCACACAGGTGGATCATACCCTAATTATGCTCATTCCTGTGCATTGGAGATGCTTTACTTGAGTTTTCACCTGAAAAGGGTACTTTCTCTCTCTAGAAGTACTTTCTCTCTCATCATAAAGTTAGGTGATGTCAACATCACTCTAGATAAGGTCGGATTAAGTCATCATAGGCTAACATAGCCCAAAACATCACCATCATGTGATTAGGATTTGATTTGATCAAGATATTACTTAATTTACCCTTTAGGGGTATTTTGGTAATTCACCCTATTTATCATCATCATGGTCAAAATCCTAGTCAATTAGCCACTTAATATCCTAGGTTATCATTAGGGTTTGATTAGGGCAACATTGAACCATTTATATCCTCAATTGATTGAATGAAGTCAACCTTGAATTACATTGATCGATCTCAACCATCAATCTCTAATTGGTTTGAGATCGTTTGAAAGTGTTGACCGTTTAGTCAATTTTGACTTCCAAGACCGCGAGGGTGTGTTGACCATTTGCTCAATTTTGACTTTTCAAGACCGTGAGCCCCCTCATCTAACTCCAAGACCGCGAGCCCTTTCAAACCATTCCAAGACCGCGAGCCTCAAGTTGATGTCGAGATCGCGAAGGCTATGTAGACCGTTTGCTCACCTTGACCTCAGGACCGCGAGGCCCCTCGCGGTCTTGAGACCATGAGCCCCCTCTCGGTCTTGAGACCGTGAGCCCCCTCACGGTCTTGAGACTGCGAGCCCTCTCACGGTCTTAAGACCGCGAGGCTCACATGGTCTCAACCGCTTGGACCTTCAACAAGATTCAATGATACAACCGATAATGTCAACCCATGTTGAGGCCCTCAAAAGGTCAGAGTTATGTTGACCACTTATGGACTGGGTCAATTAAGATTATGCTTAACCAATTGGTCATTCAATTGACCCTCAATTGTTGACCAATTAGGGTTGAAATCGATTCAATTAGGGTCTATCAGTGTTCACCCATCAACACTCATAAATGTGTATTAACACAAGGTTGAACCCTTCAATTGAGCTCCAATTGGGCCCAAACTTGGCCCAAACGGTCTTTCGGTCATGTGGGTGGACCCCACATGGTCTTGAGACCGTTTTCCCAAGATTTTATCAAAGTCTAATGTGATTTGATAAGGGTTGAACCATGATTGAGCCACAAAACAGAATTTTGATTAAATTGATAACTTATTTGCAATTGGGTCCTCAATTGGTCAAATTAGCTTAACCCTAGACCTTCAAACGGTCTTGGGTGATTGTCCTCTCGGTCTTGAGACCGTTTGGATGAGTTCCAAATGGTCTTGAGACCGTTTGCCCATCCAATTTTGGATTCTATTGCAAATTCATCAAGGTTGAACAAATTGAGTTGATGATTATATCAATATTTAATTGCAATGTAATTTGGTATAATTGTACCTTCAATTGGTCAATTATTCTTGACCCCAGACCTCCAAACGGTTATGGTTGATTGCCCTTGCGGTCTTGAGACCGTTTGGATGACCCCCAAACGGTCTTGAGACCGTTTAGGTCAATCAACCCTAAAAACCCTAATTAGGTCACCATAAATTTCAGTACTGATTTCATCTAGGGTTAGCCCTAGTAATCACCCTTCAACTCTTAGCCCGTTTGGAATTAGACCATCAAACTTGGTGAGTTGTTAATTAACACTATTTTGAACAGTAATATCATACGGTCAACGCCTGGTCAACGACCTTACACGGTCTTGAGACCGTTTGCCCAAAAAGGTAATTTCAGACCGTTTGAGAATCAGAAATAAATTCATTTAAAGTTGTTACTTAAAAAGGTCATATCTCCCGATTCCTTTGGAGTTAGCCTCCCAAATTCTGAGGGTACTGTACCTATATAATTAGGAACAGATTCCTTATACGGTCCATGCTCAGTCAATGGGGCCAAACGGTCTTGAAGACCGGTTTCCCTGTCACGGTCTCGAGACCGTTTGCTCACCTCGCGGTCTTGAGACCGAGAGAGCAAACTGGTGAGACCGTTTAAGAAAGTGAAAAGCGGTGGGTTTTTCTTGGCAATCACGCCTTCATCTCCTAGCTCAAGAACAGTACGGATATCCCATGGATTTGCTTGCAAAAATAGCAGGGAAAGTAGGGAAACATGCAGAACTATCATCTAACCGCATATAAGAGATGTATATAGTAAAGCATGGGTTTAGAGTTATAAAACCCGCCTAAAGCTTGCTTCTTGAGCTCCAAGCTTT